>CAHIKZ030000963.1:717500-811124 GCA_903632075.3 Acanthosepion pharaonis
GATAGACAAAAAAAAAAATTTAGGAACATTGAAGACAATTAAAACTAAATGGGACATTGTTTTCATGCTAGATGCATTCGTCAGGTTTGACGATTGCATCTAGCATGAAACAGACTGTCGCCTCTAGGTGTTGACTTCAATGTTAAATTTATAAATATATATATATATATATATATATATATATATATATATATAATTTATTTTAGGAAGGCAAATCGGGAAAAAATAGTAATTAGTAAAATTAGTAGTAAATGGTACAGCCTTCGTCACAGATTTAATGTTTAGTATAGAGCTTAGAAAAAATTCACAGTGTGAGATAGGCAAGAAGTAAGGCATGTAGCAACATCAGCACAGCAAAGGGCACTCCTTTACAGGCAAGGAAGGGCCAAAATATTTTAAGTCAAGCGATAGCGATTGCTGTATGAGTCGAACGATTTTTGAATCAAGCACGAGCAACACCGGGCCATGCTGCTAGTCTATTCTAAAAATCTTATCGGTATTTAATAAATTACTATTACAGTATTGATAAACAATTCTAGATTTTACTCGTACAGAAAATATAGCCAATGCAATCGTAAAATTAACGTATTTGACGGCGTATAAGACGCACGGATGTATAAGACGCGCCCCAATTTCAGCAAGGCAAATCGGGAAAAAATAGTAATTAGTAAAATTAGTAGTAAATGGTACAGCCTAGGTTACATTTATGAGGTATTATTTTGGTTAAACAAGCCATGATTACAATTAAAAGAAAAATAATAGGAAAAAAGAACATGAGCCTATAAAACCTTTATTATATCCAAAGGTAAGAAAACAAAATAAAAATCAAGCAATTATTAAAATTGAGCAAAACAGAACAGTTACCATTAAAATTCAGTCCAAAATTTTCCTTTATATGATCTGTACAGCCTACGTCTTGTAAACATTTTATTTGAATAATTAGGATATAAAAATTCTGATTGTATTCATACCAATGCAACGGGAAGTTATCGCAAGAAAAATATTAAGGAAACAAATATATTTTACAAATATATAATTTGAATTTATTGCATACAATTTTAGTGAAACAAAGTATTAATATTAAATGTGATGAAATTAATATAATGAATATTATCAATGATAACATTTTTAATCTTTATAATAGCCTTTTAAATAATGACAATAGGTATATGAAAGTTACTCTAAAGTCTAAGCTAATAGGAGTTGCCTGGTAACTAATTTCGATCGATTATCGCGAATTTTAAACCTACATATGGCATATATGACGCAGAGGAATTTTAAAAGATATTATTAGTAAAAATAAGCGCATCAAATACGGTACTTAAATATTAACATGAAGTGGAAAGCTTATATTGAATTCATTGGTAGGTCAGCTTCTAAGAAAGTTGCTTCACTGTGTTGAGCTAGACAATATTCCTGTCCAAAAAATCTACCTTACATATCTATGTCCATTTGCCCTTGAATAAAATATTGCCGCCATATATGGTCCTTGCTCTTGCTATTTATCTAGAGTCCCTTGATAAGATCCAAAGAAGAATCAGTAATATTATTGGTCATGATTTGGCGTCTCGGCTTCTTCCCATCGCCGTAAAGTTGCCTTCCTGGGTCTTTTCTATAAATACTTTCATGGTAATTGTTCTGATAAGCTCTTCGCTATGGGGACTAGTTAGTATTTTCATAGAGACAAAGAGGTATTATGGTGGTTGTAGTAAGAAAGGTACGAATGAATGTGTTGTTTTGGTGTAAGGAATATTGTTTCGTACGTTTGGGTCAGTGCTTGCGGCTAGCTAAGTTATAGTTAAGACAGAAGAAGACCGTCCTTTCCCCAATCCCCTTTTCGGCCTTGTGCCACATTTCTGTATTATAAACAGAATAAATATCGCTCTTCGCTATGGGGACTAGTTAGTATTTTCATAGAGACAAAGAGGTATTATGGTGAATGTAGTAAGAAAGGTACGTATGAATGTGTTGTTTTGGTGTAAGGAATATTGTTCATACGATTGGGTCAATGTTTGCGGCTAGCTAAGTTATAGTTAAGACAGAAGAAGACCGTCCTTTCCCCATTCCCCTTTTCGGCCTTGTGCCACATTTCTGTATTAAACAGAATAAATATCGCTCTTCGCTATGGTACCTAGACTCTATGAATTTAAACGCTGTGCTAGACTGATCAATATATAGTTGACTTGGCTAGATGTAACTATGAGTCCTATGCTAACAGTTTCTTTTCTCGCACTTCCCGCCTGTGGAACTCCATTCCGGTCCCATGCTATCCAGCCAACTTTAATCTTCAAAAACTCAAATGCAATGTCAATCGATATCTACTGTCCTCCGGATTACTCTTCTATTGTTCTCGTTCCTTAGTAATATCTCTGTTTTCTAATTTTTCCGTACCCAGTAACCCTTTGTGTCTTAGTAGATTTACTGCCGTGCATGGGGTAAACTCGATTATATCTGTCTATATCTCTGAGATGAGGTATTAGGTTGGTGCAAAAATAATGACGTAATAATGTCGTTTTTTGACGTTAAAAAATACGTCAAAAAACGACATTATTACGTCATTATTTTTGCACCAACCTAATATTATGATAACTTGTATTATTTACATTATTCGGACCGTTATCCACATATTCATTGCCATATTCACAGCGTTTCGGCCGTTGTACGCTCCGGCCTTCTTCAGGTGACTGAAATTTCGAATCGGACCCTTTATTTCATCCATCGGGGTAGATTGTTCTCAGGGACTCATGGCCCAGTGGATAAAGACGTTGGTTAGAGCCTAAGAGTTGTGAGTTCAATACCAGGCTACAGAAGTGGTGAACCAAAATCATGAAGAGTTGAATTAAAGGGAAATAACTGAGACATCCGGAAGAGACATGGCACGTAGAACTAGAACAATCTACCTCGGTGGACGAGATAAATTACAACTGCCGAAATGTTGTGAATATGGCAGTGAAGATGAGGATACATATATATATATATATATATATATATATATATATATGCGACTCTCCCTTATGATAAAGTTAATTGGCAATCCGTATGGATAATTACAAGGAGGATATAAATCCTGAGTGTAATAACAAAGCACACACACACACACACACACATATATATATATATATATATATATATATATATATATATATATATATTAGGATATTACACTGAAAACATATCAAAGTTGCAAATCGTGTTTCGATGCGTATCAATGCATCTCATCAGGTGATTTGTTGGAATTGTACTCTATTCATTTTCATCTTATCCGGATATATATATATATATATATATATATATATATATACTAGGGCAGCTAGACAATCTCTATTGCAAACGATCGCTCAGACACATTTGTGTTTTGCTCAACACCCACAGAGCCCAACTTATACTACAACTAACATGAGCAGACCTTAGTTACAGTTTCTGGGAGATAGCGTGTTATCTAGTGTGATCAACAACTTGAACAAGGCCAACACGCTCGAGCCCTCGACCACGATGACTTGTGGCTTCGTGTTATCCCAGCTATCGACGTCCACAAAAGTTCCGTCTACCCAATTTCACACATAAAGCTTAGTTCAACCAATGTTATGGTTTTCAGGCTCTGGGATCGACCTCGATCCACTCCGATAACATCAGGAAGTCGCCTTCCTGACAAATCGGCGATGGTGAGATTCGAACCCGGGTCTCATTGAATAATTTAGACAAGATTTGTCTACTTATTTTCCTCTCATATTCACGGACAAGCTTTTTAGTATCCTTATTAAAGGGAGAGAGAAAGTTACCATATTTATACATATCTATTTATTCCGAGTACTTTCGATATTAGCACACTGTCATCATCAGGGTGTTTTGTTTGTTTTTTTGTTTTTTCTGAGACAAAACTGTTGTGTTTATCTGAAAGTTATTTTTCAACGCTAAAGTTATGTACCGCACGATTTAAATTTCACGATGTAAACCTCACGGGAGGTAACTAAATTTGAAATATCCATATATTTTTTTTTAATCAGACTACCGAAACTAGAGAGGTTTTTTAATGTATATTCTTGTATATATATATATATATGTGTGTGTGTGTGTGTGTGTGTGTGTGAACATAACGAACCTGACTGGAATTGAAACTCGGCTCTCTGATGTCCATTTCCAAGCCGTTATCCATTACACTATTCGCACATCTAATTTTACAGCACCTGCTACTCCCGAGTAGTCAACGATCTGGGCACTGACCAGGCTCGACGTCGCTAGACTTAGGA
Organism: Acanthosepion pharaonis; assembly: GCA_903632075.3. NCBI lineage: Eukaryota > Metazoa > Mollusca > Cephalopoda > Sepiida > Sepiidae > Acanthosepion > Acanthosepion pharaonis. The sequence goes on from CAHIKZ030000963.1 coordinate 721,748, forward strand.
TACAAGTCCTACTAATTAACCCATAGCTGGGGAGGAAAAAGAGGTGGATTCATACTTTTCAGAAGAGTCTTTGCACGTAAGTAAATATATAACGAACCCGACTGGAATTGGAACTCGGCTCTCTGATTTTCAATTCCGAGCCATTATCCATTAGTCTCTCAGCACGTCCACTCTTACAGCACCTGCTATTCCTGAGCGGTCAATTCTAGGCATTGACCCAACTCGGCGTTGCTTAGCTTCGCTGATCGTACGAGACCTGGTGTTATTGGCCGTAAACCTATAATTGTCTGAAAACTTTCAATACAACTGTGCATGCTTACTTCTGCTGCCACAAACACCGCTGAATCCGAAAATCGACGTTGATCTGGGAAAAACAAAAATGGGTGGGTAGGTAATGAGACAAACGAAATCAAAAGGTCTGATTAGACACAAAGGTGATAAAAGCAGCCGATAACCCCCACTATCGCCGCCAATATATAAAGAACCAATGAAATAATAACACGTCAACGTTTGAAAACAGAACGCGCTGTTACAATTCACCTCTTCATAGCAGCTCGTTTCAATGTATCGGATTGATTGTTCTTTCCCTAATAAGTATTATCCTGATACCAGAGGGCGACACGGGTGCAAATCAAAGACATTCTCAGATTCAGAAGGGTTCCATCGTTACGCTTTGAAAGAATTCCTTGTCATCTGACCGGGTAGAGGGAGGCACAGATTTAAAATAACTGTTATCGCCGCCTTTTCTTGTTCGTCTGTTTTGTTTTATTTTCTTATTCTCTACTGCTTTTATTTGTTTAGTCGTTCGTTGTGTACGGGTTTTGTGTTTTTCCGTTCTTTCCGAGTGTTGGGGGTCTTTTATTTTTAATCAAAAAGATTCCCAGTTTTATTTTGGCTTTTCAGCGCATTTGTCATCGACTCTTCACACGTAAGACTTTTCTTTCTTGTTTGCTTTTCATTTTCTATATTTCTCTTTCGACACTCAATCCCCACCCCCGACATTTTTCATCCTATATTCTCAACTTCTCTTTGTCTCTTTATCGAGTTGTTTTTCTTTTTCATGTTTTCTTTTCCAATGCTCTTATGTTTCTATTGAGTCCAAGAAATTTATTTATTTATTTGCATTATTTTTCTTTTCAAGATTTTTTCCTTTCTTTCCTCTTTCTATCCTGTTTCTCGCCCAGGTAATAAATATTCTTTATTTTCTTTCTTTCTCTCTTCACGCACTACGTTTGCTTTCTTTCTTTCTTTCTTCTCACACGACATTTGTTTTCTTTCTTCCTTCTTGCACTAAGTTTGCTTTCTTTCTTTCCTCCTTTTCACACTGTTTGCTTTCTTTCTTTCTTTCCTCCTTTTCACACCAGACATTTTGAGTTCTTCTCGCACTAAGTTTTCTTTCTTTTCAAGGTTTCTTTTTCTTTCTTTTTTTCTTTTTTCTCACGCATGACATTTGTTTTCTTTCTTCTTTTTCTTCCTTCTCACAAACTTCTTTTCTTTCTTCTTCCTTTTCACATAGGTTTCTTTCTTTCTTTCTTCTTCTTGACATTTTCTTCTTTCTTTTTTTTCTTTTCTCGCACTAAGTTTTCTTTCTTCCTTTTCACACTAGGTTTGCTTTCTTTCTTTCTTTCTTTCCTTCTTCTCGCATGACATTTGTCTTCTCTCTTCTTTTCTTCCTTCTCGCACTAACTTTGCTTTCTTTCTTTCTTCCTTTTCACACTAGGTTTGCTTTCTTTCTTTCTTTCTTTCCTTCTTCTCGCATGACATTTGTCTTCTCTCTTCTTTTCTTCCTTTCTGACCTTTAACTTTGCTTTCTTTCTTTCTTCCTTTTCACACTAGGTTAGTTTTGCTTTCTTTTTTTCTTTTCTTTCATGACATTTTCTTTCTTCCTTTCTTTTCTTCTTTTCTTCCATGACATTTGTTTTCTTTTCTTTCTTTTCTTCCTTCTTCTCGCATGACATTTAACTTTTCTTCTTTCTTTCTTTCTTTCCTTTTCTTTTCTAGGTTTCTTTCTTTCTTTCTTCTTTTCATTTTTCTTTTTTTTTCTTCCTTCTCGCATGACTTTTTTTCTTTCTTTCCTTTTCCTTTTTCTTTTTTTCTTTTCTTTATTTCTTTCTTTCTTAACGCATGACATTTGTCTTCTTTCTTTCTTCTTTTTTTCCTTCTCGCACTAAGTCTGCTTGCTTTCTTCCTTTCTTCTCACACTACGCTTGCTTTCCTTCTTTCTTTCTTTCCTTTTTTTCTTTTTCCACGACACGTCTGCCCTCATTCTTTCTTTCTTCTCTGCTTCTATCATTTCACCTTTTTATTCCCCTTCCATCTTTATTTCTTTCTTGTTTTCCGTCTTTGCTCTTTGTTTTTATCCTCTAGAGTTCTTCCTTTCTTTCTACTTATCTATTATAATTTTCGCCTTTTTTTTTATTTTCCCTTACATCTTCATTTCTGTCTTATCTTCCTCTCTTACTTTTTTCTTTTTTATCCTCCAGAATTTTTTCTTTCTTTCTTTATTTCCTTCAAATTTTCTTTCTTTATTTTTTGCTTGTTTCTATCGTTTCAAATATTTTTGATTTCCCCCACCTCTCTGTATCCGGCTTTATTTTGTTTACGCTTTCTTTCTTTCTTTCTGTCTTTCTGTCTTTCTGTCTTTCTGTCTTTCTGTCTTTCATTCTTTCTTTCTTTCTTTTTTGTTTGCATTTATATTTCCCACCTTTTCATTTTCCCCTTTCAACTTCATTCCTGTCTTATTACATACGTTACTCTTCTTTTTTTTTATTCTCCTAAAGTTTTCTTTCAATCTTTTTTCTTTCAACCTTTTTTCTTAACTTCTTTGTCTTTGTTCTTTCCCCATTTTTTTATTCGTTTTTTTTTTATTATTTGCAAGTATTCCTCTTTCTTTTTTCGTTCTTTGATATCTCTGTCAGATTTTTTTTTATCAAATCGTCTGCCTACTTTCATATTCACTTTCCTCCATTTTCATCGACTGCATCTTTTTTTTATGATTTTTCCCACACCTCAATTTCTTTCATTGTTTTTCTCAAACTTTCATCTTTCTATGTCTCTTTTGATTTCATCAGCCATTTTTTTTATCGTCTTCCTCCCCAAACAAGATTTCTGTTCGTTTCTTTTGATCATATTTCCTTTCCGATTCTACGCATGCGTGTCATGCTATTTTTCCCGGTATACCTGCCAACACACGCATGTCCAAACAAACAATTAAAACAGTGAAAACATCACGATATATATATATATATATATATATATATATATATATATATATATATATATATATATACAATGCGCTATATATATATATATATATATATATATATATATATATATATAATGCGCTATATATATATATATACAATGCGTTATTATATATATATATATCACTTTTCTATTTATATATATATATATATATATATATATATATATCAGAATGCGCTATTATACATACATATATATATATATATATCAGAATGCGCTATTATACATACATATATATACATCAGAATGCGCTATTATATATATATATATATATAAATAGATATATATATATCACAATGTGCTATTATATATATATATATATCATAATGCCCTATTATATATATATATATATATATCACAATGCTATTATATTTAAATATATATATATATATCATAATGCGCTATTATATATATATATATATACAACAATATATATATATATATATATATATATATATATATATATATCACAATGTGCTATTATATATATCACAATGTGCTATTACATATATATATATATATATATATGTGTGTGTGTATATATATATGGCATCTCGAGGTGCTGCAATTTTTAGCAAACTTGTCTCGCTAGAACAGTTACGACAGAGTAGTGAATTCGATCCTCACTGTGTGCCTCCTACATTCGGTCTTTTGCCACATCTTAGCTACGCTTGAAAAATCTCTTTTGGGCAATTCGAGGCGCTGTAATAGTTAGCTAGCTTATCTCGCTGGACGACTAACGAATGATTTGTGAGTTCGATCTTGACTGGGTGCCCCATACTTTCGGCCTTGTACCATATTTATGCTATGCTTAGAAAAATCAATAAATTTGGGCCCCCGCCACGTGGTATCATGGTTAGAAAGCTTGTCTTGCTAGATCAGTTACGACTGGGTAGTGAGTTCGATTCTGACTGGGTGCCCCATATTTTCGGCCTTGTGCAAAATCTAAGCCGCGCTTAGGAAATCACTATATATATGTATATATATATGTATGTGTGTGTTTGGTTGGGTGTGTGAGTATATATTATATATAGTGTGTGTAGGTTTCTAACTATATATCAAGTAGTTTAGCCTAACATATTATTAGGTTGGTGCAAACATAATGACGTAATAACGTCGTTTTTTGACGTTAAAAAATACGTCAAAAAACGACATTATTACGTCATTATTTTTGCACCAGCCAATATTAGAATCGCCACACTGATATATATATATATATATATATATATATATATATATATATATATATATATATACGCCCATGAAACAATGACTACTGCTGCTAATATTGCAAAGCTCTTCCTTAAATTGCGCCCTATCTGTCATTAGCGTGTTTATTCAAAGAGTAAGTACGTAAAAATTCGCCTCAATTCATAATTATCAAACCTAATAAGGAAAGAAACATAATTTTTACGCAATAGTTCATTTTTGACGTAATTTATTTCCTTGTTAATGCACTTAATTCGATTGTGAATCGGTATGTACATCAATAATTCTGTAGTATAATGTTCATAAAATCATGTTTTACACAACTATCATTCATTTTTCAACATAATTTCCTTCCTTGTTAATGCACTTAATTCGCTAGTTAATATGTAGGTACACCAGTAATGTTCTAGCTTAAAGAATATATAAATATTTACTTTAAACAACAAATATTTCATTTTCAACATAATCTCCTTTCTTGTCAACGCACTTAATTCCGTGTAGGTCCATAACTAAGCCTGTAGCCTAATGCTGAAAAGAATATTTATTTAACACAAAAATATCTATTTTTTAACATAATCTCTTTTCTTGTCAATGCACTTAATTCAGAGGTGAATATGTGCGTTCTTAAAAACGCCTGTAACTTAAGGATAAAAACGGAAAGCATTTATTTTAGATGAGAAATGTTTATTTTTCAAAATGATCTCCTTCTTTGTTAAGGCACTTAATTTGGTGGTGAATTTTCAGTTTCACAGGACGAACAGAATACAATTCATACTTAGATTCCGTCTTAAAGCGGAACAGAGCGAAGCACCTGATGGTGATCCCGAAAGAAAGCTATGAATGATAGTTTAAAAAAGGGAATAAGTGTTGGGGGATCATTTGCTTAATTTAATAGGGCCTAAACACCCTATCCCCAGGCAGACTTTTTTCCTCTTTTTTTTTTAGTATTATGTATTTATAGGACCTTTTAAAGACAGACCCCATATATATATATATATATATATATATATATATATATATATATATATATATATATTGAACAATAAGAAAATAAAAATTAAAATCTTTAGACACACTGGGTTGTAGATTAATATTCTTTCGTTTTTTTTATTATTATTCCATTTAGATTCCTCGACTAGTTTCGACCGAAATGGCCATCATCAGGAGGAGAAATATTTCTGTTTGCTGTTGGCAGTGAACTACAGAAATGAATGTCTTGATGGAGAAAATGAACTTTTGTCTGTAGTTTTCATTTGTTTTTGTTTTTTGTTTTTTTTTTATTTTTTTATCTTTTTCACATGAATCTTTTAACATTTCTTGTGTTGGTCAAACAGTCTCTTTTAAGTTGTTATCTGAAATAAGAGCTGGATAGATACATATTATTCTGAATTCTCTGGTCAGTTTGACAGTTTTATTGGACCTGGTGAGGGGATGTGTCGCTGTTTAGTGTTTGTGTGTGTGTTATTTGGTTCTTAGGGAGTGAGTGAGTATGATATGTGTAAGCGTGTGTATTGCTGTAGGTGTGTGTTATCATTTGGCTCCTTAGGGAGTGAGTGAGTGTGATGTGTGTAAGTGTGTATATTCGTGTGGGTGAGTGTATAAGTGTGAGGCCTCCACACCTCCGTAAGCATGTCTGTCTTGTGTGGGTGAGAAGTGTGGGTAGGTTTTGATTTGTTGACTATCTATATATTGTTAAATTTATGATTTAGCCCGGCTGGATATTGTGTTTTTAGACGTTGTATCCACTTATTTTCATGTGACTCTAAAATCTTTCTAATGTTATCGGCTCTGAACTTTTCTATTCTCTCAATTATAGTGAATTTGGCATGGGTTTTGAAATCATGTTTTTTCAGGCGGAAATGTTGTTCTACAGGTAATAATTTTTCATGGGGAGTCGACTTAATTCGATTGCGATAGTTATTAATTCTGTAGTAAAAGGGCCATTCAGATTTTCCTACATATTGTTTTTGGCATAGTGTGCATTCTAGGAGGTAAATTATGTTATGACTTCTACAATTAGAATCGTGGTAGATTTTGAAAGTAGATTTAGGGACTGAGCTAGTGAATGAATTCGTGTGTTTAATGTGGTTGCAGCATAAACTTCTTTTGTTGTTACATGGTTGGGAAAATCCTGTTGTTTTTGTTCTTAGTTTATTACGGATTACCTTGTCGCCTGAAATGTGGTTACTACCTATGATTTCTTTTAGGTTCTTAGGTCTACGATATGCAAGTGTATATATATATATATATATACACTTCACCCTACATTAATTCGTTCCAGAGGTTACGACAGGTAGAAAAACGACTTAAGTCGAAATAACCACACTATAAACCGCAAGTAAGCACCCCCCCATTGCATATTACAGTATTTATGATATGGACGTACAGTATTCTGAATAAAATAATTTATCAGTGATATAGCCTTATGCTTATCAATGAAATAACGGTCTGGCATTTTTTTCCAATATAATCTGTTCAGGAAGAAACCCGTTTTCTTCGATGATCTTCGCCAATGCTTTCGCAAAATCGGCTGCTGCTTGTTCGTCAGCTGATGCATTTTCACCTTGCTTCTTAATACTGTGATAAGTTCTTCGTTCTTTAAATCTCATAAACCAGCCTTAACTCGCTTTAAACTCTATATCTTTCTCATCTGGGTATTTTTTTGTTCAGGTTCTTAAACAAAGACAATGCTTTCGTTTGAATGATTTCTTGACTAATAGCAGCATGCTGATGATTCAACCTATCAATCCAAAAAGAAATAAGTTGTTCCATCTCTTCAAACATTTTTTTATCCTTTTTTTCTTATTGATAATAGTATTCTTCATCTCTATCAGTTTTGATATGTGCCAAAATCTTATCCTTATTGTAAACAATCGTCGATACAGTTGTCCGACTCATTCCAAAAGATCGAGCAGTCGATATAATCTTTTCACCTTTCTCATGGCGTTTTATCATCGTTTTATCGTCCAGAGTTATAGCATGACGCTTAGCACTTGCACTAGGAATTTTCTTAGGAGCCATTAGGGGCAAAAGTCACAAATGAATGAGAATGAGAGAGAGTAGGCGATAAGCAGACGTATATTGTGCGTATGCCTAAGCTAAACTGGATTTCAATTTCGCAAATTGCGCTGACAACGACGCCAAACGGTAGATATTGGAACTACCGTGTAAAACGCCAATATTGAGCTCTTAAAAACCGCTAAATAAGACGACAACACATACTTTTATTCTTATCTATTGTACACTAACATGATTTTATGTGCTTTTAACGTTTTTCTATTGATATTACGACCTCAATATGTGTGTCAGACAGACGTAAAGTCGAATAAAATGACTTAAACTTGATTTTTATTTTTCCATATTTTTGACAAACGATGTATAATCGAGAACGACTTAACTTGAAACGACGTAACCCGAGGTATACCTGTATACGGGTGACTTCAAAGAAACGCCATAACTGAGGTTTAAATTAATTTTTAAAAATTAAAAATCTTTCTTGAACTTTTATTTAAATTTTTATTTCAAGCTAATTGAATCATTTTAATATTTTTTAATAAGCGAAACCCTTTACTGTATTTCAAATCTAATTTAAATCGACTGGAAGGATTAATTTTATATCGCTAAAAATCACTGAGTTTATCCATTTTTAAACATTTGTCAGCACAATGTAAATCTTTCAAAGATAAAATATACTTTTCTGAAATTTTATTTGCGGAAGAGTAACTGATTTAAAGTTTAATTAATCTGATATGAAACTAATATTGTTTACTTTTAGTTTAAAATATCGCAGACATTAAATTTTTTAACATGTGATATGATTAAGTTTTGGCAGTTCCATTGACCGTATATTTATCAATTTTTTCTATGGGGGACATATCTGTAAAAATTAATCGAAGAATATAACGTGAGAGCCTCTTTCTATATAATTTTTAACTACCCAGTAATCTTAAAATTTTAGGAAAATATTGTCAGTAATTATTGTTTTATTAAATTTTAAATAGTTTGGCGTTAAATTCACTATAGTTACTGAGCTTATTTTCGGACAATGTCGTGTATGGACATCCATATTTACAAAAATAACGGTTGTATAGCACTACTGGATTATCTCTGCATATATATATGCATATATATAAATATATATATATGTATGTGTGTGTATGAATGTGTGTGTGCACGCACGCATGTGTGTGTTTGTGTGTATGTATGTGTGTGCACGTGTGTGTGTGTGTGTGTGTGTGTGTGTGTGTGTGTGTGAATGTAGAGAGATAAAGTGTGTAAAAATCGAAAAAGAACACTTCAAATATACCTCTGCAAATTCAAATAATTTTATTATTAAGTGTTTGTGACACTCTAACCCTGGGATCGTTGCAGCACCATTTGCTACGATCTAACCCTTGACAGGTTTGGGTGAAAACCTGGTTTACCACGGAACCATTTGTGACGCTAACCCCTCTGGTTGTCTTGGTCGCGGTCGATGTCTGGTTAGATTCGATATCAGATTTGTCGTTCTCAGCTCGCCTCAAACCTCTGGTTATCGAAGTAACTGCTTTGATCTCTAGTCACCCACGTTGTGATTCGATCTTAGACGAAATCAATCAGGCGTCGGGCCGTAGTGCAAGCTGAATCCGGAGTAAAGGTGATACTGCACAAGTGTATGTAAAAGAAAAATAATGAAACAAACTCAGGAGGTTCAAATGTGTTGAGAAATAACAAGTATCTTTATATCTGTCTGCTGAATACAGGAGTGTGTCTTTCTCCCAGCCCGCTTCTATGGATTCGTGACACTTTTGCGTTTCTTAAGCGAGTCTTGATATCTTAAGTTGTTTTTCAATAAACGGCTTTTTGGTATCTTCAGTCGATATTCATTAAAACTTGCTTTGGTGGTGTAAGTCTAAGTCGTTCTTCATTAAAAATTGCTTTTGGTTAGAAGTCTAAGTCGGAAGGCGTGGAAATCTTTCGGTCAGCTCCTGCGAGACTGGTCTCCGAGCCCAACAGCTCTCTGTCGATCTGTCTCCGATCTTTAACTCAACTCTACTCTAAACACCCGGGGGCGTTCGTTTATATGGACATCGACCAAAACCGGGTTGGGGACCTGTCGTGGTTTGGGTTCTTCGATAATTCCAAATCACCAATAAGGATTCTCTTTGTCTTCGAACAGAAAAATTTATCACTTCCCAATTTTGGAAGTCAATTACTTTCTGTTTTAGAGGGGTTCTCCGCCTTCTGTGGAGAGAGAGGTCGGTGGAGAATTATCCTCCTAAACTCTTCCTTTCTCATATTGGTATCTCATACCAATCCGTTCAGTGGGCATCAACAAGTTTCCCCTCTTTCTCATACATTCACCTCCGCCTATCACCCATGTTACCACTTTAGCCAATGATCTCTTAGATTATCTTCCCTTTTCTTTCTTTCTTTTCTATCGATATTGTGGTCATTAAATTTTTATCTATACTGGGGGTACCTGGAATTCATTAGCGGAATTTTCCGCCGACTCATTAATTACCGCAGTCAACTTTTAACTGGGTGGTTGTTTTCACTTGAAGACCAAATCTTTTTGTCTTTCTCGTCTCAATATTATCGCATTTCCAGATGCCCGTTCTTGGTGACAGAAAGTCTGTCGTTAACAGTTTGAACAGGTAGTAACAATAATCATATCAAGGTCTGTATTCATACGGCTGACTTTCTTCGTCGGAATCGAAAATAACCGAATTTCAATTATTTCGGCCTACATGCAGCTGACCGAATCGAAATTTGTATTATTGCTACGTGTATGGTGAAATTGTTATTCTTTACCCGTATTCTCTCTCCCTTGGCGCGTCACTCTCTTATCATGACATTAATTAATTCCGACAGAATCTGAAACCGGCTTCTCTTACGAATTTTCTGTCTTCTGGGAAAAAATATCTTTCTTCGTAAATGAAAATATAATCTTTACCCATTTTTCTTTTGTTAAAAAAAGTAATGTCGCTCGGTATGTCTTTCGTTATAGCTCTTTCTCGCCTTAAGTATTTCTCGTTTTTAATTTCCATGCTTAATTACAATTACAATACCTAAATAGTGTCACATGTTAAATCTGAAAGAAAAAGAAAAAATCATTAGACGTTTAAACTTAATTCACATTTAAAATCGGTCCAAGTTATATCCTTTATTTTGGTATATTTTTTTTCGTTTTTTTTCTACTATTTTTCTTACTCTTAATTCCCCCAATACAAGGCCCAAGAGCCGTTCAAGAAGTTTACCGAATGAGATTGTTGAAAGGGAGGTGTCGTACTTCTTACATTTTTCTACACAAGCCGGATGTTGACCGCTCGACGACCCAAAGCAGACTGCGTAAATACGTTTTCTGCGCATAGGCTCCACGCATACATTCGCATTAACAAAAATAAAACAAACAATTTATTGACCAGTCAGAGCCATTCTCGCTCCAATGACCTAAACTTTAATTCAGAGCCAAACAAATGGCTATATATTCTCTGATTCAAGCAAACTCAAAACAGATCAACTTGGACGTCAACACCGGCAAGCTGAGAAACGCGACACAAACCAGCCTTTATGTCAACACCGACGCACTGAAAGAGAAACACCACTGACAACGACAGCTATCAGCAATGTCTATTTCACTTCTAATTTCACCGTTTTCTCTCTCTGTTGCCTTAGTTAAAGTTAATAGTTTTCTATGTAAGTAAATAAACTATACATTTATTTGCCCATACTCAGACGTATTCCTTTTCCTTGAATTTACGTTTGCCGTGGCGGAGAAGGAATTAACCGCAACAACAACAACAACAACAAGGTTCTGTCTTCTAGGTTACCCGTTTCCACCTCCGCAGCAACCCGGACTCACATAAGTCCACCAAATATCGTTTGCGGAACAAATACTTTCCATTCCCGCAATACCTTACCTGCCCTTCACTCGACTATAATTTATGCACATGTCAAAGACATAATATAACATAAGACGTAATAAAACACAATATAACATAAGACATAAAAGATAATAAAACATAAGACATAATAAAACATAATATAACATAAGATCTAATAAGACATAATATAACATAGGACATAATATAACATAAGACATAATAAAAGATAATATAACGGGCCATAATAAAACATAATATAATGGGTCATGTGACTTCTGGTTACAGGTGCGAAAATTAAATCGAATGGAGTTGGAGCCTTGCGATATTTGAAAGGCTCTTCTTCTTTTACTTTTTTTTTTCTTTCGCTCCGAGAGACATGTAAGTATTTCAGAAAGATAGACTGAAGATTGTATTGAAGTGTTCATAATTTCAGTCAGGTTTCATTCTTTTTCCTTCTGTAACATGTCCTGTTAATACATTTACTAATTGTTGTTTGTTTAAATTCCATATTTTGTGTCAGCTGTTTAGCCTGTCGTACCTCTTACATTTTTCTCCACAAACCGAATGTTGACAACTCGACGACTCCTAGTAGACTGCGTAAATACGTTTTCTGCGCATAGGTTCCACACATACATCCGCTTTAACCAAAATGATACAAGCAATTTCTTGACCAGTCAGAGCCACTCTCGCTCCCAAAACCCAAAATTTAATTCGGAGTTAAACAAACTCAGACGTATTACTTTTCCTTGAATTTACTTTTCCTGAGGTGGAGAAGGAATTAACCCCCACAACCGTAACAACAACAAGGTTCTGTCTTCCAGGTTACCTGTTTCCACCTCCGCAGCAACCCGGACTCACATAAGTCCACCAAATATCGTTTGCGGAACAAATGTAACAGGATGCATAAGATGATAATACTTTCCATTCCCGCAATACTTTACCTGCCCTTCACTCGACTATAATTTATGCACATGTCAAAGACATAATATAACATAAGACATAATAAAAATGATATAACATAAGACAATAAAACATAATATAACATAAGATATAATAAAGCATAATATAACATAAGACATAATAAAACATAATATAAGACATAATAAAACATAATATAACATACGATATAATAAAGCATAATATAACATAAGGCATAATAAAACATAATATAACATAAGACATAATAAAACATAATATAACATACGATATAATAAAGCATAATATAACATAAGACATAATAAAACATAATATAAGACATAATAACACATAATATAACATACGATATAATAAAGCATAATATAATATAAGACATAACGCATAATATAACATAAGATATAATAAAACATAATATAAAGGGTCATAATAAAACATAATATAAACGGGTCACGTGAGTTCTGGTTACAGGTGCGAAAATTAAATCGCCTGGAATTGGAGCCAATTCATCAGAATAACTAATCCTGGGTATGACACTAAACTACACCCGGTAGCAAATCCTCTGATCGGAAGATTGAAGGGTTTCAGGGGCGCAACTGAGATGAAATATTAGAACGAGTTTAATCCGGCTAATTGGAAAGTGTTCGAATGAAATTCAATTTTTCTATTCATTTCACTTACGAGAAAATCGAGGTACGGACACTCGAGGAATTGCGTCTTAGTGGTTTTCTTGCCTTGCTTGATACGAAAAGTTTAAAAGACAACAAATTAGTTTACTGGCTTGTAATTTAGACGACTGTTATTTGCCGACCTGTTCCGGAGGTTCGAATTCGAATCTAGAATTTCAAAGGCTGATTTTTTTTTTCAGGACAGCAATATTTAGTTTGATCACGTATTATTCTAAGCTGAGTAAAGATCATAAGGTTAGTAAATATTGATTAAAAATACTTTGTTTTGTTTTAATTTTTCTTATTGATTTTGCATTTATTTACAGAAGAATTGATTGACGACATTTTCAAGATTGTTTTCTTTTTTTTCTGTGCTGTTTCCGCGCCGTAAAACTCTTAAGATTACGAATTCTTTTAAACCATAATTTATTTTATTTACTGACTATTATTTTGCGTGTAATAGATTCAAATACGTTTTTTTTTTCTTTCCCCCTGAACAAATATTGAATCTATTATGATTTTACATTAGATTTCCCAGTCTTTGTGTGATTATTTTACTATTTTTATCCTTACTTTTTTCTTTTTTTTTATCAATGAAGATATTTAACCTTTTATGTTTAAAGGCATGCACATGATCATGGTTTTGTTTTATTGTGTATGCCTTAGAAAGAAAAACGATGGCTTCAAAAAATAGGGAAGAAAAATAAAAGCAGTATAAAGAGAATCGAAAGCAATTTAAAGAGGGGGGAAAAAAAGAAAGAATAGGAAGAAAGGAAAGACGTAACAAATAAAAAAGAAAAAAAAGAAAAGAAAAGAGGGAAAGGAGAAGACAAAAAAAACAGCAGAAAAACAAAGGAAAAAATAAACAAAAGAAAAAAAAACCTTCTTTCTGGAACGAAAACAGCTGTTTAGCGAGATTTGTTTGTGCGTTGGCCCGGTCGAAGTAAAACAGAGCACATTTGTTATGTTAAAAGGGAACTTTACGCACACACAAAAAAAATAAAAAGAAGGAGAAAAGAGTTTATTGTGTTAAAAAAAAAAAAGAAAAAAGAGTTTTTTAAAAAAATACTGCAAAGAAAAAAAAAAAAGCGGAAGTGAACAAGGATATGCAAAGTTGCAGACGTTTACGCATGCTCAGAACACACAAACATACACACAATCCCAAACCTTACGATTTCTCCTTGTCGAGGCACACAAACGTTGCAGGCAGAGAGCAGAGACGCGAGTATCTTTTGTCAAACGCGGTACTAGAATCATGCGTCTATGATTACAAAAGAAAAAAAAAATTACAAAGACGTCTTCAAGTTTTTGTTTTTGTTCGGAAACAACCCCGCTTTTAAGCAAAGATATTTGGAGGACAGCCGCTTCTCAAACCCTTATAACTGACTATTTCAAATTTAAGTAAACTGTGCTTTAGTTATAATATCTAAAGCAGTGAATAGGGCATACTATTTGCATATTTTTCTCATTGTTTAAATGTGCAGATAGTAAAATACATTTTTAAACCGTGCATTGTATTTTAAAGTCCGGAAAAAATATTATAAACAATGGGTGGCCAATCTTGTGTGAGTTTTTCTACGAGCGAGTTCAGATAAGCCAAACAAATGTCCCATTTATAATAAAGATTATATATATATATATATATATATATATATATATATATATATATATAATTTAAATAAAATAGACCACTTTACTTCCAAACAAAAAACGTTTTTTGTTTGGAAGTAAAGTCTGATGATCCGCAGTCCTTTCAAAGGGCTGTGGTGAAATAATTTATTACATGGAACCTTAAAGTGGTCTGTTTTTATTTAAATTATTTGCTCTGGATTTACATTGAGCTCTCCAGAAATTTGTCCGAGAAATTTTCATAGAATATATTCGTCCTTTGACAGGATTCGAACCTGCATCCTATACGGAACCGTCATTTACGCTGACGTGCCTTAACCGACTCGGCCACAAAGGAGCGTTCGGTAGGCAGGGTCGAATTTACTGCTTATAAATTTCAATCTTCCATGAATCTCGTACATTCATAACTGCTCATGGCGTATCAAATGTAAACAAATGACGTCATACATTAAGAATTGGACGAATATTTTCTATTAAAATTTCTCGGACATTCAGGCCGGTAAATGTTATTTAATACTGTTTATTATAACCAGAGCATTTACTTAAATACTTGTATATATAAAAAGAATGTTAAACATAAAAATGTCTTTAATAAATTGTCGGACTTTGTCCAATTCTTAATGTATATATATATATATATAATTTCTTTAAAGCCAGTTTTATTTCTTCATCAACAACCTGGTTTCGCAAAGTATGGTTGATAAGTTTATGTTTTATGTTTAATTCTCTGTAAAATAATGTGTCGAAAGAGAAAATCATTGTAATATGGTTAATCATGTCTTCTATAAACCCTATTTTATATCTGTGAGGACAGTCACATTTATAATTAAGAAGAAATGAAGTTTTACTAATAGGTTTTATATATATTGAAGTGATAAAAAATCATTATTAACCTCTACTAGAACGTCCAGGAAAAGGATTCTATTTTTAATGCTGAGTTCATATGTGAATGTATAATATATATATATATATATATATATATATATATATATATATATATATATATATAAAAGTTTCAAATTAAAAATTATAATGTTTTATTTTATGAAAGTATTTATTTATTTATATATATATTTGATATTTCAAATTGTCCTCAATTTTTCATCAGAAATAACTGTTTGTTACAAATAAATTAAAATTACTGTTTGTTAGCAAGTAGCGTCCTTCGCGAGACGCGGACGTCACGTGATATGGAACGTCACTGTTCCGATATTTCTCAATATATATATATATATTCATTTCTGTAGTTCACTGCCAACAGCAAGCAGAAATATTTCTCCTCCCGATGATGGCTATTTCGGTCGAAACTAGTCGAGGAATCTAAATGGAATAATAATAATAAAAAAACGAAAGAATATTAATCTACAACCCAGTGTGTCTAATGATTTTAATTTTTTAATTTTTTATTTTCTTATTGTTCAAAATATATATATATATATATATATATAGATACACCTAGTGAGCCAGACAAACCTAGATAGGTTTCACCTAAACGGATCGTCAGGGAAAGTAAGGCAAGATTTACAAGACGTAAAATAGCCGAAAATAATCGTCCACGATTGTTAATTAAAGACTACATCTTTTTGCGTGTAATAGATTCAAATACGTTTACTTTCCTTGACGATCCTTTTAGGTGAAACCTAGGTAGGTTTGTCTGGGTCACTAGGTGTATCTAGGTCTGCTCTACGGTTGTATTGAGCGCTTTTGTTAGTTAGTTGTTTACTCGTATCGGGGGTTTTTCTTTGGGCTTCAGACCTGCACCTGAGCGATTTTTTTGTCGGCAGAAGTTCATGTTTGTAGCTCTTTCTTTTTTTAAACCCTTTTTTTCCCTCGAGATTGATTTGATTATTAGCAAATCAAAAATTCGGGGTTTTTTCGAAACGAGTCTAGTTATCTATATATATATATATATATATATATATATATATATACAGTGGAGTTGAATAAGTGATCGTACACATGAAAACATTTCATATTTTTATTTGTAACATATTAAATTAACAAAACGGGAATATATCTACTGTATCAGATTGCATACTAAAAATGTATACATATAAAATATATTAAATATATATAAATAATATTCCATGGTTAAGAAAATATAGCAATATTTAAATTTTTAGGGGTTTAAAAAATGATCGTACAGCAGAACAAGAACATGTTTTCTCCATTTAATATTTTGTAGCAAAGCCTTTATTAAGTTCAACAGCAACCAATCTCTTCCTGTAGTCTTTAATTAACGATTCGCATACTTTAGTAGGTATTTTGTCCCATTCTTCCTGAGTGATTGTCTTCAGGTTTTTGATGTTTGTTTGACCTCTATCACAGATCTTATTTTTCAAAAACCACCATAAATTCTCTATTGGATTCAAAACCGGCGACTGACTGGGCCATTGTAAGATATTAACGTTGTTATTAGCAAGCCAATTCTTCGTACTCTTAGCAATATGCTTGGGATCCTTGTCCTGCAGAAAGATCCAATCAGGAGGAAGCCCAAGATTCTCTACAGAAAGCGATAAATTTTCGTTTAGGATTTGTTGATATTTTTCTGCATTCACTCTACCGTCTATAATCGCTACTTTGCCAAAACCTCGCATCGAAAAACAGCCCCAAATCATGATACTACCCCCACCAAATTTAACAGTTGGTATGGTGTTCTTGGGTGCGTATGCTTCGCCGTCTTTCCTCCATACATGATTCAGGGAATTGCGACTGAACAACTCAGTTTTACTCTCATCTGTCCAAAGAACTCTTTCCCAATCAGAATTTTCCTTATCTATGATCTGTCGCAAATTTCAGAAAGAGTGGTGTCTTTCTTGGGGAGCGCGACTTTATACCGTCTCTGCGTAGTTCATCACTAATCGTTTGCTTAGTTACGTTAACTCCTGACAAAGTCAGATCATTCTGTTGTCTGATGGCCATTGGGTTATTTTGGACCTGTCGCATCAACTTTCCTCGTAATCTGGGAGAGATCTTCCTGGGAGCACCGGGTCTGCCTTTGTTCTCATCAGTATTACGTATTTTAAATCTTGCAATAAATGAACCAATAGTTGAAAAAGGTATGTTCGTGTCACTGGAGATGTTTCTGTAATTTTTCCATTGTTCCATAGCTTAATAATTAGCTCAATGACGTCATATCTGCTATTCTTTTATGTCATTTTACCAGGAAAGAATATATGCAGTTATTAATAAGAAGAGTTGAAATTAATGCATGCAATGTTTCACAGCTCTAGCATCAATCCTTCATAGTTATCCTTTGGACTTTTCAGTCCATCCGCGTATGACAAGTGAAAACCAGATGAAATATGTTTTATAAAACTGATTTTTCTTTTGTGGATGTTAGCAATGAATGTTGATTTTTTTTGCCTTCACAATCAATGAACGCTTAGTGGAAATTGTTTTAGAAGGTTTATTTTTTCTTGCATACAAATCCTTCTTGTAAGGCAGGGTTCGTAGCTCGCGGTACGTTGGAACAGAGAGACAGAGAGAGAAAGAGAGTGAGACAGAGAGAGAAAGAGACCCCTACTTCTTTTATATATGCAGCCTGGTTAGTTTTTTTTTTTTTGGTGGTTAATAGTGTGGACCCGCCTCTCTTAATTTCTGGCGAAAGGATGGCTAGAAGGGATCTTCAAGCCCTCTTTTGCTGCATTTACACTGAGGTTGGATGAGTTCTGCAACGTGGTGTAATGTTTAGCAAGCTTGTCTCGATAGATCCATTACAATTGAGTAGTGAATTCGATCCGCACTGGGTGCTCCATACTTTCGTCTTTATGCCACATCTAAGCTAGGCTTAGTAAATCACAATAACGAGGTCAGAGAGTGAGTAGTATTGTCGTTCGCTTTGGTACAGGATATCTGATCTTTAGTTTCGCCTAAGTATCTGGTTTCAAAAACGAGGTTAGTTGATTCGACTGTCCTTAAGAATTCTGATGTTAATGTTAAGGATGTTTTAGGGAGATGATGAGTAGGTGATAATTTTAAAGGAATTAAAGGAATATTTTTATTTTATTTTATTTTATTTATTAAACTTAGCCTACTATTACAGTACAAATAAAGATTTTTACTGGCACAGAAAATATAGCGAATGCGATGGTAAAATTACTTAACTTTTAAAATGAAGTGGAAAGCTTATACTGAATTGATCGCTAGGTTTTGCTGCTACAAAAGTTGGTTCACTGTGTCGTAATAGACAATTTTTCTCACCAGAATCTATTTTGGATATTTATAAGTCTGCCATTCGTCCATGCATTGAATATTACTATCTGGTGTTCTTGCTATATATTTAGATATTCTTGATAAAATCCAAAGAAGAGTCTCCAATGTTAGTTGTCCTAACCCGACATCTTGGCTTCACTCACTTTCCCAGCAAAGCTTCACTGTGAACTTTTTCTAAATATTCTAATGGAAATTCCTCAAATGAACATTCCTCTGTGTTACCTAAAGTTTATGAATTTAAACGCAATACAAGATTTGCAGCAAGGTATTATTATCTTACACGTTAAATTGTTAGATGTAACCGTAAGTTTTATGTTAAGAGTTTCTTCTCTCGCACTTCTCGTTTGTGGAACTCTCCTCAAGCGTCTTGCTTTTGAGACAAATTTGATCTTCAAAAGATTTAAATGCAAAGTCAATCTTTATCATCTGTCTTTTTAATTCTTGTTCTTTTATTGTCTTCTTTCCTTAATAGTTTTTCTCATATTCTCTAACACTCAGTAACCTCTTGCGTCCTAGTGGCTTTCTTGCCTTTGTCCTTCAAAAATTTAAATGCAATGTAAATTCTTGTTCTTTTATTGTTCTCTCTCTTTAAAAGTCTTTTCTTCTTTCATATACCCTAACACCTGAGTGTAAGCCACTAAGACCCAATGAGGCTACTGATAATCACCTTGCGTCTTAGTGGCTTTATTGCCTTGCTTGAGAGAAATGATGAAAAAAAACATGTTTTAGTTTTTTCACCTCATATTCTCTAACACTCAGTAACCCCTTTATGTCTTAGTGACTTTATTGCCTTGCTTGGGTGAAATGATAAAAAAAAAACGTTTTAGGCTTCATTTTTTTTTTTTTTAATAAATGAATATTAAATAACTTTATAAAAGATACCAGATTTCCTCAGATATAAAAAAATAATTTATTTAAAAAATAATTTATTTAACTTAACTAAAATTAAATTTCTTTCCCGTGGAGAAAGTTTACCGGCCGCTGGACCGCGTTCGTATCTTCTCGTTCACGCCATCTTGAAACGTAATTCATTCTCGGTCGATAAAAACAAGGGGAGATAATCCAGAGAACAGAGCTTTATTTTTGTTTGTTTGTTCCAGCGACGTATTAATAACCCGTAACTAGGATGCTATATTTACACCTGTCATTTAAATGAGCATGAAAAAGCTGCATGGAAGCTATAAAGCCGATAAGATGGATTATGGAAACATATGCATCTACGTGCAACCGTTATTTGAATAGCTATCACTTAAACTCCAAGGATCATAGGATTGTAAAGATGACAAAGGGGATCATGGGTAATTTGATGAACTGCACCAAAACAACCGGTGTCAGGTGATCAGTTGACAAACAACACGATATAAGAAATATCATAAACTTTAAACTATGACGTCTCGCCATTGGATAATGGTCAACAAGTTGGTCTAGCAGATCATTACTTCCGTCACGATTTCGGTCCCCAGTGAGAGCCCAACACAAGTGGTCTTATGCCAGACTTAGCTAATCTCAACAAATACTGACACTGAAGTAATTCAGAGAGTGAGATATTCACTAACCGTCCCAGGCGGCCGAATGCGTCACAAGGCCAAGTTTATAACGGGGTTACCGAGTCCGTAGTCCCGGGCAAAAATTCCCCGTATACCCCGTAAAAACGGGGTCGGGTAGCTGTCTACCACCCGAGACGAGACTCTGCCCTTCGGCATAGCCTCGTTTCGGTTCCTCTCCGCCCGGAGGCAGAGAGATTGACAAGCACACTTCCGAAGTAATTCCTAGAGTGATCCCTTGGACTCCAAGCTAATTTCTATATACACATTTCCTTTACCATCACGTGATCTACTTATTCAAAATGGGATCGCCTGTGTTTGCTCTCTGGTGATCTGTGTTCAAACTCCAGTGTCGGTAGCGACACTTTATTTCCATACAACACAAGTACAATTTAAATATCAGGGAATTGTTTTAACAGGAGACGGAAAGTGCGATATTGAAATCTAAAAGCGCATTTGGATAGCGAAAGATGCCTTCAAAAAAGCTAAGCAAGGTATTAAGGAACAAGAAAATTTCGTTAAAAACCACGAAAAGAACTGTTACATAATATCAGTCCTCCCTATCTGGCAGTGAATGCTGGACAGTATCTTCACGGATGAAGAAGAAACTTGTAGCAGTAAAATGTGGTCCTACAGAAGGATGCTGAAAATATCATGGATCGAAGATGGGAAAACCGACGATATTCTAGAGAAAATGTCACAAAAAGGACACTTATACTTAACAGCAGGAAGTGACAGCTGAAATTTATAGCTCACATGCTGAGGAAAGAGGGCTTGGAAAATTTGATACCCACGGGACAGATTGAAGGAAAGAGGGACAGAGGAAAACAACGCATAACCTACCTAGCGAACTTGTGTGAATGGATGGAGCAGGGTATGGGAAGGATTTTAAAAAAAAGGCAAATTTTAACAAGAGATAAAATATAGGAAATTGTGGAGAGCCGTGGTCGCTACTGTCCAGAAGAAGATGAAAATCTGTTTAATCTTCACTAAGCCCTCTAATAAGCGTGAAGGGACTAAACGTCAACTATAAGAAGACAGAATTTATGGTTAGGAGCAAAAACGACGGGCCAAGATGCAAACCACGAATTAGGGACATGAAAATCAAACAAAAATTTAAATATCTAGGAAGTGTGTTTAACAGAAGACGGAAAATGCAACACTGAAATCCGAAGAAACAATTGAACAGCGAAAGAAGTCTTTCAAAAATGTAACAAAGTATTCAGAAAAGAAACATTTCTGAAAAGCACAAAAAACAGGACTGGAATGTTGTGTAATATGACTCTTCCTATATGGCAGTGAATGATGAACAATCTCAACACAAAGAAAAAGAGACTTGATGTAACAGAAATATGGTTCTACAAAAGAAGACAGAGAATACCATAGACGGAGCATGTGAGCAATGAGGAAGTTTTAAGGAGAATGGAAACAAAAAAGACATTTACATTAAAATCAGAAAGAGACAAGCATCAGAGATGTGGTTCTACAGAAGAAGGCTGAGAATACCATGGACGGGGCATGTGAGCAATGAGGAAGTTTTAAGGAAAATGGAAACAAAAAGGACACTTATACTTAGAATCAGAAAGAGACAAGCATCAGAGATGTGGTTCTACTGAAGAAGGCTGAGAATACCGTGGACGGTGCATGTGAGTTAGGAGGAAGCTTTAATTAAAATGGAATAAAAAAGTACACTTATACTCTCCATAAGAAAAATATGTTACTATGTCTAGGGCTCATAATGCGGAAAAGGGTCTTAGAAAATTTAACACCCACAAGTTATAAAGTCAAAAGGGGCAAAGGTGAGCAACGAATAACCTACATAAGGAGGTTGTGCAAATGGTTCGAAGAATAGAGAGATAGCAAAATAAAAACAGATATTGCTAAGGTGGTTGTGGAGAACCATGAATGTTATGATGTTAATTTGGGGTTAATAAAGACAAACGCCAAATAACATGTAACAATAAAATGGGGTTTATTCGGTTGGTAAGTTGGTACAGAATCGCCTGAGTAGTCTATAACTAACTCAGCCCAAGAACTTCTACTCCGTCTTTTGACATGCCACTAGTTAACGTCCTTCTTTGTAGACGAGTTCATCTCCAAGAGGGGTGGTAGGTTCCTACACAACACCTCCCCCTTGAGATTAATTCCGGAGGAATTAATATTTTTTCTTTTGGGGGTCTGGACTTAAACGTTCCACCCTCGTTCTTTTTCTTTTGCTTGTCCTTCTTTGAACAACTGTTTCAGGTAATGGTGGAGTCGGTATATCAAATAAATCATATAATACCTCCATTGGTTCTTCTTTTTCTTCACTTATTTCTTCGATGATTCTTTTCCTTAATTGGTTCAAATGTCTTTTGTGCGTCCAATTTTGCTTCTTATCATGTACAACATTTTACCAATTCTTTGCGTTACTACTCCATCTTGCCAAAATTCCTTCCCATTTTTGTAATTTAAAAAAAAAAACTATCTCCCGGCCTGAAATATTTCATATTTACCTGATGCGTTTTGTTCTGGTAACTCTTTTTTCTTTCCGGCAGCAGCCTATTGAACACCGATCTAATTTTTCTAGCAAACATCAGTTCAGCTGGAGACATCCCTGATATTGCGTTTGGATTTGGTGTTATTCTGTATATACTTAAAAACTGCTGTATATTACCATCATCTGTATTAGTACCATTTGTTTTTTTAAGGGCTCTCTTGAACGTATCAACAAACCGTTCAGCCTGTCCATTTGACCTAGGATGGTACGGTGAAGTTGTGATGTGGTCAATTCCCAGAGTCTTACAAAACGTCTTAAATTCACTTCCTGTGAATTGAGTTCCATTGTCTGTGATAATTTTTTCTGGTACTCCAAACCGTGCAAACAGTTGCGTAAGAAAATCTTTTGTTACAGAAGCAGTTGGTCTTTTGCACTTAAAAACCTCAGGCCACTTGGAATAGCTATCCACAACTATCAAGTAAAAATTACCATTCATGGGGCCAGAATAATCTATGTGGAGTCTGGTCCATGGAACATCTGTTTTTGGCCATGGTGTGTATTTTACTGGCGGTGCTTTCGCTGCCATTTGACACCCTCTACAAGTTTTAACTACCTGTTCAATGTCTTTGTCCATATTTGGCCAATAAACATAACTCCTCATCAGGGCTTTCATACGTCCAATACCAGGATGCCCCTGATGAAATTCCTTCAAAATCCGCATTCGTAGTACAACCGGTCACGACCCTTCCAGCATATAACAGCACTTCATCACATATTGAATATGCTGGTGAAGAAGTTTTATACTTTTCTGAAGTTACAACTTTTCATTTTTTTAATAAAAATGTCATTTTCTGATTTTAATTTTATTTCATCTAATGTCACCGGTAATTCTTTTACTGTGTTATACATTACTTCCACCAATTCATTTTCTGCTTGTAACGACGCTATCACTGTATCTTCTAGCGGTTCCGAAGACGTTGGGATCAGTCTAGATAAACCATCAGCATGGCTTAAATTTTAGATGATAAAATTCCATTTTGAAATTATAATTCAACAAAATGGTTCCCCATCGTTGCAAACGGTTTGCCGTATGAGTAGGTATACCCTTCTTAGAACCATAGATCGAAAGCAGCGGGCGATGGTCGGTCTGCAATATAAACCTTCTTCCATGTATGAACTTATGGAATTTTTTACAAGCATAGATGATAGCTTTCTTTCTCAATTTGAGAGTACTTCTTTTCTGCGGGTAATAATGTCCTTGATGCATGTGCCACTGGCTTCGTATTGCCGTCTCTGAATTTATGCAAAATTACCGCACCTATTCCGTACTCGCTTGCGTCCGATGCCACTATAATTTCCTGTTTAGGGTCATAATATGTTAGTGATAATTCTGACGTCAAAATATTCTATATTTTGTCAAACGCCTTCTGACACACTTCTGACCATTCCCACTTGGCTCCCCTTTTAAGCAACTTATTTAATGGAGCCGTAAGGCTGCACATATTAGAATATATATCCCATAATAGTTAGCAAGTCCTGAGAACGCTTGTAACGTTACTACATTTTTGGGAGATGGCATGCTTTTGATCGCTTCCGCCCTCGCCGGATCTGGTCTTCTTCCATCAGAGTATTATCTGCCCCAAAACTTAATTTCACTCATAAAAATTCACATTTTTCAGCTGCAAGTTTGAATCCATATTCTTCAATTTTTTCAAAAACCTTATTAATATGTTCCAAATGTTCATTTCGATCTTTACTTTTTATCAAAACATCAAGATATGTAATGGCGAAGTCCAACCCTGCCAGCACAGTGTCCATAATTTGCTGAAAAATACTAGGGGATACTTTCAAACCAAACGGCAAACGGTTAAATTTGTATAAACCCTTGTATTGTATTGATAGTCAACAATTTAGAACATTCTTCGTCCACTTTCACTTGGAGATAGGCATCCGATAAATCCAATTTAGAGAATATTTTTCCTCCACTTAAACTTGCAAAAATGTCTTCTGGTGAAGGCAAAGGATATGTGTGGTCTTTTAAGCAATCATTTAGACCCGTAGAAAAATCGGCACACATCCGAATTTTATTATTTTTTTTTCTTAACATATACAACAGGGCAGGCCCACTCTGAAAATTCAATGCGTGAAATAACTCCTAAATTTTCAAGCCGTTCCAATTCCTTGTCAGTCTGTTCCAAAACACCAAATGGCACATTTCTTTTTCGCTTGAAAATAGGTTTTACATTTTCCTTCACTTCAAATTTTGCCTTCGCCTTTTTGCAACATCTAAGACCTTCTGAAAATACTTGTGGAAATTTTATTTTCAGATCTTTCACAAAATTTTCTGTAACCCGATTTTTACACCGAGAAGAAACATTAACTCTATTACAAAAAGAATTTATAGGGAGTTCCCATAAATTAAACAGTATAATCCAATCTGTTCCAAAATAATTTGAAGCATTTTGTAGCACGTACACTTTAGACTTTAGTGTCTTACCAACAAATGAAATATTACAAGAAAATTCACCTTGAAAATGCAATTTTCTTCCAGAAATCCCGCGAGCCACTTTTTCAGTCTTTTTAAGCAAAGGTCTGCCTATTTTAATCCATGCTGCTGTATTAATAATGGAAATATCACTTCCAGTATCTAGCTGTAGTTTAACATTTTTTCCATTAATTTTTACTTGTACGAATTTTCTTTTCTGCCCCTCCTCAATCTCCTGACGTGACACCACAATATTCACATTATCTTTTTTTTTTCGACTTAAATTTTTTCTTTTGCTTTTATAATGAGTACTTATATGGCCTTTATTGCCACACGTATAGCAATTTGTTAGAAAAAAAAACATTCACTTTTTAAAATGACCACCACCGCATCCAAAGCACGTTGGTTTTTTTAACGTTTTTATTAACTATTCCCTTTTTGGTCGAATAGCATGGACACGGATACGTCTTTTTCTTCAATTTGCGTATTGTCATGTTTTAAGTTTTCAATTCTTTGACATTCTTCCGTAACCTTCTGCAAAGTAATCTCGGAATTTTGTTCGAGTTTTGCCAATATTCGGGACCTTATGTCCTTATCTTTGCTAGAAGTCAAGCCTTGAACGAATATCAAACACTTAGATCGATCAATTGAAAGATCATGTAACATAAAACGTTCACACATTCTGTTAACATTTCCAGCATACGTAACAACATCCTCATCGTTACACTTTACCATATTCAAACACGAGAAACGAGTATGAAACAAACTAACTCGCTTGCCAAAAATACTAGATAAAGTATTAACAGTTTCTTCGAAAGAAATGTCACTAGTTTTTCTTGGAAGGACAAAATTCGTATACTTATTATTTTCATCTGTACCCAACTTTTGTAAAAGTAAACTCACTTTTTGTTCATCAGTCCAACCTTCACATTTTTTTTCAAATATTGTTTCAAATCTTCTGAAATACGCAGGAAATGTTATACCCTCTTCTGGGTTAAATTTGAACTCGGTAATAGAATTAGCAATACCTTCGGCCGTGAATGACGAATTTGCTGGATTCTTTAGTAACATTGCTTCAAATAAAGCCTTTGTGTCATTTCGCTGCTGAACTTGTAAATCCAATAGTTGTTCCCGAAACAATTTTTGTTGCTCTTGTTCCTGAATTTGACTTTGCACTAGAGTTTTCGTTAATGCATTCAAATCTTCCATTATGCGTAATAGATTGCACAAAACACTTTTCGAAAACAGTCAAAAAGGAGAAAACACGTATATATCCAACAATAAGCACAAGTCTTACTTCTTTTTGGCACGTTGAAATCCTATTTCTTCTTGAAGAACAAAGTTCGACGTATTGTTTTTTTTTTTTCTTTCTTTCAGTGCGAGAAAAAACAATTATATAGTCCACCTAGAGTTGAAAAATTCTCCACTCAGCGTAATGAATGAATCTCTCGTCGCCACTGTTATGATGTTCATTTTGGGGTTAATAAAGAATAACATGTAACAATAAAATGGGGTTTATTCGGTTGGTAAGTTGGTACAGTATCGCCTGAGTAGTCTATAACAAACTCAGCCCAAGAACTTCTTCTACTCCGTCTTTTGACATGCCACTAGTTAACGTACTTCTTTGTAGACGAGTTCATCTCCAAGAGGGGTGGTAGGTTCCTACACAACAATGGACGAACCCGGCACATAGATGAAGAGGTTCTCCACAAATATCTGCTTGTGCCACTCTATGCTAAACCTACTAAATGTTTATGTTGCCTATATGGGAAATGTTTTAACTCCCGAAAAACAACGCGAAACAGAAATCTGACGGGGCATTGTAAGTGCGAAAGATGCCTTCCGAAAGCTCAGCAAAGCATTAAGAAACAGGAAAATTTCATTAGTACAAAGAGTGTTGAATTGCTGGTATTTTTACTATAACGTTGGTTAGATCCAGTGACAGGACCCAAAGAGTGTGAGTTCAATACCCGGTTAAGGCAGTGGAGAACGTTCAGAGGGAATTTAACAGGAGATAACTGATAACTGACATCCATTAAACATGGCACGTGGAACTAGAACAGTCAATCCCAGTGAACGAAATAATTAAGTTCGACATTCCAACCACCTGAAGAAGGCCCGAGCGTACAACGTAATAAATATGGCGACAAAGATGAGGAGAATAGTCCGAATAATGTAAATAATATAGATAGATAAATTCGTTTCTATAGTTTATAAACCCTTTGCAGGTGGTTTAAATCCAGAGAAAAATACGTTCTACTTTTCAGCAATTTTTAGACTGTCCACAATAGCAGTTAAACACCATTTATTTTAGTACTAGAACTAAATCCTTGAAAGTAGCTAAGAGATTAGCTGAAAACCCCGAGAAAAATATCCGGAGAAATAATTTCTACACTCTGTAAGTTAGAAGAAAACACTGAACAAATGTGTGATGTCAGTCTTTTTTAACAAATCCATCCAATCTTTCATTCCCTCTAATGATTACATATATAGTGAAATAGCAAATACTAAAAGCATAGATAGAAATTCATTGCAAATGATTTTACTATAGGAAGGCATTGCAAATTATTTACTAGTCATTTATCTTATCACTGATAGGATTTATTAAACAAATCAATCCAAACTTTCATTCCCTCTAATGATTACATATATAGTGACATAGCAAATACTAAAATCATAGATAGAAATTCATTGCAAATGATTTTACTATAGGAATGCATTGCAAATTATTTACTAGCCATTTATGTAAGCTGTTTTATCACTGATAGGATTTATTAAACAAATCCATCCAAACTTTCATTCCCTCTAATGATTACATATATAGTGACATAGCAAATACTAAAAGCATAGATAGAAATTCATTTAAACAAATTGGACACTTATAGTTAACAACAAAAAGAGTCCAATTTCTAGGGTACATAATGAGGAAAGTGGGTTTGGTAAATTTGATATGCACAGGACAGATTGATTTGTTTTCTACGGATTATCAACCTTTTGCAAGTTATTTAAAGGTGGAAGAATTTGTTTCTTTTAGATAATAATCGTTTAGTTATAAAAGTTTTACTAATTAATTAATTAATCCATTAATTAAACATGTTTGGATGAATAATTGCTGCTTAAATATACCATATCTAACATTTTGACACTTTTTTTATACTGAGGCCAATTCTTTTCGCTTGCAGAAAGAAATCTGTCTGCAGCTATTGTACAGGATATCCCACAAAAAGTTGACATCATTTAAAATATAAATATCTGAGTAACCACATGTCCCAGATAAACGAAATTAATTAGGCTTCATGTTGAACAATAAAAGATTTTATTATCAAAATTCGAGCTAAATATTCAAAGGGATTTTATAACTTTTATAAGCTTCACAAATGTTCAATGTGCACTTCACCTGTGACACGACACACGTTAAGTCGATAGTCCAGCTCCTGCCAAACACGCTGTAGCATGTCTTGCGTAACATTCTCCAACACTTCAATGGTTTTCTGCTAAAGTTCTTCTCGGCTTGTAGGATGAGGGAGAGATATAGACCTTTCCTTTAACATAGCCCCATAGGGAAAAAAATCACAAGTTGTCAAGTCAGGTGAATGTGGTTGCTACTTCAGCACATTGCCATTATCACTGGCTCACCCGATCCATCATCCTGCTAGATTCTCATTGAGATAAGTCCGCACTGAGGCGTCTTTTTTTTTTGGGGGGGTGACATTGCTTGTAAAAGTCAAATAATTGTCGGATTTTAATGAAACTTTCAGAACTTATTCACAAATCAATGAAATTATCAATTTTTTATTTTTATTTTTATTTTTTTTTTTTTACATCTGTTACCCTCACTTATTTAATTTTATGAAATTTCGAAAAAATTAAATTTTAACTCGCTTAATATTTATATTACTTAAATGCTGAAACATTGGAGAATTTAAATCATTAATTTTAACTCGTTTAATGTTTATATTAGTTAAAGGTAGAAATCCGTGGAGAATAATGGACCATTTTGATTGCAAGAAAAAATAGAAGAAAAAGATCTATCAGAGATTCTATTTCATTTCATAAAAGAATAAAGCGTTATAAGAAAGAAAGAAAGAAAGAAAGAAAGAAAGAAAGAAGGGAATATACAGGGTGTTCCCCAAAAATTGAATTAATTTAAAATGTGAATATCTGAGTAACTACACGTCCCAAGCAAACAAAATTAAATAAACTTCATGTTGAACAATAAAAGATTTATTTATCAAAATTCGAAATAGATATTCAAAGGGATATAGATTTTATAACCAATTTCACAAAGCTTCACAAATGTTAAATATGTGCACCATCTGTGACATGACACACAAGTCGATAGTGCAGCTCCTGCCAAACACGCTGTAGCATGTCTTGCGTAACATTCTCCAGCACTTGAATGATTTTCTGCTCAAGTTCCTCTAGGCTTGTAGGAAGAGGGGAAAATATAGATCTGTCCTTTCACATAGCAAAATAGAAAAAAATCGCAAGGTTGTCAAGTCAGGTGAACATAGTGGCCATTTCAATGGCACATTGTCATTATCACTGGCATACTCGATCCATCTTTTTTGTTAAAATTTGAGATCATTTGAGCGAGAAATGCCTATGTTATTAGACTACAAAATAATGTCAATTGTTTTGGGGACACCCTGTATAGTGGAGTTAATTCCCTTATGTGTTTGATGTCTCCTTCAGTGAAATGGAAAAACACGTCAATTTCAAATATTTTCATTTGTACCCTCTTACTTCTTTAAATAATGACCTACATTCATACTTATGATTATTATTGTAATATTTTGTTCAAATTGTTAAGCTCAAATATTTAATGATGGGGGAAAATAGACAAGTCCGTTCATATAGCCACATAGGAATAAAATCACAAAGTGTCAAGTCAGGTGAACATTTCAACACCACATCGTCATTATCACAGGCATGCTCGATCCATCTTCCTGGAAAATTCTCATTGCGATTAGTCTGCACATTTAACTTAGTTTTTACACATTTTGTTAAAATTTGTGATCATTTGAGCAAGAATTGGCTATGTTATTAGACTACGAAATAATGTCAAACGTTTTGGAGACACAGATAGATAGGTAGGTAAGTAGGTAGATCTGTTTGGAGTAATGAATAGAGACTCGGTTTGAGGAATCGAAGAACCGAGTTCGAATCCCAGTCGAATCCATTACACCCACCAAGGCACGTAAATTCATGCGGTGGGTGAGGTAGGAATTCCCTTCTCCTACCCCTACCCTAGCTATGAGTCTTCTCAGTTTTATAGCCTTGGATGGCAAGGTTTTACGAGAAGAACAGCTCTGAATTTAAAACCTTCGAGACCATGAAGCACACGGTGTGGTTAGTTCTGCAAAAAGCCTTCGCTACTCTAATCAAATCATGTGCAAGTGTCTGTAGGAATTGGGTTTCTTGATCTTCATACGTCGAAAACGACGGGAGAGTTATTAGCTGTATTTGCAGCAGCAGCATAGAAAGAAAGAAAGAAAGAAAGAAAAGAAAGAAAAGAAAAAGAAATATAGAAAGAAAGGAAGAAAATGAACGGACTGTGATAGATAGATAGATAGATAATGAACAGACTGGGATAGATAGATAGATAGATAGATAGATAGATAGATAGATAATGAACAGACTGAGATAGATAGATAGATAGATAGATAGATAGATAGATAGATAGATAGATAATGAACAGACTGAGATAGATAGATAGATAGATAGATAATGAACAGACTGAGATAGATAGATAGATAGATAGATAGATAGATAGATAATGAACAGACTGGGATAGATAGATAGATAGATAGATAGATAATGAACAGACTGAGATAGATAGATAGATAGATAGATAGATAGATAGATAGATAGATAGATAGATAGATAATGAACAGACTGAGATAGATAGATAGATAATGAACAGACTGAGATAGATAGATAGATAGATAGATAGATAGATAGATAGATAGATAATGAACAGACTGAGAAAGAAAGAAAGAAAGAAAGAAAGAAAGAAAGAAAGAAAGAAAGGGAGAAAATGAACAGACTGTGATAGATAGATAGATAGATAGATAGATAGATATGAACAGACTGAGATAGATAGATAGATATAATGAAAGAAAAAAAGAAAGAAAGGAAAGAAGAAAATGAACAGATAGATAGATAGATAGATAGATAGATAGATAGATAGATAGATAGATAACCCTCAGTCAGGTCGTCAAAAAACCTCAACCACTGATGAACAAGTCGAATCCATTACATTCACTTACTTACGTAATTCACACCGTGGGAGAAGTAGAAATTCCCTTCTTCTCCCCCCAGCTATGGGGATTCTCGGTTTTATAGCCTTGGATAGCAAGGTTTTACGAGGAGAACAGCTCTGAATTTAAAACCTGCGAGACCTTGAAGCACACGGTGTGGTTAGTTCTGCAAAAAGCCTTCACCACGCTAATCAAATCATATGTGCAGGTGTCCTGGCTTCTAGTTCCTTGGAACTCAGTTGCTTGAACCTCATACTCTTAACTCTAGCTAATTCAAAAGTAAACGGATGTGACCTAACTGCCAATTTAAAATCTTAAATTCACGCGTTCAACATACCAAGGATGAAAATTCATTGAAACTGAAATGAAAATATTTATAGAAAAGACAGTGAAGCCATGTCACGGCGATGGGAAATTTACTGAAGCCGAGATGTTAGCTTAAGACCAATAACATTGCAGATTCTTCTTTGGGTTTGAGCAAGAATCTCTAAATATATAGCAGGAGAATCAGGCAGCAATATTCACAGCCTGGATGAATGGGAGACTGTTAAATATGTAAGACTGATTCTGGAGAGAAATATTATCTAGTTCGACACAAGGAACCGGCCTTCTAGGCAGAACACCTAGCAATTGATTCAATACAATCGCTCCATGTCAGTAGAAAACATGAAACCAAAATGGTGCAATGAGTTGCTCTCCTGTAGGTTAGCATCAGCCATACTGACGGAAGGATGAAATGGTTCTCTATGGTGATTAAATGATACAGAATTTTCTACATTTTCATTTAGAATGTGTCATCAAATTGGTTGACATTTTATTTCCTACATTCTATACAGTGTGGTTAGTTTTGCAAAAAACTTTCATCACTCTAATCAAATCATATGTGCAGGTGTCTGGCTCCTGGCTCCTAGTTCCTTGGAACTCAATTTCTTGATCCTCATAAGACGAAAACGACGGGAGAGTCCAATTCAGTCATAGACAGACAGACATATAGCTATTGGATGTATTTGCGGCAGCATAGATAGATAGATAGATAGATAGATAGATAGATAGATAGATAGATAGATAGATAGATAGATATTATTAATAGAAATCTTATAAGTATAAGTATCATATGTGCAGGTGTCTGGCCCCTGGCTCCTAGTTCCTTGGAACTCAGTTGCTTGACCCTCATACGTCAAAAACGACTGGAGAGTCCAATTCAGTCATAGACAGACAGACAGGCAGACATATAGTTATTAGCTGTATTTGCAGCAGCATAGATAGATAGATAGATAGATAGATAGATAGATAGATAGATAGATAGATAGATAATTTTTTGAAATTTTTTAATAGCACGTTCGAAATTTTGGTTAAAAATCTTGTTTTTTTTTTGTGGGGGGGTTACGTCAACGGCGAAACAAAGATAAAGGTTAATTTTTTTTGTTTTTTTTTTTTGTTTTTTCCGATGAAAAACACATTGATTTGGAAATTTTTACATAATTCAAATAATTGTCGGTTTTTAATGAAACTTTAGGGACATATTCAGAAATGAATAAAATTATTTTTGAAATATTCTTTCTAGAAAATTTTGGTAAAGATTTTTTTTTTTTTACATATCTTACCACCAACTTACTTAATTTCATGAAATTTCGAGAAATTAAATTTTTAGGATGGGGATATTTTTTATTAGTTAAAAACAGGATTCTTTGGAGAAAGTAAATCATGAGTTGTGAAAAGATTGAGATTAAGAGACAATGAGATAGATAGATAGATAGATAGATAGATAGATAGATAGATAGATAGATAGATAGATAATGAAGCGTCTAAGATAGATAGATAGATAGATAGATAGATAGATAGATAGATAGATAGATAGATAGATAATGAAGCGACTGAAATAGATAGATAGATAGATAGATAGATAGATAGATAGATAGATAGATAGATAGATAGATAGATAATGAAGCGACTGAAATAGATAGATAGATAGATAGATAATGAAGCGACTGAAATAGATAGATAGATAGATAGATAGATAGATAGATAGATAGATAGATAGATAATGAAGAGACTGAAATAGATAGATAGATAGATAGATAGATAATGAAGAGACTGAAATAGATAGATAGATAGATAATGAGGCGTCTAAGATAGATAGATAGATAGATAGATAGATAGATAGATAGATAGATAGATAACGATGCGATTTAGATAGATAATGAAGCGACTTAGATAGATAGATAGATAGATAGATAAATAGATAGATAGATAGATAGATAGATAATGAAACGACTGAAATAGATAGATAGATAGATAGATAGATAGATAGATAGATAGATAGATAGATGAGAAAAGCAGAATAGATTTGTAGAAAGGCAACGAGAAAGAAGGCGCATATTGTTCATATATGAAAGGCGTTTCTGCCTGCCCGCCTGCCTGCCTGCCTGCCTGCGTTGCCTGCCATCCATCGGCTGTCGTCCCAGCCGAATCAGGCATGCCGCTATAGCAACATGTCGCCGCCGTTGTTGCTGAATTCTTGTGATTACATCTGGCGACTTTAACAACGGTAATTATACCGACAAAAGCGTACCGAGAACCGAATAGACCCTACCCCAGCTTCCGTCCTGACCACAGCCCCACCCGACTTCTTCTCGTTTCATTCGCCTGTTTCCATGGGGACGGCTGTAGTTAAGATGGAACCACAATCCATCTGACGTTTAAAAGCAGCGTCCTGGTCATGCCAATAAGCGTCTTTCTTTTCCTATTTTTCCTTTCTGTCTGTTGGGCACACCTCTTAAGGCGGTACTAAATATGGAACGTAGGCGCCTGTCTCAACTCGGGAATTTCCGTTGTGGGCAGACCAAGTAAACATTGGGAGGTGTTCGCATCTAGTCATACCTTTCTGATTCATTTTTTTTTTTTTTATTACTCTGAGGCAATGTGTAAATATTGATGATAAATAAATGGACGGGAAAGAAAGACCGAGAGTCAGAATAGAGATATATGAACAAAGAGATAGACAATATATATATATATATATATATATATATATATATATATATATATATATAGCAGACTGAGATTGAAAAAAGATAGATAGATAGATAGATAGATAGATAGATAGATAGATAGATAGATAGATAGATATCTTAGTCATTCATTATCTATCTATCTATCTATCTATCTATCTATCTATCTATCTATCTATCTATCCCAGTCTGTTCATTTCTATCTATCTATCTATCTATCTATCTATCTATCTATCTATCTATCTATCTATCTGAATCTTTTTCTTCCTTTCTGTACACTATAAGCTAAAATTTACTAACTCCTACTAAGCGTGTGGCAGAACTGCATTCCAGATAGATAGATAGATAATGCACAGACTGAGATAGATAGATAGATAGATAGATAGATAGATAGATAGATAGATAGATAGATATGAATTTTTGTGATAGATGAAAATATATTTAGACAGATATGAACAGACTGAGAGAGAGAGAGGGTGGAACAGCTAGAGAGAGGGGGAAAAGGAAGTGAAAGAGAGATGAATGGATGTTGCAAAAGATAGGTATATACTTACATTGTATTGAATATCGTGAAAGACCGGAATATACAGATAACATATCTATGTATATCGGGTGTCACAGCAAAATTGTCCAATTCCTGTAATAGCATGGGATAATTGCCCACAAAATGTTTAATATTAAAAAAAAACAAAAAAAACAGTAAAGTAATTGAGTTTCTTTTTTCCAGGTTTTCAGACCAGACGTTTCGCCATCTTGACACCATTTCTCGTAACTATCACTGAAAAAAAACCCTTTGAGTTATTCAGCTAGAAAAAGAACAGTTTAAAATCGTTTTGTGTCAGCCCCACTATGTCTTCTCAACTAAGCAATGGTGAGAGGAAAAAGATCATTCAGGCCTTAAGTAATGGTACCAACATTCATACTCTGGCTTTCATCTTCAAAGTCCATTCAAGAACCATCAAGAGAACGGAGAATATAATTAAAAAAAAAGAGGAGGCAGTAGAGAGGAAAAACTTGATCAGGAGGTCACAACAAGAAGGGGGATCATCATTTCAACTTAGAACTAAATACATTCTCATTGCACAAAGTAGAATTCAATAGGGTTATAAAAACCTCGGAGGATTCCAGTAAGATATCTTTAATCATTTCTAAGATAAAACGGTTCAAAGTTTGATCAAACAATTGCACACTTTTGATGCTACAGCCGGTATATGATTCTAAGATATTGCACATTGAGTGCAGGTGGTAATAAAATAGTGCTCGATGTAATATAACAGAGCTATTAAGTATACATTAATAAATATTCATATTATTTGTCGCCGGTATTACAAGACGGAGTTTCATACACAATGCAATCTTCAGGTGCTGAGTAGAGAAGGGTTATGCTACCGATGAGGAATAATATGTCTATTTACTTCGGACAATTGCTGACGGAATTTCCTCTTTGAGAAGGACTATTTGTCATTTGAAAAAGTCGATTATAAAAATGAATAGACACAAAATATCCGTTGTCTTTAATATACATATATAGAGAGAGAGACATAGACATATGGATAGAGAGTGAGAATGAAGGTCGTAAAAGAAAGAAAGAAAGAAAGAAAGAAAGAAAGAAAGAAAGAAAGAAAGAAAGAAAAAAAGGAGAAAGACATGGATAGTGCGTGATAAATAGAAAGAAAGAAAGAAAGAAAAAAAGAGGAGATAGATATGAACAATGCGTAATAGAAAGAAAGAAAGAAAGAAAGAAAGATAGATAGATAGATAGATAGATAGATAGATAGATATAAACAGTGCCTGATAGATAGATAGATAGATAGATAGATAGATAGATAGATAGATAGATAGAAAAAAAAAAAGAAAGAAAGAAAAAGAAAGAAAGAAAAAGGAGAAAGACATGAATAGTGCGTGATAAATAGAAAGAAAGAAAGAAAGAAAGAAAGAAAGAAAGAGGAGATAGATATGAACAATGCGTGAGAGAAAGATAGATAGATAGATAGATATGAACAGTGCCTGATAGATAGATAGATAGATAGATAGATAGATAGATAGATAGATAGACATGAATCGTGCGTGATAAATAGAATGAAAGAAAGAAAGATAGATAGATATGAACAGTGCGTGGCAGATAGAAATATAGATAGATAGAAAGAAAGAAAGAAAGAAAGAAAGAAAAAGGAGGTAGACATGAGTAGTGCGTGATAAATAGAAAGAAAGAAAGAAAGAGGAGATAGATATGAACAGTGCGTGACAGATAGATAGATAAATAGATAGATAGATAGATAGATAGATAGATAGATAGATAGATAGATAGATAATGGTTGCCAACACGTTGTCTAGTATGACCATCACATGATATCATTGTGTGACTAGTTGTGCTTTGAACGGATGTAAAATCTATGGCACGAAGTTGGCAAACCTGAGAAATATGCATTTTGATGTCAATAGATCCACTTGTAAAGTTTTCCGTCAAAGTGAATGAATTCTCAGTACGTAATTTTGTAGTTTGTTGGTGCTCGACGGTGACTTTGACGGATGCAACGATAATGCCGGAGCCTGTCTTCTCGTCGAGGCTTCTGATCAATTGATAGTCAAGCAGAAGTCAGATAATAGAAAGCGAAAAGGATAACTCTGTTTATTCGATCAAACCAGCATGAGGAGTCGAATGACGAGTGAAACAGCTACATCCAACCCGAGAGTTATTTTTCTAAATATCTTTTTCCTTTGTTGTAGGACAGTAGGCGAGTTATAGTAGTGGTCTTACTGCGTGTATTTTTTTTAATATGTATATACCTGTTCCGTATAAGTTGCCCTCTGAATACTCAACACTGTTCCGGCTAATTCAGCACCGTGGTCACTTAACATTTAATTAATTAGTGAGATCATCGCAAATAAATGTATCATATTTATTCTCTATCGTAATTACTATTCGTTGCCTTAACTTTTAAAAGGTGGGAAAAGGTTGCATACCAAACGGCGAAAAACAAAGAAAATCCATTTTTTTTTAACGGTGAGATTTTATGCTTAGCATCAAATATAAAATAGTAATATTTTAACTCGTTCAGATTGTGCCTTAAAATAATTATCGGACTTTGTCCATTTCATAATGTATGAATATAACATTTGTTTAATTGTCATCTGTTTTCTACAGTGTAAGCCGGATATAAGAGAGTTGTCGGGACCTGAGAAGAAGTCTCTTATATCGGGGTTTCTCTTATATCCGGGTTTGGTCTATTTTGTTTAGGTAAGTATGGGCTCTAATTTGGGACCAGAGAAAATCTCTCTTATATCCGGGTTTCTCTTATATCCGGGTCTCTTATATCCGGGTTACACTGTATAATGAAATGGACAAAGACCGACAATTATTTTAAGACATTTTTATGCTTATACATTCTTTGTTATAGATACAAATATTTAAGTAAATGCTCTGTTTATAATAAAATGTCTTAAATTGTCGGACTTTGTCCATTTCATAATGTGTGACGTCATTTGTTTACATTTGGATACGCATTGGGCAGATATGAATGTACGTAAGAGAATCATGGAGAATTGTAGTTTAAAAACAGTAAAAAATCGACCTTGCTAACCGAACGCTCCTCTGTGGCCAAATCGGTTAAAGCACGTCAATCTATATGACGGTTCCGTATAGGTTACAGGTTCGATTCCTGTCGGAGGACAAATATTCCCTATGACAATTTCTCGGACATTCAGGCTGGTAAATGTTGTTTAATACTGTTTATTATAAACAGAGAATTTACTTAAATATTTGTATCTATAAAAAAGAATGTATAAACATAAAAATGTTATATTCCTAAATTTAATATTTTTTTAAACAGCATTTTACTCCTTGAAGTAATCTATGTAACATGGAGTTGTGCATTCTTTGCCACCATTTTTGTCTCTTTTTTTTTCTCCGAGAAACATGCATACACGCGTTTTACTTCCGGCTTTATTTACAGGCAGATGCTCCAGGAAATGACGTAAGCTCATGAATCCTAGAATTGCCAGTTAGTCATTTCGAAACGAGTCATGAACGATGGCTGTATCGTTGAGAAAAGTTTTAAATCATCAATTGGTGATACCAGTAGTTTAAGGGTGAGACTAGATGTATTAGGATGTATCAAAGGTATTTTCGTTTTTTTTTTTTTTTTTTTTTGTTATTTATAAACTAAGATCACAAACTGTTTTGATGATTTTTGTGAACACATATAATGAGGAAAGCGGATTTGGATAATTCGACACTTACAAGGCATATTATCAGGTCATCCCATAAGGTCTGTCCGAATTTTGAATAAAGAAAACAAGTGACCAAATGTTACATTTAATTACAGATTCAATCAACAATGGATTTTCCCTGATTATCTATGACTTCCTTCCATCTATTAACAAGCTTACGAATTCCATTACTGTAAAATTCTTTTGGCTTTGATTCGAAGAACTCACAAATGTCAGTTTTAACCTCTTCCTGTTTTACAAAAGCTGTTTCTTCCAAATGATTCTGTAAGATACGAAACAAATGGTAGTCTGAAGGAGCAAGATCGGGAGAATAAGGTGGATGAAGAATTTTCTCTCAACCAAGTTCTTCGATCTTTTGTGACGTGATTCTTGCTGTGTGGGGTCGCTCATCGTCCTGATGAAACATCACCCATTTTCGATTCACTAGAGCAGGTCTTTTTTTCCTCAAAGCTTGGTTCAAACGCTCTAATTGCTGACAGTATATTTGAGCATTAATTGTTGCATTAGGTGGTAAGAATTCAAAGTGGATTATTCCTTGGCGATCCCACCAGATTGAAAGAAGAATGTTTTGCCCATGAAGTTCCCTTCTCGGCTGTGGCTGGGGTCCTTCCCCTTTACCAAGCCACTGTCTACGACGCTTAACATTTCGATAAAAGATTCCTTTTCCATCGTCAGTGACAAGTCAATCCAAAAAGGTGAAATAAGTTGGCGAGAATGGAGAGAAGAGCAGATGTCAACTCGGGATTTGAGGTTGTTTTTAGACAATTCATGAGGCACCCATTTTCCAAGTTTAGGAACTTTTCCAAGTTGTTGAAGATGACGATGGACAGTTGTATGGTTTGAACTGAGAACCACTGCAAATTCCTCAACTGATAACGCAGGATTTTCTTCAAGGGCTGCTTCAAGAAGCTTTTCATCAAACTCAACTAGACGTCCGGTTCGATCTTCATCACTAAATTTGCATTTGGGATCAAAACAATTTTCAGCATGTTTGCTTGATAATTTATAGTTAACTAGCATTGGTCCTGTACAGCAAGGATAAAACATCCGGTTTTAGCTTTTAACCCTGCACTACGTAGCCACTGATGTGTACGGAGTCTGACTACATCAACTTGTTTGGTAAGGGTAGAGTATTGGCCATGAAGAGGTTTATGTTTCCATCGTTTCTGCATTTGATCCAATGCAATTGCTTTTTGCCTTCTTTTTTTAGTTTCTTTGCCGCTTCAATAGGTACATTCTGGTTTATTTGCACTTCTGCACCCACTTGAAATTCCATTTTCTATTTATTGGCTTCCTATATTACTGAACTAAGTATTTTATTTCTTTCATGTCATTATTATTATTAAATAGGAGAATATGTCAAAATTATTTTCGCATTTTACAGACCTTAACTTGAAAGCTTACTTCATGGGCACATCTAAAATCAACCTAAGAGCTGTTCCGGGCAGTGCTGCCACCTGTGTACTCCCAACGATGTCACGTACACCAAGAATGATTCTTAGAAATAGTCCCGGGTACGCCAACTACAAATAATGGCGTAAGCGAAGGACAGAGCGAACGTTTCCACCAAGACATCAAGACTATGAAAGAGTGATGCCAAGCCCGACGGAACAGCCAGATGATGTCCGCTTACTGCTGGAATCTTATGCCTGATTGCACTCAGAAAACTCACAAAAGAAGTCATATAAGCGAAGCTTCCTTCAGATGAAATAAAGTGCAACAACTCGGACAGCTTGTGATATTAGGCTTGCAAGAGATTTTGAATAGCTTAAATTACATATTTTTGATCTCTTATCATAAATGAGAATACGACTTAGAAATATGCTGCTCCTTTTTTGTTCATTATTAAAAAATAGTATTAGGTTGGTGCAAAAATAATGTCGTTTTTGACGTTAAGTTGAACGTCAAAAACGACATTATTTTTGCACCAACCTAATAGCATGCTGACAGTAAATATCACATTTGAATTATCCATATACAATCAGAAAACTTAAATAAAAGGGATACATTTATTCAACATTGTTTTATTATCAATTCATAGCCTAAAGATATCATCTCGTCTAAATGCTTATGTCATTATTAAGAGGAAAGATCAAAGTATTTTTAGGTTATTTCTTTACATTTTTTAACCGTTCCTAGAACGTCCAAAATTTTCGTTAAAAATCTTGTTTTTTTTTTTTTTTTTTGAGTCAGCAAAATTGACAGATAATCGATCATGGCCACCATTTTTTCCATTTTATAAAAAAAAATGAAAATCTCAGTTTGAAATTCTTTTAAAAATCAATTATCATTTTTATCAAAACTTTTTTTTTTTCAAAAATTATTTTTATTTTTTCAAGTTTTTCCAAATTAATGTGTGTCATAAAAAAAAAAAAAAAAAAAAACGTGCTAAAAATATTTTACTAGTTCCGGTGATACAAAGAGAAACAAGAATTTTTAAATGAAAATGAAAATTCAGAATGTTCTAAAAAGAAGGAAAATTTTTTTTAAATAATTAAAATAAAAATGGGTAAGACGATAAACTACGTCCAGCAGCAAGGCCTCTGATCAGGAGGTTTTGAGGAGCGTGGAACCACCTCTTGATTGCTGGTGTTCCCAGGTCCACCCTGATCCGGGGTGGTAGCACCTGTTAGGGTCCCAGCTATGGGCAAATAGTTAATTATTACTAGCAATACTTTTTTGAAAAAAATTATTACCAGCAATACAATAAACCAAAGCAAACCAATAATCCAATTAGTATAATTGGCTACAGATTCGTATACACGATAAACACATTCAGTAATATCTTAAAATTTAGCGATAATTAGACAAAACAGCTCTTCTCCTCGAATTCAGCGATTTCAATATACCCAAGAAACACTCTCACCTAATATACCAAAATATTTTCTTGGCCAGTGTTATTTTTCTTACAACTTTGTCACCTTACTTAACTCTCGAAATCTCTCGCCAGATTAGCCTTTCTTCTCACTTGGCAGGAAGCGTATTAAAAAAGAAAAATTGATATAGCTTACTAAGGATTAAATCTTCGTTGTTATTATTCTAACGTTTCAGTCGTTCAGGCCTTCTTCACGTCTCTGTTGATCTGAGTAACCTTCAGAGCATTTGGAGCTGAACTTTTTGTTTAATCTACGAATCCATTTACTCGACTCCACATGGTGGTCTTATTGATGTGGGGCTGTCTTCAGCCGATCCCCATAATTCCTAGGGACGATATTCCACCAACCCTATAAGCTTTTAGTGCATTAAGGAAACCGGTGTTTCAACGTGATATGGCCGTAAAGAGATAAAAAAAAAAGATAAAGTCAGTAGCGTGAGTGAAATAGGGAATAAGAAAAATAAACTCTGAACTCTGAATAATAGAGGAAGGTCGATGAATGTATCGGCCTTATCTTTATGTTCAACAACGTAAATAAACTTTTCCTGTCAGGTCTTCAAACAACCTAAGCATACGGCCATATCACGTTGAAACACCTGTTCCTGTACGATCACGGAAGTTAAGCAACGTCGAGCCTGGTCATTACCAAGATTGGGAATACCAGGTACTGTAAGCCTGGATGTGCGGTTGGTGTAATAGATAACGGCTCGGAATTGTTAATCGGAGAGCCGAGTTCGAATTCCCGTTGGGTTCATTGCATTCACTTACGCTCAAATACCCTGAAAGATCCTGTCATTTCCACTTTTTCTCCCCAGCTATGGGTTAATTAGTAAGACTTGTATTGGAAAATCATTATTATCTCTACAAAAAAAAACTTACGATCTAAAATATTTCTGGCTTTAACTAACTTTCAAAGGGTTGATGAACCGTAAATAAAAAAATCAATCAAATGAAATTCAAACATATGAAAGTAGGATAATTTTTTAGAGAAACAAAACGTGAAAACGAAAAATAATTTTTCATTCTTTTTTTAATCTTTTGTTTTTATTCATATTTTTTATTCTCTCAAGATAATTATTTCTTTTTTTTAATATTACGTATTTATTTATTTATATACTGTTATATCCTATTTTTTATTATTAGGCATTTATTTATTTATATATTATAATTTATTATTTTTTTATTCTTAGGTATTTATTTATTTATAGATTATTATTTCTCATTTTTATTATTAGGTATTTATTTATAGATTATTATTTTCATTTTTATTATTTATTTATTTATAGATTATTATTTCTCATTTGTATTATTAGGTATTTATTTATAGATTATTTTTTCATTTTTATTATTAGGTATTTATTTATAGATTATTATTTCTCATTTTTATTATTAGGTATTTATTTATAGATTATTATTTCTTATTTTTTTTAATAGTATGCCTTTATTTATTTATAGATTATTATTTCTCATTTTTATTATTACATTTATTTATAGATTATTATTTCTCATTTTATTATTAGGTATTTATTTATAGATTATTATTTCTCATTTTATTATTAGATTTTTTATAGATTATTATTTCTCATTTTATTAATATTTATTTATAGATTATTATTTTCATTTGTATTATTAGGTATTTATTTATAGATTATTATTTCTCATTTTTATTATTAGGTATTTATTTATAGATTATTATTTCTTATTTTTTAATAGTATGCCTTTATTTATTTATAGATTATCATTTCTTATTTTTTATTATTAGGTATTTATTTACAGATTATTATTTCTCATTTTTTTATTATTGGGTATTTATTTATAGGTTATTATTTCTTACCTTTTTATTCTCTCAAGACAGAGTTTGAACCTTAAACAATACACAACCCCTGAACCTTCATTATTCGTAATAAGATATTTTGAAAGTAGAGTATGAAATGGTGGTAATAGATTCTATCATAAATTTCCGGCACCAATTCTAATGCCATTTCATTCTTTTTACCTCAATTGCTTTTCGTCCATATGAATCTTTTATTGCCTGATTCAGAATCAGGACATCACAAACAGAATGTACCATTTCATCTCTGTCCATTCGTTTCATACCTTTGCATCCTGTTCTAACCAATGAGTCACCCGTCTCCGATAAAGATCGTGTCGGCACCTATATTAAGGCCCACCTAACTGTCAATAAATGCGCAAAGGCAGGTGATTCATGACACAGTTTAATTTGATAGATATCCGCTCCAAAGAAAAAAAAATCCATATTTCTTTCAGAACTAATAGTCATAGGCAGTTTGGGACGTGTATGAACTGAGCTGTTGGCTGACTGTACTTCGACAATATGCTTCTCTTTCACACATACATACAGACACACAGAAACACACACAGACATACAGATAGATAGATAGATAGATAGATAGATAGATAGATAGATAATGGAACAAACGGAGATAGATAGATAGATAGAGAGATAGATAGATATTGAACAAACTGAGATAGATAGATAGATATTGAACAAACTGAGATAGATAGATAGATAGATAGATAGATAGATAGATAGATAGATAGATAGATAGATATTGAACAAACTGAGATAGATATTGAACAAACTGAGATAGATAGATAGATAGA
This sequence comes from Acanthosepion pharaonis, assembly GCA_903632075.3. Taxonomy (NCBI): domain Eukaryota; kingdom Metazoa; phylum Mollusca; class Cephalopoda; order Sepiida; family Sepiidae; genus Acanthosepion; species Acanthosepion pharaonis. The sequence continues at coordinate 766,044 of CAHIKZ030000963.1, forward strand.
TAGATAGATAGATAGATATTGAACAAACTGAGATAGATAGATAGATAGATAGATAGATAGATAGATAGATAGATATTGAACAAACTGAGATAGATAGATAGATATTGAACAAACTGAGATAGATAGATAGATAGATAGATAGATAGATAGATAGATAGATATTGAACAAACTGAGATAGATATTGAACAAACTGAGATAGATAGATAGATAGATAGATAGATAGATAGATGAATAGATAGATAGATATTGAACAAACTGAGATAGATAGATAGATAGATAGATAGATAGATAGATAGATAGATAGATAGATAATGGAACAAACTGAGATAGATAGATAGATAGATATTGAACAAACTGAGATAGATAGATAGATAGATAGATAGATAGATAGATAGATAGATAGATAGATAGATAGATAGATAGATAGATATAAGTATTAACATACTGATATAGATAGATAGATCTGGACAGACTGAGATAGATAGATAGATATTGAACAAATACACGTTGAACAGATAGATAGATAATCAACAAACTGAGATAACTATAGAACAAACTGAGATAGATAGATAGATAGATAGATAGATAGATAGATAGATAGACATCTGACCAAAATCTTAATTCAAGTGTAAATAAAGAAAAAAAATGTAACTTTGCGTTGTTAGACTCAACCACTTGCTTAGAGCTCCAATAAATGGACATTAGACTAAATACTAGATTGTCTAAAATTTAAAACCATTCCTAAAAGTCGTCCTAAGCAGAGTAATGCCCAACGAAACGCCCCACTCGTGAGTTGCACGGCCATTATTATGAATAACTGCAAAAAATAGCTTTGGCAATGTCGAATTAAGCGTCTGCAGAAGGCTGGCAGGAATGTTATTCCAAGACGTGAAGATGGCTTCATGAAGATGATGCACTGTCTCGAATTGATGTCCATTTCTATAGATTCACCTTGCCATCCATCCACAGATATTTTCAAAAAAATTTCAGTGAACACGCTGGCCGGTCTAAAAGAATCATGTTACACGCAATTAAAAAGTTCTTTGTCAAGCGGGAATTATAGATTGCAGCGTTGTCTTGCTGAAAGATCCAGTTCCCATTTCCACACAAACTAGGGCCTTCAGTCAATAAGGATACTCTCTTCAACATGCTAATGAAACCAGCCGCGATTTGACGCTCCTATTTAAACTGAAGCACCATTGTTCCTTGGAAGAAGATAGCATCATGATAAGACCTCCTACCCTGTGTCAAGAAAATGTTTCCGGTAAGATATCCTTATCATGCCAGTAACATTGGAAGCCATCTGGACCATCCATGCTAAATTTTTTCCTCGTCAGAGAACAAAACGTTTTCTCACTTTTCTATGCCTTATGTTTGCCGCTTCTCAGCAATGTTTACCCGAGAGGTTTTGCGGTGTATAAGAAGGCGTGGAAATTGAAGAGGTTTACGGTTTTTAAAGTCCTTCTCTCGGAGATACCGTCTTATTGTTCTTGGGCTGCATTCCACACGCGTAAAGGCCTTAATCTGGTTCGATGATCCGATAGTGTCTTGCCGGACAGCACGTCGAATCTTCCTGCTCAATGCCGTCGGAACTTTCTTGGACCGACTGCTTGGAATTCTCGTTCCGTATCCTTCAGGGTCTTTTAAGAAATTCGCCACCGCAGTTTTACTCCATCCAGTCCCACCAGCGATAACAGTTTGAGCGAAACCTTGCATTTGCAGTTCAACAATTCTGCCGAGCTCAAACTCTGTCAACTTTTTTTGCCATGTTTTTGCCTATTGCAATGCAGAAGATACCAGTGGGAGATGTTGACTGAGTTAATGGTTGAACAAAAAAAAATAGATATATATAAGCAATTCCATACCAAAATGGAAAATCATGGAGGAAAAAAAATTCTTGCGTTAAACGTTTCCCCCATCGACTGCCTGAATTTAAGCGTGCTACTAGATTGGCAGTTAGGTTTCATCTGTTTACTGTTCAACTAGCTGAATGCTAGTTCAACAGTAAACAAATGTTTAATTAAATCTCTTGTTTATCTTAGTATATCTCTACAACAGAAAATCCGACGGTTTAAAAATTCTATATTAATAGTACTAAGAATTCTTTTAAGACTAGGTGGTATCAACATATCCTGTCCTTTACCAATAAAACTTGCAGAAATAATACATTTCTAAATATTTTGTATTTTAAAAGATGTTACAAAATAGAAAGATAAGCCATATATGGTGCAACACAGTACAACTAAAATATAAGAAAAAGCAAAAGTTTCAAAATTTAACTAAATTGTAAGGTAAAAGATAAACTATGCTTACAATTTACAGTTAATTCACTTCTTTGATTTAACAATGAATTTTTGTCAAAAAATCTGATGATTTCGAGTTTGTCATATAAACACAGAAAACAGGGTTCATATAGAGATCTACATGTGCTTGCCATTTTTAAATTCTTCCATTTCACTTTAGGCGTCTTATTAACATCTTTTAAAATACAAAATATTTAGACATGTATTATTTCTGTAAGTTTTATTGGTAAAGGACAGGATATGTTGATACCACATAGTCTTAAAACAATTCTTAGTACTACCAACATAGAATTTTAAACCATCTGATTTTCTATTGTAGAGATAAACAAGAGATTTAGTTAAACATTTGTTTGGCAATGGGCATTGGTCAGAATTCCTACAATTACATTGGCCAATATCATTAATAATATTTATCTGGGAACGTGTATTATGATCCAGATTATTGGTTTAAAATTTTATTATTGTGTAACTTTATAATCTTTTCAAGATTATTGGTGCAGTTATAACTTAATTTTAGTGTGTTTCCGTTAAATATTTTTCTAAGATGGTTACTTTTAGTTACTTCTTTAGTAAAGATAAATGATAGACGACTACTTTTGTTATATATATATATATATATATATATATATATATATATATTCAATGTAATTATTATTTATTATTTTATTTTAATCAGATAAATTATACTATTACTTATACTAATTTTATACTTATACTTATTTATACTATTATTTATTTTACAATAATAGGTCTTTAGTAAATCATTTTCTTTTAATTTTTTTAAAGAAATTTATGATCCCGCTTGTTGGCTTCGGAAAGAGATATTTCTTTTAAGATAGGGGATATTTGAAAAAATCGAGAATGTCAATAAACATTTTGTGAAGAATCATTAGTTACACTCTGAAGAACCTTCCATCTCAGTAAGTTATTTTTTTCTTTTGTCTTTATTAATAGTGTTTTTTACAGATAGATTTCATTTATATCTGAATTTTTACACACGCGCACATACATTCATTCATATTGTTATGGGATCTTACCCATAATAATAATAATAATGGACTATTCCATACTTAATAAATACTGCGCCGCAGGGGTAGGCAAAGTTTCAGTAGTTCAAGTAGAGTCAAGAGTCGAGTCAGAGGCAGTCCGAAACAGAGTCGCGTTCAGACAATTACTGCAAGACATTGGAATAGTGATACTGGTCGAGACTACATTGTTTCTCTACTAAACCTGATTGTTCGTACTAACACTTTCTACTTTGTATATATTCCTGTTTGTAATATACCTGTGTTATTCCATACCTGTGTTCGAGTTCTTCTTTATTGGTTCTACCGTGGGCTATCACCGTGGTACAAGGAATCGGATCATAACACACACACACACACACACACACACACACACACACACACACACACACACACATTATATATATATATATATATATATATATATATATATATATATATGAAACTCTCAAAAATTACTCCAGTAAGATATCTCGCCGATCGAGCAAAGCTGAATAGTGCCTTTAACTGCAAATTTCTTGAAAGATTCCCGAAACATTCAAGTCTACTCAGTTTCATAACTAAACGTAAACAAAGCAATTTCAAAAGAAGTAATGGATTTTTTAAATTTATCACTGTCGACCATTATTCTTAATTTTCGACTAGTATGTACTTGCATATCTATTTTTGTTAGATTAAGCATTGTCAACCATTATTATTAATTTTCAACTAGTATGTACTTATATCTTCATTTTTTGTTAGAAAAAGCATTGTGAACCATCAATATTAATTTTCGACTAGTATGTACTTGTGTCTTCATTTTTTATTAGATTAAACATTGTCGACCATAATTATTAATTTTCGACTAGTATGTACTTGCGTCTTCATTTTTTGTTAGAAAAAGCATTGTCGACCGTCATTATTAATTTTCGACTAGTATGTACTTGCGTCTTCATTTTTTGTTAGATGAAGCATTGTCGCCCATTATTGTTAATTTTAACTTGTCATTTTGTCAAATATGACAATGTCTGGGTTGAATTATTTTGTGCAAATCACTTTGCACGTAAATGCCACGTCACGGTTTATTCAAGGGCAGGTGAGAGGAAGGCGAAAGTATGTTCACCGAGTGGGCGTATGCGTGTCTCCGCGTGTTGAAGAAAGCCCCCGGACGGCTACGTTTAAAACATTCATGAATAATCCTGCTAATAAAAAAAAAAGGCGTACAAGTATTTGCCTGCCCTTGGCCAGTACTAAACACACGTGATACGTGCATCTTTTCCTATATCAACTGAGAATCCATGAAGAAAAAGAAAACCCAGAAACACCAAAAAAAAAAGAAAGAAAATGGGAGAGAAATTTTGTGTGCGCATGCGTTCGTAGGTACGCATGCGCGCTAATGACCAATTACGTCTGCGTTTTAGCATTTATGTACACAAACTTACGTATTCTGGTATTTACACATAGCATGTCGAGGCAAAGAGGACAAGAATTCAAGTCTCAGCATAAGTTTTTACTTTATTTTAATCCAGGATTCTCTGCTGAAAGACATGGAATGGTGGTCTGAACTAAACATTAAGATCAGATCAAGACAAATAAAAAAGCTCGAAAATGTTTCATCTGATGAATACGCAAGTATATACTAGCCGACAATAAATAATAATGGTTGATAAGACATCAAGTAACAATAAGTGAAGATGCAAGTACATACTAGTCGAAAATTAATTATAATGGTCGACAATAATTATCTAACAAAAATGAAGTGGCAAGTACATGCCTGTCGAAAATGAACAATAATAATCGACGATAAATCATCGAACAAAAAATGATGATGCAAGTACATACTATTCGAAAATTAACAATAATGCTCGACAATGCATCATCTAACAAAAAGTGAAAATGCGAGTACATAGTAGTCGAAAATTAATAATGATGCTCGACAATACTTTTTCTAACAAAAAATGAAGATGCAAGTACATACTAGTCGAAAATTAACAATAACAGTCGACGATATTTCATCTGGCAAAAAGTGGAGATGCAAGAACATACTAGTCGAAAATTAACAATGAGTACATACTAGTATCTGTCTATATTTCTGAGATGAGGTATTATGTACACTATTTACATTATCCGGATCTAGTGACAGGACCCAAAGTGTGTGAGTTCAATACCCGGTTAAGGTAGTGACGAACTTGGAGAGGTGAATTAACAGGAGATAACTGATAACTGACATCCATTAAACATGGCACGTGGAACTAGAACAGTCTATCCCAGTGAGCGAAATAAAGGTTTCAGTTCGACATTCCAACCACCTGAAGAAGGCCGGAGCGTACAACGACCGAAACGTTGTAATAAATATGGCGACAAAGATGAGGACAATAGTCCGAATAATGTAAATAAAGTACATACTAGTCGAAAATTAATAATAATGGTCGAGCATGCTTTATCTAAAAAACCTTGTGTTTGGACTTCTGTCGTACAAGCCACAGGCGAATAGAATATCGATAACTATGAAGCATTTGAAATGGATTTACGATTAGGTGGATATGAATTCCATAGGCTTACTAGCCGGTACGTACTAGCATCAACTAAACATATTTCGAACGCAACTATATGCCTTCATCAGATTTCGAGATAAGCTTTCATCAGATTTCATTGGATATGATTATATGACGGACGCATTGCCTACTGCGCTACGGAACCGCAGTCATAGATATATAAAGAATATGCCGTGATAGATAGATAGATAGATAGATAGATAGGAACAGCCTGAAGTAGATATGTGCAGACTGAAATAGATAGATAGATAGATAGATAGATAGATAGATAGATAGATAGATAGATAGATAGATAGAAACTGAATGAGAAAGAAAGAGACTGAGATAGATAGATAGATAGATAGATAGATAGATAGATAGATAGATAGATAGAAACTGAATGAAAAAAAAAGATAGATAGATAGATAGATAGATAGATAGATAGCATTTAATAGGGGAAATTTGATTACTTAGGAATTAGGCTAATTACTAGCTGGTCAAAAGTTCAAGATTATATTTAAATTTACACACACACACACACACACACACACACACACACACATATATATATATATATATATATATATATATATATATATATATATATATATATATATATATATATATATATATATAGTCAATGGATATAATCAAACCCCGTGGATAAAGGCGTTGGTTAGATCCAGTGACTAGACCCAAAGAGTTGTGAGTTCAATACCTGGCCACAGCAGAGGTGAACAAAAAATTGGAGAGTTGAATTAAAGAGAAATAAATGAGACATCCGAAAGAGGTATGACACATGGAACTAGAACAATCTACCCTGGTGGACGAAATATTAGGTTCAGCTCGAAATTCCAATCACCTGAAGAAGGCCGGAGCGTACAACGGACGAAATGTTGTGAATATGGCAATGCAGATTAGGATAACTGTCCGAATAATGCAAGTAATATTTAAACGAACTTAGGCTATACCATCTTTTGTTTGTACTCAACATTTTTCAAGTGAGCAGAACTGTTGCTAACACATGTCTGACAGGTGTTTCTTGTTGTCCAGGTGTTGCCTGTTTGATTGTTTAAACATTAAATAACTCTTAATGACTACTCTTGGTTTTAGAATTGAGTTTTACCTGTAAAGACTGCATTTCTTGTTAAAAAGAATAAACCTATATGAAATACGAGAAAGCTGTCTATGGGAGAAAAGCAAGCCATTTTGAAGCTGAGAAACTAAGGGAAATCAATCAGAGCCATTGGGCAAACATTGGGTATAGCCAACGCGTCAATTTGGAATGTGATGAAAAAGAAAGAAAACAACAACAGTTGATGACAGAAATATTGTGAGAGCCGTGAGGAAAAAACCCAAGACAACAGTCAGTGACATCATCAACAACTTCCACAGTGCGGGATATGGGTTTGCAACCGGCCGTTCGAACAAGTCTTCGAGAGCAGAAATATAGAGGCCATGCTGCAGGATGTAATTCACTCATTGGCAGTAAGAATCGAGAGGCCAGAGATAAACGACAAAAGTTCTGTAAGAAAGTTTTATGAATTAGTGAGACCAAGATTAATCTCTACCAAAGTGATGGAAAGGCCAAAGTGATGGAGAAAGAAAGGATCTGTTTATGGTCTAAAGCATACAAGCTCATTTGTGAGGCAGATGGAGGCAGAGTCTTGACTTGAGCTTGCATGGCTGCTTCTTGAACAGGTTTATTTATATTTATTGATTATGTAACTCGTGACGCTAGCAGAAGAATGGATTCAGAGGTCTAAAGAAACGATTTGTCTGCAAATTTACAGAGAAATGCATCCAAACTAATCAGGAGAAAATTTATCAATGTAACAGGACAATTACCTGAAACATTTTTTAACTGGGAAAAACTATTCGAACACGTGTCAGACAGGTGTTTCTTGTTGCCCAGGTGTTGCGTTTTAGATTGATTGTTGTAAGCGATCTGGGATGGCAAAGGAAATATTTGTCGCAGATTAATTCCACAACGCAGAGAATAGATCACTGTAAGTTAAGACTCGAACAACGGGGGCAGAAAGAAATGCCGAAAACTCGATTCGCAGGTACTATCTCACAAATCACAATGCACGTAACCCAGTCAGAAAAATAACTCACTCTCCGACGAACGCGGTAGCGAAAATTTCCGAATTTTATTTTCTCTTTTGCTTTTATCGGCCGAACATTTCTTTTCATTTGTCGACAACTGGGAGAGGACGCTCAATTTTAGCATATCAAAATACTTTTATAGCGACTCTTGCGACGGACTTGTTTTTAATTTAAATATTCCGTCTTCAGCATGTCATGCGAAATACGTGCCCTTTTTTTTTCTTTTTTTTTTGGTAAGTAATTTTCTTTTTCGTCACATTTTCCGTCGTAAGATACACGCGACGCGCTGTCGCTTGGTTTAACGAAGAAAGTCGCTGTTTTCTTCGCTATAATTGCTTAAATATTAAATAACCCTGAATGCCTACTCTTGGTTTCACCTGTAAAGACTACATTTCTTGTTAAAAAAAAGAAAGAAAGATAAATCAACATGAAGACGAGGGAGAGTTATCTATGGGAGAAGAGCAAGCCATTTTGAAGCTGAGAAAAGAAGATTCGACCAAAGCCATTGAACAAACATTAGGCATAACCAACATACCAATTTGGAATGTGATGAAAAAGAAGGAAACTACTGGTGTACTGAGCAACATACGTGCAATAGGTTGGCCAAGGAAAACAACAGCAGTTGATGACAGAAATACTGTGAGAGCTGTGAGGAAAAAACTTCATAACAATATTCAGTGACATCACCAATAACCTCCACAGTGCAGAGAGGAAGAATTCACTATCCTCTTTTCGAGAACAGAAATATAGAGGCCACACCACAAGATGCAAACCGCTCATCAGCAGTAAGAACCAGATGACCAGATTGGAATTTGCAAGGAAGTACAGAGATGAGAAACAAAAATTCTTGAAAAAGTTTTATGTAGTGTTGAAACCAAGATTAATCGCTACCAAATTGATGGAAAGGCCAAAGTGGGAAGAAAGAAAGGCTATGCTTATGATCAAAAACATCCAAGCTCATTTGTGAAGCATGGTTGGGGCGGTGTCTTGACTTGGGCTTGTATGGCAGCTTCTGGTAAAGGCTAATTTAAATTTATTGATGATGTACCTCATTATAACAGCTGCAAAATGAAGTTACAAGTCTACAGAAAAATTTGTCTGCTAATTTACTGAGAAATGCATCCAAACTAATCAGGAGGAAGTTTATCATCTAGCAGGACAATGACCCAAAACATACTGCTAACACAACAAAGGACTTCATCAGGGAAAAACTGGACATTTTTAGACTGGCAAGTCAATCTCCGGACTATAAACTAATGGAGCTTGTATTTCATCTCCTGAAGAGAAGCTTGAAGGAGACAAAAAAAACGAAATAAATAAGGACTGAAATAGTCCGGGTTAAAAGTTTGGAAAAGCATCACAAATGAAAAATGCAACTGTTTGGTAATGTCAGTGGGTCGCAGTACTGGAAGCAAGGGTTATACAACCAAATAATAAATGTTATTTACATTAAGACTATCTGTTCCTTTACTTTTGCTCACCTGAAAATGGAGTGAATCTGATATAAAAGGTGGTATGACCTCAGTTTTTAACACATCTAAATAATTCGATAATAAAGTTGCATGCTTCTTTTACGGCCGGTGATCGCTAGTTGTTTTGGCTCGGTGATAAAAGAGAACTTTAACACAGGGGATTGTAAATTGGCTAGTTTATTAACATCTAGCGAATGGGGCCGCTCTCTCACCCCACTGGGAATCCACTTCCCGACACGAAGGAAAGACGTCTACATTGTATGACGGTTTAGCTTCTACCCACTGAATTCCATTTCTATATCTCTATCATTCCCACGCTCTTTAAGCCATTCAAAATCGACTTCCTTTATTTTGTCTTGTATCTGACCTTAACGGTCAAACCCAGGAAGTCCAAGCAGCGATACACTTCTCTAAAAAAAAAAATAAATAAATAAAAGTTTGCTAAGCTATTACTTAACATTAACAGGATTAGAAGTTTATCCCGTGTTTTCTATTTAGAATTGGGTTTCCGGTTGCTTTTAAAGACTTTTACTTATTGTTTCGCTCCCAGTAACTATTTGCGTCTTAGTTGCATTATCGCTTTCCTTGGGAGTGGGTTGATTTTTTTAATTCTGAATTCTTGTCTCATATTCATCTTTTGATCTTAAACCCAAATGTCTTCAATGAACAACAAAAACAAAGGAATTGGCCCTGCCGTTACAATAATTTTGGAGGGGATTGTACATGTTTCTGGAGACATGGTTACTAGAGGAGGTGATAGCTATGTTTTATGTCGTAGTTTTGTTCAAGTTATATTTTGGAATACAGTTTGATTTGAGAAATTGTAGCATATTATATGGATTAATATCCAGAAAGATTTCTTTCATGATGTTTGTTTGGCTGGTTTTGTTTAGTATCTTAACATATTTGGGAAGGATAAAAGAATAATCCAGAATCTATACTGGCAGCAAACCGCCTGCATACGGTTAGAAAATGAATTCAGTAATTATACAGGAAAAAAGAAAGGGGTGTAAGACAAGGAAGTATCTTCTAACAAGATTTATTCAATCTATAGAGAGAGGCGACTCTGAGAGAACTAGAAGTCCTACCAGGATTTGTTACTGGCGGGCACACACTTAACGACATAAGATATGAAGGTGACACAGGGTTGCTAGCAAATACAGAAAGGTCAAGGTGGACCTGGGAACAACAGCAATTAAGAGGTGGTACCACACTCCTCAAAACCCCCAATCTCCCGATGAGAGGCCTTGCTGCCGGATGTAGTTTATCGTCATACACAGGACTAGATAGATAGATAGATAGATAGATAGATAATGAACAGACATAGATAGATAAATAGATAGATAGATATCGGACTGATATATATATATATATATATATATATATATATATATATATATATATATATTTTGAACAATAAGAAAATAAAAAATTAAAAAATTAAAATCATTAGACACACTGGGTTGTAGATTAATATTCTTTCGTTTTTTTATTATTATTATTCCATTTAGATTCCTCGACTAGTTTCGACCGAAATGGCCATCATCGGGAGGAGAAATATTTCTGCTTGCTGTTGGCAGTGAACTACAGAAATGAATGTCTTTTGTTGGAGAAAATGAACTTTTGTCTGTAGTTTTCATTTGTTTTTTTTTTTTTTATCTTTTTCACATGAATCTTTTAACATTCCTTGTGTTGGTCAAACAGTCTCTTTTAAGTTGTTATTTGAGATAAGAACTGGATAGATACATTTTATCCTGAATTCTCTGGTCAGTTTGACAGTTTTATTGGACCTGGTGAGGGATGTGTCTCTGTTTAGTGTTTGTGTGTGTGTTATTTGGTTCTTAGGGGAGTGAGTGAGTATGATATGTGTAAGCGTATGTATTGCTGTAGGTGTGTGTTATCATTTGGCTCATTAGGGATTGAGTGAGTATGGTGTGTGTACGTGTGTATAATCGTGTGGGTGAGTGTATAAGTGTGAGGCCTCCATTCCTCCGTAAGCATGTCTGTCTTGTGTGGGTGAGAAATGTGGGTAGGTTTTGATTTGTTGAGTTATATATTATTACTATTATATATTGTTAAATTTATGATTTAGCCCGGCTGGGTATTGTGTTTTTAGACGTTGTATCCACTTATTTTCATGGGACTCTAAAATCTTTCTAATGTTATCTGCTCTAAACTTTTCTATTCTCTCAATTATAGTGAATCTGGCATGGGTTTTGAAATCGTGTTTTTCTAGGCGGAAATGTTGTTCTACAGGTAATAACTGTTCATAGGGAGTCGATTTAATTCGCTTACGATAATTATTAATTCTTTATATATATATAAACAGATTGAAATAAAAAGTAAAAAAAGATCGATAGAGAGGAAGAGATAGATAGATAGATAGATAGATAGATAGATAGATAGATAGATAGATAGATAGATAGATAATGAACAGACATAGATAGATAGATAGATAGATAGATAGATAGATAGATAGATATCGGACTGATTATATATATATATATATATATATATATATATATATATATATATATATAAATAAAAGGCTTAAACACTAATATTCCATGGTCATAATTTATTCCATTGGAATCGTAAATACGATCCAATTCATCAGACCTACAAATTCAAAAGGAAAACAGAAAAAACAACTCCAGAAATAAAAAAAATAGAATCTAGTGAGAGTGTAAGTATGAGAGTGTGGGACGAATGTTAGAGCTAAAGAGAGGGGTAACAGTTTTGTCAAATTTTCTTAATTACACAGCAGCCCTTTCAGTACATGCCCTTCAGTTTTAGTTTCCCCAGCCCCATCTCTCTCCCACACCCCTTTTTTTTAGCTTTTCCTTTCCCTCCCTCTTCTTCTGATCTTTAAGATTAGATCGTCTATTTTGTATGTATGTCACCACAAAATGTATCCTTTCCGTTTACATCTTTAATGTATTAGACATCCGACAACATTCATATTTCTCTCTCTTAAACCGTCTTCAACTCACCTCTCTATAACTTCTCTCTATTAAATTTTAACCCCCCACCTTCTCTCGTCTGTTACCCCTCTCTTTAGCTCTAACATTCGTCCCACACTCTCATACTTACATTCTCTCTAAATTCTATTTTTTGTTTCCGGAGTTGTTTTTCTGTTTTCTTTTGGAATTTTTAGGTCTGATGAATTGGATCGTATTTACGATGCCAATGGAATGAATTATGACCATGGAATATTAGTGTTTAAACCTTTTTATTATATCCTTACTCTGTCCTAGACATTGAGTTCTACCTGGATTCTATCCTCTTGGAATATTTTTATTCAAAAAAATATATATGTATGTGTATGCATGTATGTATATATATTTATATATTTTGCATATGTATGTGTATATTTACCACTAATATTATATATATATATATATATATATATATATATATATATATAAACAGATTGAAATAAAAAGTAAAAAGATCGATAGAGAAGAATAGATAGATAGATAGATAGATAGATAGATAGATAGAAAACAGACTAACAAACAAAGAAATCAGACGTAGATAGATTTTGTTCATAATATTCCACTTGCTTTATACTGAGTTTTAGAAAGGAAATGTTTTGTAGTCCAATTTCCAATGGTCTGGTTTTTATTTCAGTGCTTCCTTTACATGTGTTCTCTGGCTGCTTAGATTACACCTGTTCTCTGATTGGCTGCTTAGATTACATGTGTTCTCTGATTGGCTGCTTAGATTACACCTGTTCTCTGATTGGCTGCTTAGATTACATGTGTTCTCTGATCGGCTGCTTAGATTACACCTATTCTCTGATTGGCTGCTTAGATTACATGTGTTCTCTGATTGGCTGCTTAGATTTCTTTACACGTGCACGAAGAATAAAAGCTGGTCTGTGCATATATATATTGGCGCATATATGCGTTACCTGAAAAGTCTTCGCTAGTCCAACCCCACGCAATGCGCAGGCGCGTGTGCGTTTATACGCAGAGACGTTGGTGCCACGTCCATGTGTTTAATGGCGCGAATGTCAATCGGTGGGATCAACTGTAAGAAGTGCGTGTGTGTGTGTGTCGGAGGGGGGAGTAAATGTAATAAAGTTTTGGAATGAAAGGAAGAAAGCAAAAAGAAAAGAAAACAGAAAGAAAAAGCAAAAACAGCCTGCTGGGAACGTCGACGGAAAAAAGTTCTTATTACGCCATAAAATGTCCATCTGGGAAAAAATCTATTCCAAATATAACGTGGCAATTCGTTGCCCAACATCCGTTTGTCCTCGATGCTCCATACTTACACGCATAATTTATCATTCACACACAGACACACACACACACACACACACACAACACACACGCACCTACATGCACGCGCGTACATATGCACAGGCACATAGATAACTCGGCAGAAATGAACAGACTGAGATAGATAGATAGATAGATAGATAGATAGATAGATAGAATAAACAGACTGGGATATATATATATATATATATATATATATATATATATATATATATATATATATAAAGAAGTGATTGAAATAAAAACGATAGAGAGAGAAAGAGATAAAAGCTTAGATAGATAGATAGATAGATAGATATGAACAGACAATATTTCGAATAACCGATTTTTATTGTATGATTATTTCGATTGATAATTCTTCTCATATCTAACATTATATAATACGGTATATACATATTCAGATATACACGCACACACAAATATATATATATATATATATAATATTATTATATCATAGATAGATAGATAGATAGATAGATAGATAGATAGATGAAGAATAAATAGGAAACGTTCATCAATCGAACATGTTTCACTTTCATGAAAGCTTCATCAGGCAGTTTACCTACGCACGCATGAACACTACCGGCTATAAATAGGAGCAGGTACTGCCTTTTAGATGGTGAAGTTTCCAGCAGTCAGCTCTGACAGTCGGACCGAACATTCTTGCTGTTACACTCTCGTTTGTATATGTTTGTATTACTGTTTCTGTTAATATATTTGTTTAACTCAATTCCTCTGTTTTGTCTTCATTTCTGGCCCTAACAAGGCTAGAACAGAATTAAATATGGAGAAAACGATGTAAGATATTCTGGTATTTTTGCTTTTGTGTCAATTGATTTTCATTGCTTTATCATGTATTTCAAATCTTTTCAAATGTATCTCTTTTTTTAAATTACTATCTATCTATCTTAGTTTCTTGATATCTATATATTCATATCTATCTATCACAATCTTTTCATATCTATCTATCTATCACAATCTTTTCATATCTATCTATCTATCTATCTATCTATCTATCTATCTATGATAAGATAAGGAACAAATATGAAACATGTTTCACTTTTATTAAAGCTTCATCAGAGAATGAAATATGGAGAAAACTATGTAAGATATTCTGGTATTTTTACTTTTGCGTCAATTGATTCTCATTGCTTTATCATGTTTCTTATGCATTCGAATTGTTAAATAAACGTTAATATAATTTGTGGTGTTCTGAATTTCAGGAAAGACGACGCGTCCATTCAAAGTTTCAAGACATCAACGAATTTGAAGTCTAAGCGCAAAGAAAAGAAAACAAAATGCATGTATTGATTCATATATGTAGATGTATAATTGTTGTGGATTCCGGGATGAAATCCGGTCTCAAAATGAATGACAAACGCAGGAATGAAATATAGCAAATAAATGTATTGACGTAATAATACAATTGGTAATACGGTTAGTAGATCCAGAAATGCGGTTAGTAGCAATAATAATATATATACAGTCTGGGAAATTCAGTATCGAAGTAGGACTTCCTTCTGAGTCTACGTGCTCGCAACTGTGACTCCTACAAAGCGGTTACCTCACACTCTCACTCTCTCACTGTATCAGTGTATCTCTGTTACTGTCTAACCCCCGGGTATTCACCGGCAGCAGCACAAGTACACACTGGGCGAGTCCACTTGTATAAAAAGGGGTGGACTCCTTAACGATAATAATTCTAGTTTTTCTATGGTTTGGTTTATTTTATTTTACAGCATGTCAACCTCATTGGGTTATTTAATGCTGACAAAGATAGGTTCGTATGAATAGAATATGTATTCTTTATAAGAAATCTGGCTGTAGATCAAATCTCATGCTGGCAATATTTTGTTTTCAAAAATATACTGCTGGTAATATTTTTTTTCAAAGATATATTGCTGGTATTTTTACTATAAAAATAAATTTTTATACGTTCATAGTGTTTTGAGCCCAGTTTGGGGTTTAACTATTTGCTCATAGCTGGGACCCTAACAGGTGCTACCACCACGGGTCAGGGAGAGTCTGAGAACAATTAAGAGGTTGTTTCGCACACCTCAAAACCTCCCAAACAGAGGCTTTGATTCCGGATGTAGTACATCGTCATGCTCAGGACGAGTTTGTTTTTATGGGTATCAGATGATAACGTATATTCGTAATTGCGTGTGTGAGTTTGTGTATGTGCGTGTCTAGCAGACATTATGTCTATTGGTTTTTCGCATGGTGATTTGGGAATATTTTTACGTACACACCGTTTGTTTGAGATAATCATAGATTCTTTAAAAATGCATTCAGAAAAAAGGTGTTGTAATGTAATATAATGCTTTTGATGTGTGTTTAATAATATTGTTATTAACTGGCTCTCGAAGTACTTTCTTCGTAGAGAATTAAGCTCTTTTAATTTGGGTGGTATTAGTCAAATCAAATTTATGGACAGTTTTGTTCCTGTGTATTAGGAGAGAGTCTGAATGGTTGTCTAAACGTAAATCTCTTTTGTGTTAGTAGATAACGGCTTTTAGACCAGGTGATGTCTCCACTATATAAACTTTTTTACATTGTAAACTATTTATTTCATAAGTACCGGCATTTGAATTGGTGTTGAATTTATTTTTCATCCTAATTATTTTACCGATTGTCTTGGAAGTGGTAGTAAGGATTCTAGCATTAGGGATAATTCATTTTTTTTCAAGTTTAGTAAAAAAGAGTGTTAGAGGGTAGGATTATGAATTTTGTGTTGTTGTGGATTTTGCACGCTCGTTTTCTAGCGTTGAGAATGAAATGGTGTGGGTAGTGAAGAAGTCTAAAGGATTTCTCAACATATTTCTCTTCTTCACATAAATATTTTGGGTTACATTGTAATGAACAAAACAAGATCTACTGACTACATAAAAATAGAGCGATTACAAAATTGTCGCATTGCTGCGATTTGTAAATTGTCTATAATAACGTAGTGTTGATTAATTAACCAATGAATGCTTGGCGTTGTATGTGATTTGTATTAGTGTATGTATGTATGTATGTGTCATGGGTCCTTACTTATAACTACAGAATGAACTCTTCCTAACACTATGTATACTAAGCCTCTCAAGAAAGAGGGACGAATCGAGTCGAGCCGATAGTAGTTCACTCCAAACCAGTCTGACAGTCATACTAACACCTTCCACATTTTGTATTATTATTTCGTGTAATATACCTTCGTTATTTCTACTCTTGTGTTCGTGTTGCTCTTTCTTGGTTCTAACCTGGACCCTAACAGTATGTATGTATGTGCGTAATAGATCGGCACATCAACATCTTGATTATGTCATTATTTTCCCTTTGTGTTACATATGCTATCCATTTTCGTTGTTTTTGCTGTTGGAAGTCTTCAAGTGATTTGGTTTCTGTTATTTGGTACTGTTATTTGTAGCATCAATCCACGAGATTCGATGAAGTATTTTCTAAGATATACAGTGTTCATTCGCTGGAAGCCATTTTAAGCATTGATCTGAGAAAAAGCCACTGTATACAGCTGACAATTTAGATGATATTTCTGAACAAGTTGGGCGCCATACAAGACATCCACGTGTGTCAAGATACGACGAAGATATTTAGGTATATAACTTGAATTCTTAGGTTAATGTTTGTTTTGTTTTTGTTTTTTTGGAGGTGGGGGGGTGCAACATCTTCCCGTGTCAGACAAAATTATACTTCGCACAGCCTATTCTATATGCAATCTCCTTATCTTGGTAGTGATGGGGATTTAATGCAGTTAATGGACAATGAAGTTAGTTCCCTTGAATTAGGTATTAGTGAACTGAAAGTGAAAAAAAACAGAACAGTTGTTTTATTAAGTATTTAATTAATAAAACAGTGAGAATCAAAAGAAATGAAAAAGAGTTTAACAGACTTTAGGGTGTAGAGGGGCCGTGGCAGTTACGGTTTGTTGAAGGTTCATGGCGTGGCTGTTATGCTGTTGATAGAAGTCAGACGTAGAAGAAACGCAAGGTTCAGATACTCCTGCCCGCCGAGCCCAACTACATAAAAAGGTTGGACTTTGATTAAGTCCAAAGAAGAAGGTAAAGAAAGCAAACAAAACAAGACCGATAATATATGTATATACAAATATATATTAATAACAAGTTACAATACATGGAAACAGTACAAAGGACGAAGTGTGTGTGAATATTCTGTATGTGCGTGCGTGTGTGTATATTGTGCTTAGCGTGTTTCCACGCTATCCCTTGTTAGCGACTACATTTCGAGGTTGATAGCTGAAAATCCTCTAGGAATAAGAGAGTTTACCTCAAGGTGTCAATGCACAGGCCTGAAAGGAAAAAGAGAGATAGAGGCGAAGGGTCATTGGCTATTTATAGCCAGGAAAGAGAGACCCCTGGTGAAAGGGTTAACGGGCTGAAAGGAGGAGTTAACTCCGACAAGGGTTATGTAGACTTCAAATAGTCCGTGGATGTAACTTTGAATCTCGCAATGTCCTGTCGTAACCATTTTCCTTAAGTTATGTGTGCCTTCTTGTCCATGCAGCAGTGTGAGCTAAAGAAAAAGAACTGTTCGTTGATGTTTCATGCCTTATATAGGCCAGCAGAACATATCCTAAGGGCTCTGAGGAAGAATCCTGTGACTAATCCTGATATTATCTTTTGATTGTGGTACGAATAGAAATTACTTAGATCGTTTTCGTTAGTGAGTTTACGATAAACATTTAAGTCTAATTTCTTATTGCTACGTATTAATAAGACGTCGAAGAAAGGTAGAGATTTGTTTATTTCCAATTCATGCGTGAATTCAATGGTAGTTTCACCCTTATTGAGCTCCATTATTAAATCTAATAGATTTACATTATGAAGATATAAAAAATACATCATCTATGTATCTTAAGCAAGAAGTGTTTTCGATATGATATGTTTAAATAGATCGGACTCCGAAAATGTTAGGAAAGCACAAACAAGGACACCACTAATACATGACCCCATAGATAATTTTTGCTTATAGAAATTTTTATTGAAGGAATAAACAGTGATTAATTTACATAATGATAGATGTTTCCTAAAAAAATGAGTAAATAGGTATTGTCGTAACCTAAGAAGGGTTACTGAATGAGGAATAGCCAAAACGGAGGTTGGAAATGAAGAGGTAATCTTTATAACATCAACAAAATACAATACTCGCCAGCGGCGTGAAGTAGGTAAACCACTGCTAGTGGAGCACTACTTAACATATTACCCCCACTTACAATAGTGTCCAGCGTATTTATGAGAACTGGCACATACCCATTAGTGTTAATAGATAAGGTATATAACAGATATATATATGTATGTTTAGTTTTTTGTTGGATTTTTCTTGTATGAGAACATTATCTTTCCAATTCGTGAGTGTAGAAATTGTCAAAATGCTTGTTCGTTCCGAAGTCTTTCGGCCAATATATTAGCAATCCTTGAAAATGAGAGCTTATGAAAAGAGCTTATCCGAAAGATATCAAAATAAACACTTATTTGGACAATATATATATATATATATATATATATATATGAAGAAAAATATACAGAAAAAAACAAGCAAAAATCTTAATATGCAATTTTTGTTTGTTTTTTCTGTATATTTTTCTTCATACTGTCGGATCTATATCCATATATTTGCTTACATATATATATATATATATATATATACCCAAGTATAGGATTGGTGTATACGGAATAAATTCCAATAACCAAAAAATACTATTCTTAAAAGAGTGCTCAATACAGAGTTGAGTAAATATAATTTATTCGAAAATTATAACATAAATATGTCATAAAATCACTACAAAAATAGCCATTTTGTTTCAACACTTCTGGTGTCTTATCAAGTGATGATGTTGAATGTAGAATAAAAGGTTTTAAAAGGTTCAAATCGACAAAACACCCCTCAATAGGGGAAACGCTGTTACATAAGCTGCAATGACCAATCAAAATACAAGTAGATGAGAATTCAAAAAACTTGGCAACGAACCTTGCTTATAATAATTAATCTTAGCAACATAAAATACGAATATTATATCGTGTTCATAAACATGGAAAGAAAACTAAATATATATATATATATATATATATATATATATATATATATATATTGGTTTGATCGGAAATTTTGACTCACTTAGGAAGCTGAAAGAAAACAACCAAATTTTATAAAGCAACACTAACATTTATTCTTCAAGATAAAGTCCATTATTCTCGACGATCTTCTCTCAGTGATCCCAGATACCCGTCCATTGGCTTCGAATAAGCTTCTGTCACTTCGTCAAAAGAGTTGAATCGCTGGTTGCGGAGGAATTGTGCCATTGAGCGGCATAGGCCACTCGGAGTAGCATTTGGACTGAATGGTGGATGTGGAAGAATCTGAACACCGTCCATGTGTCTGAACTTCTCCTTAGTCAACCTAGCAGTCTGTGGCTTCGCATAGTCTTGCTGAAACAAAGCCCAACCTCGATTGATCAAAGCAGGATACTCCTTCAATTTGTCGTACACGCGGTCTAGCTGCTGGCAATACAGTTTAGCGTTGATAGAGAGACGTGTGGAGCAAGATCGAAATACAGTACTCCCTGGAAATTTTCCAGACAAAGATCAAGATTTGTTGGGTTTTTTTCCGCTTCCTAAGTCTTTCAGGACTTTCTGGCCAACCTAGTATATATGTTTCTTTAAGGACGCTACTGAGATTAAGTTTTTTTTTTATTTTATTTTTCTCGCGTTCGTATAAGTGTGTTCTTTTTCTGGGCATAAAGTGTGTAAAAACTGTCAAAAAGTTCTTTCAGCTATTCTTTTTTGCTTTTATCAAGGGCTATTTTTATTTTTATTTTATTTTTAACTGAATATGTTTTTTTATGTATATATCTGAAGTTATAGGAACGTTTTATTTTCCAAACTCGATCAGCACTTTGTGGACGTGTTCATAGTTAATGTTATTATGTTATATTAGTCATACCACTACATGCCTATCTTGACGATTCACGTTATGTCTATCTGACCATAGCTCAATTAGGACTCATCTAAGCACACACGAAAACTTATCAAACTCCATTTGCAAAATACTAGTAGAAAATATAAAGTATAATATCCTAATCCACATGTAAAAAAATATTAAAAATAATAAAAATGAAAAAAATCAACACTCAATAATTTTTATACCATGTAATTGAGGTCTACCGACATAGGCGTTCGAGAGTCTTAATGAAGTAAACGTATTTTTGGTAGGGTTCCAACTCGCGTCCGCTACAGAGAGACAGATTTTATTGATAAAGACTCTCGAAAATGTAAATTATTATCAGATAGTGTATCTGTAAAGGAACAAAATTAATAAAAAGAAAATTGTCTTGAATAAGTCCCTCAGAGGATGTAACACGACGACTCAGAATAGCCTTTCCTTTTGTCTTTTTATTCACAGACACACACACACACACACACACATAACCCTTCAATGCCACCACTTAAATTTAGACCAATATTCTACGAAAAATTCTTCTAGCCCACACGACACAAGTACCATTTTACAGCCATTATGGCAACATTTATACACAAAGTGAAGGCGTAGCGATGGGTTCAACCCTTAAACCGACCCTATCGAATTTCTATATGTGTATTGTGGAAAAGAAAGTCTTCAATATATGTATATAATTGTCGTACTTTGTCCATTTCATAATATATATATATATATATATATATATATATATATATATATGTGTGTGTGTATATGTGTGTGTGTACTGACTACTTGTGGTGGGATAGTGTGTATGTGCGTATGTGTGTGTATGCGTGTATAAGTACAAATAAGTTTACGAATTCCTCGTAGTAAGGAAATATACGCACGCATATATACACGCATGCTGACAGGAACACGCCAAAATAGAAACAGATCCAAGAGCACATAGAGGTCACTAAAACATTAAAAGATTAAATGCCGATAACTACTCGCTGGACAAACCTTAATTGTTTTATGACCTTCACGCAGAACTCCTCATTGACAATTCTAGAAAGAAAATTTGGATTGCCAACACACAAACAGAATGTCTCATATCGAGAATATTCCACATTGAACATGAAGAAAATTAATTATTTTTAATAATATGTAAAAATCTCCACTTTCACCTGAAGACGGTTGCGAGACCAGACCAGAAACACGTGTCGTGAAATTATGTAAAACAAAGTATAATATTTTTCTCAATAAATCCACATTACAACCAAAAAACGTTTATGGCACCCCTCTTCTTTTTAATATATATATATATATATATATTATATATATATATATATATATATATATATATATATATATATATATATATATATATATACACTTTAATTGAATTAAGATACCTTTTAGTGAATGGCCATTTTCACCTACGAATTGTAATTTTAAAATTCGCAGGATTTTTCAAACCGAATTTTAAAATAAAAATTCGTAGGTGAAAATGGTCATTAACTAAAGGTATCTTAATTCCAATTGTAAAGAAATTTGGCTCTGTGTAATGAAAACAAACATTGAGCGTTCTTTTGTGAGTCAAATTCTATGTTAATAGGAATCGCCTGGATTATACCAACGGATTACTACCTATATATATATATATATGTGTGTGTGTGTGTGTGTGTGTGTGTGTGTGTGTGTGTGTGTGTGTGTGTGTGGTGGTATTTTCACCAGTAGGTGTTGAAATATTCTCGATCCCATCAAAAATCTCCTTCCCAAACAAATTCTTGTATTTGGTCAATTGTTCAGGTTTGGGAAAGTGTAGTAAGCCGACAATTTTTCAGCTCCCTCTCATAATGCACATACGCATACATACACATAGAAAACACACGTGTCCACGCATATATACAAAAACATATACGGCCGTACTCACTCAAAAGCATACAAAAACGCACACACACTCCCACACACAAACATATATATATATATATATATATATATATATATAATATCCATTCTCATGAGATATGGTATTTGCTGACTAACGTACGTATGCATGGAGGCATGCAGCTCCATACTTCCGTTTGGAAGCGGAAGTAGCGACTATTGGCGTTCATATTGTCCGCCATTATTTTTTTGATGACAGTAATATCGGTGACTTGGACACGTCATACCAACACAATTGATTGGCTACTGGCGCCAATATCGATTACCGTAATGCAGGAAGCGGCCACAATAAGAACAGCAAATACACAACAAAGAAGCAAAAGGCAAAAAAAGGAGGAAAAAAAAAGAAATCTTATTGAATGAATTTTTAAAAGCGGGAAGTACAATATTTATACGGATACATAGATCTATCCTGCGTGATTATATTTGCAAAAGACGCTCGCATGTACACATGCACGTCAGCGATTAGAAAGGTGTAAATGAATCCATATGTGCGTGCGTGTGTATTTGTGTGTCTATTTGTGTGTCTCCGTGTATAATTCTGTTTCCGCTTTATATATGGCATCTTTGTGGATTTGTGACATTTCCGGATTGACACATCCGATCATTTAAATGTATGTATGTTTGCGTATTCAGGATTATATGCGCTTCTTTGTCCACCTTATTCATTGTATAATGTACACACATAGGACATGTATGTGTATACCGGGTGTAACAGCAAAATTGTCCAAATCGTGCAACAGCGTAATTGTCCACTCAACAAAATTTTTAATATCTAAAAAAAAACACTAAACTAATTCAGTTTCTTTTTTCCAGGTTTTCAGATAAGACGTTTAGCCAACTTGACAACATTTGTCGTAAGAATCACTGAAAAACCCTCTGAGTTATTCAGCTATAAAGAGAACAGGATAAAATCGTTTTGTGTCAGCCCCACTGTTTTCACAACTGGATCAGGAGTCACAACAGCAAGAGAGGTCATCATTTTAACTTAGAACTAAAGAGATAAAATAGAAAAGATCCAACTCAGTCCATAAGACGTTTGTCACGTAAGAGAGGAGTTTCAGGTATGAGAGTCCAAAAAAGCAATGAAAAAAGACTTGAAAAGGAAATCGTACGTGAAACCTGTGAGGCACCTTGTTACTCCATGACAGAAAGTTAGAAGGTTAGAGAGGATGAAGATCATCTTGAAAATTTGGAAAATGATCCTGAATATATATATATATATATATATATATATATATATATATATATATGAAAATTTCTCCGATTTAATCGGTAGAGAAGACAATATTTATGAATAAAAATAACAATAGGAAAACTGGTAATTGCTGACGCGTTTCGTCCAATGTGGACTTTATCAAAGCAAAATACGAAAATGAAATTAAATGAACAAAGTAAACTAAAAAAAAAAAAACAGAATGTTCCTAGCAACTGGAATGTAGAGAAACGCTATTTTCATATTTTTTAACTGAAAAATAACGTCAGTGATTGTCACGTGTGGAGAATATTGTCATTATATCTGTGTTGATGTATTCAACCATTTTCTTTCGATTTTATGAATTTTATGTTTTTGTTTTTTATTAGTTACTTTGTTCATTTAATTTCATTTTCGTATTTTGCTTTGATAAAGTCCACATTGGACGAAACGCGTCAGCAATTACCAGTTTTCCTATTGTCATTCTTATTCATATATATATATATATATATATATATATATATATATATATATATATATATATATATATATATATATATATTTATATATATATATATATATATATATATATATATATATATATATATATATATATATTATTGCTGGTATCTTCACTATAAAAAATCCATTTTTATTATTTCATAGTGTTTTGACCCAAGTTTGGTGGTTAAATATTTGCCCATAGATGGGTCCCTAACAGGTGCTGCCACCTCGGTCAGTGTGGACCTGGAAATAACACCAATTAAGAGGTAGTTCTACGCTCCTCAAAACTTCATGATCAGGGGCCTTGCTGCCAGATGTAGTTCATCGTCATACCCAGGATGCAATGTTCAATAGGTTGGGGCGTCTTGCCATATTCTCGGGTGTAAAGTAAACCTTTAACCTTATTAATTTTGGCTGAGACGTAAAATTAATTTAAAGTAGGAATTTTTACATCATAGATTATACAACACTTACTTTCGCTTCAAATAGTCCAGACGACCCCATCGGCATTTTCGGCCCTTTGAGATGTTTAATCGATTCTATCGGAGTTGATAAGAACCACTTTGGAAAGAGCGGGTGTATATTAAAGTCACCGACCATACTCGACATTAATGGAATCGCCGAGAGAAAATTGTACGAAAAAAAAAGAAGAAAAAAAGGGAGACAACTGAATTAATGTCCTATAAGGAAGCAAACTGTAACGGATTATGAATACAGAACAGAATACATCCCATAATGATCGTTTGAAAACGCTACCTGAAAAGGCAGGCATGCGAACGTAAGTAAGTCTCTCAAAGAATTTACGACGCATCCCACCAGCCTGTGTGTTATAACATCGTGGTCGCTTGGGTCTCTGTACACCTGGCACCTAAATGTTACACTCGAGGTTCAATCGAGCACAAATGGCAATGAGTCCCGAAAAGGAAAAACGGTAGAGAAAGAGAAATTCCTCGAATAAATTCCACATCGCAAACAGATGACCTATTAAATATGGCGGACGGGATGGGAAGACGGGTAAAGAAAGAAGCGATGAGGTTCTTTATTTGGAGGAGACGCGAATCTTGTCACCCTTGTAGGCTTATCACTTGAATAAAATGATATTGTCTGTGTTTTTGTGGGGCTTTTTTTCCGTTATTTTTGTTTCTTTTTCACTGATTCTTCTTGCTACGTTAACTTAATTTATTTGCCGATAGTCAATTTTTTTTTCTTTCAAAATTCGTTATTTCTTTTTCTTTTCACTTCACATCACTCCACCCGACTTTTCGACTTGTTCCCTGTCTGCTGTCTTTCTTGTTTGTCGATTTCAATTTGGACTTTCTTATATACAAGCGCTTCTCCTCCCCCATCTATAAAAAAAAAATTCTACTCAGTCTCGATAACTTAATTTCTGTAAGGGACCAAAAATTATTAATTCCCTGAATGTTTACAATGTCTCTCTTCCAGAAAATATCTAACTAGTTTGTTGAGTA
The DNA here is from genome assembly GCA_903632075.3 of Acanthosepion pharaonis. Lineage (NCBI taxonomy): Eukaryota > Metazoa > Mollusca > Cephalopoda > Sepiida > Sepiidae > Acanthosepion > Acanthosepion pharaonis. The sequence continues at coordinate 791,801 of CAHIKZ030000963.1, forward strand.
TCTCGAGAAGCGGTTGTGCGGCCTCTATATAACTTAGAAAAACAATCAGAGGTGAACTTACTGCGCATGCGTGAAGTTAGAATTCCCACCGCCACGCTGTAGTCCAGATATAACTTCCTGTCTTTCTTGCTCATGGCTGAAATTACCGCTGGAGACTTCTGTCTGTAAACGAGATTAAGGAGAATATGATGAAACAGCGGCCCCGAAACTTGTATTTGCAGACTGCTCTGAAAAGTGGAGGTGATACTTAAATAGATATGTGTAATATCTCAAAGGAAGACCCAAGGCGCCCATTACCCTAGGGAGGTTAGTTTTATGCTATTACTAAATTGGTTCTTTTACGGACAGAGCTCGTACTTTTACGAGTGTACGTAATTTATATTAGGTATGACTTAGAAAGAGATAATAGAATTTTTTTGGAAGCATAATAAAGAAAGAGGGCTTGGAGAATTTGACACTCATAAGACAGTACCGAAAACAGCGAGTAACCTACTTAAGAAGCTTATGTAAACGGATTTCAGAAAAGGGGCGTTGTAAAAATACAAACAATGCTAAGCGTTAAAACGGATAGACAGTCGTAGAACAGTGGCATAACTAGGGGGTCCTTTTTATGGGGGCGGCACTTTTGTGTCTGCTGTAGGCTATAAGCCTGTATAGGCTGTATTTGAAATAAAAGTTCTTTAACACTATTTACATTATTCGGACTATTTTCCTCATCTTTGCCGCCATGTTTATCACAACATTTCGGCCGTTGTACGCTCCGGCCTTCTTCAGGTGGTTGGAATGTCGAACTGAACCCTTTATTTCGCTCGCTGGGGTAGACTGTTCTAGTTCCACGTGCCATGTCTAATTGATGTCGGTTATCTACTGTTAATTCACCTCTCCAAGTTTTCCACTGCCTTAACCAGGTATTGAACTCACAACTCTTTGGGTCCTGTCACTGGATCTAACCAACTAAAGTCATCTAAATATGGCAACAAAAGATATATATATATATATATATATATATATATATATATATATATATATATATATATATAAAAAACAGACCACTTTTAAAGTACCCTGGATCCTCAGACATCACTTACAAAGGGTGAAACTAGTCTATAAATTTTATATTCGAAAAAAAAAAACAGTCAAAATATCATTTCGTTTCACCATGTCTGGGGATCCAGGGTACCTTAAAAAGGTCTCTGGTGAAATAAACTATTACAATGGAGCCTTAAAGTGGTCTGTTTTTCTTTAAATTATTAGCCCTAAATTTACCTTGAGCTCTCAGGATTTCATCCTCCTTGGGATTACCATACGGATTACCAAGTTTTTTCGTAACAAATATATATATATATATATATATATATATATATATATATATATATATATATATATATATATTGTTGAAAATACAATTATACTTAAACATGAAAACAATAAACCAAAACTGAAAATTCTCGAAGCTATATACATAAAACAGTTGAAACCTAACCTAAACAAAATAAACTATGAAATGTCCACAAATATTCTTCAATGTCTATAATTAGTAACAGAAGCCACTGGTTTATATCAACGGATTCCCATACTTAATACTTCTCGAATTAACTCTCGCGTGGTCATGTGTGACGTCATGAGCTACTTCCAGCGTCTTATATGCACGAGTTTGTCGTTGCTTGGAAATCATCCATATAAACAGAAACAGACTATCATCACATTCTTGTCCGTGTATTGCTTAATATATTGTACTTTAATTGTCATCTTTGATAATGGCTTATGTAAGCCGAAAGCTTAGATTGGATTAAAAAATATGGATCAATATTGTGATTTTGTTTCTTCGTTTAATGATAATGTTATTAAGCTTATTAGACACTAGCAGTAGAGCCCGGCGTTGCCCGGGGATGTAACAGTAAGAGATAGATCAAGTATCGACCATCATGAAGACTGAAAAATAAAATTGACAAAGATTATTGTTTAAGGTTGACAGACACGCATGTCTTAATTAGTTTTTTTTTTTTTTTTTGGTTTTTTTTTCGAATTGGTCAAACCCAAACAAAAACATTGTTTTCAATCATTATGAGTCTATCGATTTAATAGAATTTTATTATAAACAATTGTCTTGTAAATGGAATTTTTAAAGTATTCTGAATGTAAAAATAAAGAAAAAAGTGTGCAAGACAATAAGAAACACTACCTGCCAAAAAAAGTGAAGTTTTGTTGAAATTGATTGAAAAATGTAGGAAATCCGATCCCATATATAAAGGAACACACACACACACAAAAAAAAAAAAACAACCTGGGTTTTATAATAAGTATAACTCGATATGAGTTGTCTCTCTTTCATTTTGGTGACTTAATCGTGTTTTCAAATTGATTTCATGCAAAAACAATTGTGTTTTTCCAATTTTTGGTGCTGTCAGAACCACCGCAAGGGAATTTTACGTAGTCCTGTGAAGTTTTATTGAAATCGGTTGAAAAATGTAGGAAATCTGATCCAATATATAAACGTACAGACACACACACACACAATCTGCATTTTATAATAAGTAAGATTATGGAAAGAATTTACATAAAATAGACAACAGTTGTTTATATTATTTAATGAAACCTGAATATATATATATATATATATATATATATATATATATATATATATATTGGCCTATCTACTGTCCTATTGAGCGACGATGTCATTGAAGAATTTGCCAGCAAAAGCAAGAAAAGTTACTTTGTAGAAAGTTGTAATTTTCACTTCAGATATAAAGATGGTCCGAATTTTTGGCACTTTCTCCCTACATATCGTTCTTTCTTTTTAACTCTTACGGATAAAGTTTAAGTATGTTAGAGAACGGTAAGTGCAGCCCTGAGATCCGAAGACGATGGCCAAGGACGCATTCCAAAAGCTGGGCAGAGTATTACCAGACAGGAGGATTTCATTGGTAACAAAGAAAAGAGTATTGAACTGCTACGTGACATCTGTCCTCTTTTACGGCAGCGAATGTTGGACGGTCTCCTCAAAGATGAAGAAGAGACTCGAGGCAACGGAGATGTGCTTCTACAGAAGGATGCTAAAGGTATCATAGACATGAGCCCGTGAGCAACGATGAAGTTTTGGAGAGGATACAAACAAGGAGTAGGCTTATACTTAACATCAGGAAGAAGTAGCTTAAATTTCTGGGACATGTAATAAGAGAGGAGGGCTTGGAGAATCTGATACTCACAGGTCGAATAGAAGGAAAGAGAGAGAAAGAAAAAGCAACGCATGGCGTACCTAGCGAGCTTAAGCAAGGATGACAGAACATGGTTTGGAGGAAGTAGCAAAGGGACAAAACGTATTCAGAGCTACAAGGGATCGGAGAAAGTGGAGAGCCATAATCGTCTACGTCCTGAAGGGACACGGTACATAAAAAATATTTGGGGTGTATCTAAAACATACTATATTTGAGTATGCGAAAGTAATAGTACACGAATTAGTTTTATAACTTTAAGAGTGAGTCACTGTGCATTATATATTGGGGGGGGGGCAGAGGGCGGCAAATTCTCTGGCTGACCCTGGCAGCAAACACTCTAGCTATGCTACGGTTGTGAAGATCCATGCCCTGAAGTACATAAAAAAAGAATATCAAAGTTTGTTTTTTTTGGTGGGGGTAGGATTGATACCCTTGACTAAAAATCCATTTCAGTTCATTATGAAAGTTAATACAATATATCCATACACTTTGTACCGTTAGAAAGCTGAACTGGGAAATATTCTAATATTCGTATTATTTTCATCTATTTTCTAAAAGCAAAGATATTTGTGTTTACGGCCATATCACGTTGAAACATCGGTTCCCGTAAGATCACCGCGTTTGGCCAGTACCTAGATGGAATACCGCTTGGGAAATTCAGGTGCTGCAAGCGTGGATGTGCTGATGGTGTAATGGATAATAGCTGGGAATTTTTAATCGGAAAGCCGAGTTCCAATTCCAGTCGGGTTTGACATATTCACTTATGCGCAAATACGTTTGGGAAAGGTATGAATCCACCTCTTCTTCCCCCAGCTATGGGTTAACTAGTAAAACTTGTATCACTAAATCATTGTCACCCCCACCAAAAAAAAATCTGCCTTTAAATAACCTGAAAAGGGTTGATAAACCATAGAAAACGAATCGATCAATCAATCAAAGATTCTTGCTTAAATCGTTTTTGCACTGCCACAAATATAATTAGAAAATAAAACAAAAGGAAAACAATAGTAATAAAATTTTAAATGCATGATACACCGGAGTTTTGTTTTATTTTATTTTTATTTTTTAATTGCAAAAATCAATTAATTTAGGAAAAGGCATGAAGCCATCTCTTCTCCTCCAGCTATGGGTTAAATAGCAGAATAGATTAGTTTGTTTTTTTTACATGTTCATACATATATGCCACTATACGTGCACATACACCCCCACATATATGCACATGTATTCTTATGTAATTTGGAATTTATTTCTATGTCTACATTTCGTGATTAGTTCTCTCCGTTGATATATATTAACAGGCTTGATTAAATAATTTAGACATATCATGTCGATTAGTTTTCGTTGTGATCCTTTCAAGTTCGCTGATTCATTTCTTGGTAGCCTTAAAAAACTGATTAAGAAAAATACCAAAATTTTCTTTCAAATAGTTTTTATTTTCCCCAAGTACTTTCAATCTCATCTGAGATCATCTTCAGGGCGTTAAGTTGTCTGTGAGTATATATATATATATATATATATATATGTTTCTGTAAATTCAAAATATTTCAACTGTTTGTTTTTACTTCTTATGCAGAAGAAAATGAACGTTCAAATTTATAAATATGATTCCGCTAGTAAAAATGCTCACCAAACAGTGAACTTTTGTGGATGCAGCGGCTTTTCAAGAATCTTCCTTGGATTTTCATCAGACTAAATACGACAATTCTGCTTATTAACGAATCCATCAAGATGAAAATAGGCTTCATCACTAAAGAGGATTTTTTGCGTAAAATCTTCATCGGCTTGTCTTTGCTCATGCACTCAATTGACAAATGTACGGCGCTCCAAATGGTCAGAAGATTCCAGTTATTGTATCAATTAAATTTTGTAAGCGTGTATAGACATCTTTTGTCAAAAGTCGATGTAACGTTGTTGTGGAGAGGTGTCTGGATTTTCGGCCATATTGTCGTGCACTGCAGCAGTGTTTTTATCTGAACGGCGTAAACGAGCATGCAATGGTGCTTTCACATCTGCCACCGACCCAATTTATTTGAATTTACAAACAATTTTTCCAATTGCATTCTCGGTTTGTCGATTATGTTGACCAAAAAAATTGTGAAGTGTGCGAAATGCATTTCTGTTTGAACGTCCATTTTCGTAATAGGCTTCGATAACTTTAACACGTTTATTGATTGTTAATCTTTCCATGGTTGAAATTGCCAAAAAAACTTAAGTAGTTAAGTCTGAAAGAAAAAGAAAAAAATAATTAGACACTTAAAATTTATTCACATTTAAAATCGGCCCAAATTATTAGAACACCCTATGTAAGAGAATTGCAGCCTAAAATAAATAATGTCAACTATAAGTATAACAATAAAGTTCTTAAATGTTTGTAGCAGCTATAGTGCTATATAAAAATACTAAATTAAAATATTACAATTAAAAAATCTTTTCTAAAAAAAACATAAGTTATCTCCCTTGCATAGAGGTAAAAAAAAAAAAATTAATTTACGGTATTAACGCATAACGCATCCACAGAGATGCAACTACTGAAGATGGTCTCAGATTAAATAGAAAGTACTTGAGAAAATAAAAATTATTTGAAAGAAAATTTTTGAATTTATCTTAATCAATTTTCTACAGTCATCAAGAAATTAATTCGTGGACTTGAAAGGATTAAAACTAAAATAAATAGACATAATATATCTAAATTATTTAACCAAACATGCTTGAATGAAAATATGCTGCCTATATATATATATATATATATATATATATATATATATAAAATAAAATGGACGATGTTTGACAATTTTTTAATATATTTTCTGTTTATACATTCTTTTTATAGATACAAATATTTAAGTAAATGCTCTGTTTATAATAAACAGTATTAACAACATGAATGTCCGAGAAATTTTCAGAGAAAATATTCGTCCTCCGGCAGGTTCGATTCTTGTCGGAGGACACATATTTTCTATGAAATTTCTCAGATATTCAGTTAAAAATAGCGTATAAATCGAAAACATATATATATATGTGTGTGTGTGTAAAAGGCTCAAACAGTAATATTGCATGGTTATAATTTATTACATTGGAATCGTATTTTGAATTTGTAGGTTTTAGGAATTGGATCGTGATTACAATTCCAATGTAATAAATTATAGCCATGGAATATTAGTGTCTGAGCCTGAGATATATATATAAGATATTGAACACTTTATCCCATAAATATAGCACATCTTAAGACTATATTTCTTTTTTTATATATATATTTATATATATATATATATATATATATATATATATATATATATATATTCATTTTCAAGAGGATAGAATCCAGGTAGAACTCAATGTCCAGGACAGAGTAAGTAAATATAATATAAAGGCTCAAACCCTAATATTCCATAGTTATAATTTATTACATTGGAATCGTAATCACGATCCAATTCATCAGACCTACAAATTCAAAATACGATTCCAATGTAATAAATTATAACCATGTAATATTAGTGCTTGAGCCTTTATATATATATATATATATATATATATATATATATATATATATATATTCGGTTCATGCGTTATTTTTATAGATACAAATATTTAAGTAAATGTTGTTTCATCATCTATCATTTTTTCTTACTTTCATTTCCCTCTCTCACTCTTTCTTTCATATATGCCTTTCTCACTCTCATTCTCGTCTCTATCATTTTCCTCTCTCTCTCTCTCTCTCTCTCTCTCTCTCTCTCTCTCTCTCTCTGTCACATACTCCTCTCTCTCTTTCATTCCCCTCTTTACCATTTTCCTCTCACTCATTACTTTCACCTTTCGCATGCTCTTCTCTCTAATTTCTCTCGCTATTATTTTCCTCTTCTCCTTCTCTACTCCTCTCATATACTTCTCTTTCTCTCTTATTCCCCTCTCGCTTATTTCTTCCTTTATCTCGCATGCTCCTCACCCTCATTTCTCTCTCTCTCATTTCCTTCTCTCTGTCACATGCTCCTCTCTGTCTCATCTGCTATCATTTTCCTTTCTCTCTCTCTCTCTCTCTCTCTCTCTCTCTCTCGTTATCTTTTTTTCATCTCTCTTATTTCTTCCTCCCTGTAGTATGGTCCTCTCCCTCATTCCCCTCTATATCATTTTCTTCTCTCTCACTCCCTTCTCTCTGTTACATACACCTCTCTCTCATTCCCCTATTTAGCATTTTCCTCTCTTTTTCCATTCTCTATATCATTTCAATCTCTCATTTTTCCTCCCCCCCCTCTCTCTCTCTCTCTCTAATTCTCTTCATCCCTTCTTCATCTCTTCTCTCTGACACACACATTCCGCTCTCCATCATTCTCATTCCTCGCTCTTATTGCCTGCTCTCTCTCTTTCCCCTCTCTCTATTCCGTTTCTCCCTCTCCCTTTCATGCTCCTCTCTCGCATTTATCCTGTTTTCCTTTATTCCTGTCTCTCTTTCCCATTGTGTATGTTTCCAATTTTCACCCGTCTCACAGACATTTTGTAATAGACCCCAAGATGGATTCTTTCATTTTTTTTTCTTCTTTTCTTCTGTACTCCTCTCCTTAAATCTGCCCCGTTCATATCGTCTGACTTCCCAGTTTCGTTTCTTCTTTTCCGCCATCTTCTTTCATATAGAGACTCACCAGCCATCTTCTGCGACCAGTGGTATTATATGCCATCGCTATATAACTCACGCCTATTTACTCCACGGCTTCAGTGCATAAAAAGATTTTTCAATTACATGATTTGGCCGCAAGATCACGGTGCAACCTGGCGTAAATAATTGATTCTTGTTTCTGAGCTGGTTCAATAGGGAGATTGTTCGAAGCCAGAACCATCTAGGTTCATTCCTCGGGCACTTTTCCACATGACAGACTCTACCGGGACAATCCTATATCAGTCGCCATTTGCCAAAATGGCGTTGGCATGACAGGATAGATTAAGGGAAGGAAGCAGGGAAAAGAGATTTAATACCATAACATAGTCTATCTAGAACAGTTGTTAATTCATAAAAATAAAAAAAATAAAAACTGTTTCCACCGCCATTTTCCCTGGCATAATTGTTACGCTGGCTCTTGTGTGTCAAAATTCGTTTTCAGACGCCGTTCTGCGCATGCTTTTCACTCCCTGGTGGTCACGTGATTATTTTTGACCCGCGTTTGTCAATTCGAACTGCCCGTCTATAAATCTAACTCGTGTCGACACATGACTTTGTTTTTGGCTCATCTTAAATATGCTCCTTGATCCGAGGTCTGTAAATATCGAGGCGATATCTGTCGGTGAAGCCTCGTTAGTGTCGACATTAACAGCAATAAGCCGTGTCAGGTGGAGTCACCGTGAATGATGAAGGTAACTTGAACAACATGATCGAGTTGAATTTATTGTCGCCCGCCAGTCGGAATGATTTAAGTGGTGGACGGTTGCTTTTGTAGGGATCAGTACTATAGTAAGGCCTTACTACAAAACAGTATTGAAGAAATATTCTTTCATTATGACTTGTTTCTTGACACGATCATTCAAACTCAACTAAACAGATTATAGCGAGACATAGAAGATCGCCCCCGCCCTTCTGAAAATATGCTGAAGTCCACAAGGCACTTCTCGAGAAACAATAGTTATTTGAAAAGTCAGATTAGGTTAGTTGATTTTATAAGATGTCATCTCTTGTTGGGCGAATGTTGAGGTTTGAATAAGAGCATTTAGCGACGTATTAGAATTATTAGTCAATATTTTAATAGATTAGCGGGTTTGCCGTTGTAACCATTATCACAAGATGAGGCAACGGGAAATGATTTTACTATGAAAATGCATTGCAAATGATTTTATTATAAAATGTATTGCAAATGATTTTACTATGAAAATGCATTGCAAATGATTTTACTATGAAAATGTATTGCAAATGATTTTACTATGAAAATGCATTGCAAATGATTTTACTATGAAAATGTATTGCAAATGATTGTACTATTTGAAAATGCATTGCAAATGATTTTATTATAAAATGTATTGCAAATGATTTTACTATGAAAATGCATTGCAAATGATTTTACTATGAAAATGTATTGCAAATGATTTTACTATGAAAATGCATTGCAAATGATTTTATTATAAAAATGTATTGCAAATGATTTTACTATGAAAATGCATTACAAATGATTTTACTATGAAAATGCATTGCAAATGATTTTACTATGAAAATGCATTGCAAATGATTTTACTATGAAAATGCATTTGAAATGATTTTACTATGAAAATGTATTGCAAATGATTTTACTATGAAAATGCATTACAAATGATTTTACTATGAAAATGTATTGCAAATGATTTTACTATGAAAATACATTGCAAATGACATTACTATGAAAAAGCATTACAATTAATTTTACTATTAAAATGCATTGCAAATGATTTTATTATGAAAATTCATTGCAAATGCTTTATTATGAAAATGCATTGCAAATCATTTTATTATGAAAATGCATTACAAATGATTTTATTATGAAAATGCATTGCAAATGATTTTACTATGAAAATGCATTGCAAATGATTTTACTATGAAAATGCATTGCAAATGATTTTACTATGAAAATGCATTGCAAATGATTTTACTATAAAAATGCATTACAAATAATTTTACTATGAAAATGCATTGCAAATGATTTTACTATGAAAATGCATTGCAAATGATTTTACTATAAAAATGCATTACAAATGATTTTATTATGAAAATGCATTGCAAATGATTTTACTATGAAAATGCATTGCAAATGATTTTACTATGAAGATGCGATCCAAATGATTTTAATATGAAAATGCATTACAAATGATTTTACTATGAAAATGCATTGCAAATGATTTTACTATTAAAATACATTGCAAATGATTTTACTATAAAAATGCATTGCAAATGATTTTACTATGAAAAATGCATTGCAAATGATTTTACTATGAAAATGCATTACAAATGATTTTACTATGAAAATGCATTGCATATGAAAATTTTACAAATGATTTTAAATGCATTACAAATGATTTTACTATGAAAATTCATTGCAAATGATTTTACTATGAAGATGCGATCCAAATGATTTTACTATGAAAATGAATTACAAGTGACTGCTTTTTTGTACTATGAAATACATTGGGAACGCTTTTATGTTATGTTGGTTGATTTTATGACATGCAACCCCCTTTTTGGTTATTTAATGTAGAATTCTCTATGGAACACCCAGTGAGTACTGATCTCAGTCCTAAGTAGTAATGGTCAACTATACTAGCCTCACTAGACATTACCACATTTTGAGGCATATGCTAATAAGTTTACTCTAGAAATACATTGCAAATGATGTTTCTATAAAACATATTGCAAATGATTTTATATTAGGTTGGTTCATTTTACGACATGTAACCCCTTGTTGAATTATTGAATATCGAATTTTGAATTAGACACCCATTAAGGATAATTTTATCGCTCATTATTAATAGGTTCACCTGACTAGCCTCGCTAACCATTAGCCCCAGGCTTGAAAACACTACTATTAATAGAGTTTCATATGAGAGCTTTATAATATATTTTTCCTATTATTAATATGTAGTAATACACATGGACCAATCTATTAGTTCATATCAGTGCAATACAGATCCCCGTCTTTATGTACTGTTAAAATCTATATTAATATTACTTTATAGATATCGAGGTGGGCAAATCAAATAACAAGATATTAGCAACCATATATGCGTGCGTTACCGTGCATACACAGGTAAGCAAATAAATATTTATTAAATTTACTTTAAGGTGTAAACAAAACAATATGGTTAGAGAGATCTAAGAAATATATATTAATAAATATGCATATACCTACGTTTGGAGTGCGACTTAAGTTTCGTTGTTATACCAACTCATCAGGCGCAAAATATTACTTATGATTCTGCATTACTTTATCAGTCATTTTTAATGAAACTTTATATATATATATATATATATATATATATATATATATATATATATATTATTTATTGGAAAATTATAACATAAATATGTTATAAAATCACTACAAAAATGGTCATTTTGTTTCAACACTTCTGGTGTCTTATCAAGTGATGGTGTTGAATGTAGAATAAAGGGTTTTAAAAAGTTCAAATCAATCAAAAACCCCTCGCTAAGGGGAAACGCTGTTACATAAGCTGGAATGACCAATCAAAATACAAGTATATGAGAATTCAAAAACTTGACAACGGACTTAGTTTATAATAATTATTTAATGCTTTAATGTTAGGGTTAGACTAATAAATATTAGGTTATACTATAAAATTCAAAATTACCAATTTTAAATTTGTAATTAAATCTATATTAAGTTTAAAAACTTATAAAATTATTTAAAGAAGAAACTGAGAAAAAAATACATATGTTTTTCTATTTATTTTGTTTTAATTGAAATTAAGTTGGAATAAATACGCATATATATATATATATATATATATATACACATACATTCTATGCGTACGTTTGAAGTGCGACTTAAGTTTCGTTGTTTTACCAACTCATCAGGCACGAAATATTATTATTTTTAAAATAAAAAAATAATATTATTATGATTTTTAAAGTAGACAGTAAAGAAAGACAAGAAAGAAAGAAGGAAGGAAAGGAAGGAACCAGTATTAAAAAGAAAGAAAGAAAGAAAGAGTTAAGAAAGAAAGAAAGAAAGAAAGAAGGAACGAAGGAACGTGTAGTAAAAAGAAAGAAAGAAAAAACAGGTAAGAAAGAAAGAAAGAAAGAACGAATGAAGGAACGAGTAGTAAAAAGAAAGAAAGAAAAAACAGTCAAGAAAGAAAAAGAACGAAGGAAAGAGTAGTAAAAAGAAAGAAAAAAAAAACAGTTAAGAAAGAAAGAAAGAAAGAAAGAAAGAGGCACACAGAGTTGGAGGAAAAGAAGAAAGCAAAAGAGTCAATAAAAAGAGAGCGGGGGGACTGAGAGAAATCAGTAGAAGACCGAATTAATTCAGATTCATAGGAAGGTGTTAAGGATGAGTGGAACAATATTAATAGACTAAATATGCAAATATCTTCCCCAGAGATAACAAAATGCTATCCATTCTGTCGCAATTAGGAAAAAGAAACACGCAAAGAAAATAAATAGCAACTGAACTGATTAGATTTTTTAAAAAATAAAATAAAATAAAATAAACTCTAATGCAAAAAAAAAAAAAATCCTTAGTCGTGTTACAACTGAATTTCGTTCAGAAGAACAAAAAAAAAAAAAAAAAAAAAAAAAAAAACTCTAGGGACAAAATAAAAAAAAATGAATTTTAAAATCAACATAAAGAAGCGATTAGGTTTTTCTTCTTTTATTTATTACTATCATTCTTTCGTTATCAATACAGCCACAAGAGAGTAAAAGTGTTCACAAGTTTTCTAAAAGGTGGGAACTTTGTACAATCTTCAAACTGTATCTATATGCCCGTTCATTAAATAACGTTCGGATGTTCCTTTTTTTTTTATTGGAGTTTTTTTCTTTTTTTTTTTTTTTTTTTTTTCCTTTTTTCGATCTCCTTCTTTTCAAGTTTTTAAGATTCGACTTCGCGCCTTTTTTAAAAACTTTCGTGTTTGTTATGCTATTTATTTTCTTGTTGTTTCTGTCTGACTGTCTCCGTCTTTTTGTGTCGTTTGGAGTGTTGTAATACAGTTGTTATCGTACGTGTCTGTTAAAAAAAAAAAAAGACATTAAAAACAAAACAACGTCTCCCGAAGAGGATCGGAAGGAGAAAAAAAAAAGATGGCGGTTACGTAAACATAGCGATAATTATAAAAAGAAAAAAACGCTTCAGAAAGATATAAAGATGGAAAGAGAAATTTGTAGGAGAAAGAAACAAAGTAATGAGGAGGAGATACATATTAAAAAAAAAATGCTGACAGAATTAAAGAAAGAAAACAAAAAAAAAAAAGATCTAGAAAGTTACCGACCAAAAAATAGTTACGGAAAAAGGAAATGGTTTGAAGAGAGAGATTCATATCTCCAGTGAAGCTGATTGATTGAAATAGCGACTACTACTCTGACAGCAGACGGCTACTCAATGTCCCAATTCGTCACCGGATATCTCTTTGTCATTCCCGGCCTTCTCGTCGTTCGCTCACAAATAATCAAATCCCGATCAGTGCAAATAACACATTTCTTGTATAACACCGGAACACGTGGGTATATTACATGCGTACACATCTGCCTCCGTTTGGAGTTCGAAAGAGGTGCGTGCGAAAGGCCCTTTATATATGCCAAGGTGATACACTGGGCAAGGGTAGACGTTCACAAGGGTTGACGTATTTGCCTTTCGACTGTATGAACCGATGGATACAAAACAAAGCGTTGGAAATAGGTGAGATAAGACACGCGTGTCATGATTTTCAATATCAAGGTAGACACAAAAGAGTGTTTGCGTATTTTTTAAGTTTTCAGAGTTTCCTCGACACATTGTGATGACATAGCGACTTTCCAAGCGTACCCTAGATGTGGCACAAGGCCGAAATTATAGGGTACCTAGTGAGGATCAAACTCACTGCTCAGTCGTAATTATTCCAGCGAGACAAGTTTGTTAACCATTACACCACCTCGACGTACCCAAATGATTTTCTAAGCGTAGCCTAGACGTGGCACAAGGCAGAAATTATAAGGTACCCAGTGAGGATCGAACTCAAAACTCAGTCGTAATTATTCCAGCGAGACAAGTTTGTTAACCATTACACCGTCTCGAGGAATTCAAATGATTTTCTAAGCGTAGCTTAGATGTGGCACAAGGCCGAAAGTATGGAGCACCCAGTGAGGATCCAACTCACTATTCAGTCGTAATTATTCCGGCGAGACAAGTTTGCTAACCATTACACAACCTCGAGGTGGCCAAATGATTTTCTAAGCGTAGCTTAGATGTGGCACAAGGCCGAAAGTAGGGGACACCTAGTGAGGACAGAACTTACTTTTCAGTAGTAACAGATCTAGCGAGACAAGTTTGCTAACCATTGCACCACTCCGAGGTGCCCCAAGACATTATATTGATATATACCATTAAAATAGGGACCCCCCCCAGAATAATAAAAAAAAAAAACGCGATGCCTAATACTAAAAATGAATTTTTAAAAATGAAAAATCTTTTGTTTTTATTTCAAGCTAATAGATTAAATTTAATATTTCCAACAATCAAAATACTTTACTGTATTTCAAAAACTGATTTAAGTTAACTAAAAGGAGGTTTTGGTTTTTTTTTCTGTTGCTAAAATAGCCGACTGGCGCCCTTTTTAGTCGACATTCGTCGCAATGTAATTTTATTTATTAAAAAATCTTCCAAAAATAAAATATACTTTTCTGAAATTTAATTTGAGGCATATTAGCTTATTTAAAGTATAATTAATCTGATTTAAAACAAATATTATTTACTTTAAGCTTAAAATATTGCAGAAATGCATTTTTAAAGTCGACTGTAGCTGTCTTGACGTGTTGACAGAGTGCTGTCATATCTAATATTGTTTGACACGAGGGCCATTTTTTAATATAATTTTTAAATATTCAGTAATCGTAAAAAGTTTAGGAAAATATTCTCCATAATCTAATGTTTTATCGAATTTTAGAAATGTTGGCTTTAAATTTAATATAGTTATCGCTCTTATTTTCTGATAATGTCGTATGGTCACCCGTACTTACAAGAGTCGGCACGTTTATACACAAAAAAAAATCAAAATTCTTTTTAAAATATTTGATGATTTGTATTAAGCTTTTCCATTTATGATTAGTAAATATAGTTTTTTACTTAAGAATAATAATAATAATAACATCTAAAAAGCTGAAATTAATACAGAATTTTAGAAGATTAAAAACATAATAAACTTAAAATTTTAAAAATATGTAAATAATTCTTGTAAAAATTAATAATTCTTTTAAAAAACGTTTTCTTAAGACAACAGTATCCTTAGTATATCTTATTTATAAAAATAATTAAAAGCTTTTCGGGTAATTTGCTTTTTAAGCCCCGCGCTTAATATGTAATAAAAAATTTGCCGAATAGTTATATGTACGTGTAAATTTACATGCTTAATTCGAAAATAACGAAGACATTTTGATAAAATCTACCGTTTAGGAGTTATCGACAATAAAAGTTCGGACTCATTCGCGTTACGGCACGACAGACATTACTGGCGTTGTTTGTATACATTTACTCCTGAGCAGATTTGCGCGGAAGATATGTAATCTTCCGCGCAAATCTGTTAACGTTTTTTTTACGGTTCTTACTGCGCAACTCAGGACTCATTGCGCACGCAATAAAAAAAAAGGTTATTCTGCAGCAAATATCTGCAAACGCCAGTAATGGCCGCCGCGATGCGAATGAGTTCGAATTTCTATTGTCGATAATTTCAAAACAGTAGATTTTATCAAAATTTCTTTGTTATTTTCGAATTAAGCATGTATATTTTCACCTAAATATAATTATTCCGCAAATTTGTATTACATATTTAGCGCGGGACTTAAAAGGCAAATTACCCAGCTTTTCTAATTAAATAAGGTAGTTTTATTCCATTTTTTATTTTACGATTCAGAGTAAAATTTCGGTAAATGCCGTTTGACAAAAACAAATTGATGATTTCAATTCTCCAAGGGGTCCTACTTTTAACTAAGATAAATATGAAGAGGCTGAAATTTGAATTTCTCAAAATTTCATAGAATTAAGTGAGAGTAATGGATGTAAAAATAATAATAATAATAATATTACCTAAGATAAGAATGAATCTTTTCTTCATCCTACAACTTATAATACCGTGATAGACAGATAACTGTTGACAGAGAAATAGAAGTGTCTGATTCGAATTCAGTCGTACGTTGAATATACTTACGACCGGGCGTTTTAAAATCGGTATACATTGTTGCGGGTCATATGCTGAGTGAGGTGTCTTGTAACGGCATTCACCCGGGGGTGGGTTGAGTCGGCTCCAATATTGGAGTTTCATGGGAATTTGGAATTCACAAGCGGTCCCCAACCCGCACGTATAGCACATGAGATTTTGATTATAGTGGTGAAGGTTTCGTGCAGGACCATCCACCCTTTTTGAAGGGTCGAATACAAAGACCTGGTGCACTACGTGCCACAAGGTCCCCAAACGACCCTCCGCAGGTTTTGAATTCAGAGTTGTCCTTCTCCTAGACAAGTTGCCATCCAAGGCTATAGAACCCAGTCTGTTCTGCTATTTACCCATAGCTGGAGGGAGAAGAAGAGGATTCACACCTTTCCTAAGGGTATTAGCATGGAAGTGAATATAATGGATTCGACTGGAACTCGGACTCGGCTCTCCGATTCCTCAATCCAAGGTGTATCAAAAGGTAGATTTTTACAAGGTGAAAGTTATGCGTGTTTGCAATTTGGATTATCTCACAACAAATAGATTACACAAAGAACATAAGGACAATTGCATAGCAAGAAATGACTGAACAACGTGATTAGAGATCAACAAAGAGATTTTTATATACAATAAATACACATGCAAAGATAAACAGAATTTTTGTTGGTTTGTTGATTGAGATAATGTTGTGAAGAATGTTCGTGCAGAATTGTGGTAAGTAAATGCTGATGCTTTTGGCTTGTTTTACTAAAATTAAAATAATTTCTATTTCTGCGTAGTAAAATATCAAAATGCATTGTTCAACTGTTAGTGTGTGTGTGCGTGTGTTATTTATGAGTCAGAATTAAAGTTTCTAAGAGTTGTTTGCCTTTTAACTGATAGGCTAAATTGATGAATGTACAATTACTTTGACGTAGTGAAAATGTTCATTCTTTAAGTCAATTGTAGGTGATGAAATATCCACGCGGACAATGGTTATTTGAACGCTGCGTTGAGTTTGTTGAGAAACTTTAAGTGGTTGCGGGTCAGTAAATTGAACAGCGTGGGGTTTGGATGGATCTCTTGGAATTTGATGACTGACGATATTCAGTCACCCCCCCCCACGAGGGCGTCATGTGGCACAAGGTCTTTTGACTGTGGGCTCTCCGAGCCCGTCGGCTCGGCCAAAAATATGCCCATTGAACCCGTATAAACGGGTTCAGGGTCGGTTTACCTCCCCGAAAGAGAATCCGCCCTTCGGCGTAGCCTCGTTCGGGTTCCTCCCCGCCCGAAGGCTGAGAGTTCAGCCGATCTGTCGTTCAAGACCTGAGCGACTGTCTCAAATTTGATGACTGACTGACTTGAATTGAGTAATGTGTTTGTCTGTATAGAGTTGGGTGTTTAAAAATCCGGCTCCAGGGACCTTAGGCGGGAAAAGGTTCTGTTGTGACTTTGCTACAGTTTTAACCAATAAAAGATTGAATTTTACTGAAACGAAATGTTAATTGGTTAAGGCTTTGTCTTATAGAAGGAAACATTTTTCCGAAAGGGGTGGAAGGTTAATATGTAAGATTCCACAATATTATTATTATTATTATAGTAGTATAAAATGGTTCGAACGGTCGAATTCTCACAATGAGACCCGGGTTCGAATCACCATGGTGGATTTGTTATCGGTCTAGAGGATCGATCCCGGCGTGCGGCTCCTTTGGAAAGTGCTTGAAAACTAGACGACGGGTTGACCCAAGCCTTGTACGGGTAATTGTATTGACGGAACTCTTGTGGGCAGTCGATAGCTGTGCTAGCATGAAGTTACAAGTCATCGTGGCCGAGGGTTTGAGTGTGCTGGCCTTGTTCGAATTGTTGATCATGCTAAATAACACTGTAACTAAGGTCTGCTCAGCATAGTTGCAGTATAAACCACAGTTTGGCTCTGTGGGTGTTAAATAAGCACAAAAGCACCTGAGCAAGTGTCTGCAATAGGGATTAGCTAGCCGCCCTAGTAGATAGGTATCCTCAAATACGAGTGGCCAGCTATACATACATATATATAGTAGTATGAAATACTTAAAATTAATAATTAATTAAAGTGTAAGTAAATAAATGTTAACTAAGAAAGCCAGACCATTTTTTAAAAATTGTTTCATTTTGTGCGTAAAAGTTTTTATTTTTTATTTTAGAATTTGCTGTAAAAAGAAGCGCTAGAAATGGTGCACTGTTGTGGGATTAATCTTTTCAAATTCAGAAAAAATATATTGCCCTTGTATTTTTTGTCCAGTGAAAAGGGTGGCTTATGCCCACGTAAATTAAAAGCTGAAACTCGTTTGATCTATCCCCCGAGGATATTTAAGACGGGTCAGTGGGTGAACGGCAGAAGGTGGTTAGCCGACAGAAGGTAGTTAGACGTCACACGGAAGAGATGAAGCCTGCTGGTTGCGGAATGGTTTTTAGGCGTCCTCGTGTGAAAGTCGCCAGCAGAGCAAGGGGCAGAAAGGTTTCGGCATTCTTAAAAACTACCAGCGTGAACATTCGATCAAACTTACATAAAAAAAAATGTTTTCTCCATCATTACTGCTTGAATAATTTTCGATCAAATATGGTTCGAACCATTTTCTTGATTTCTGGGCAGAATTTGAACATATACCGTATTTGAAAGCATGTAAAACACCCGTCCCATTTTCGGAACGGTATGTGACAATGTTTGCGCCTATATCACATTGAAGCAAGTTTTTCGTCCGATCACCGAATTTAAGCAATATTGATCCTGGATAGAACCTAGATAGATGACCGCTTAGGAATACCAGGTGCTGTAAGCTTGGTTGTGCAGGTGGTGTGGTGGATATCGACTCGAAATAAGAAAATCGGAGAGCTGATTTCGAGTTCCAGTCGATTTTGGTGGATTCACTTACGCGCGAATACGTTTGGCAAAATTATGAATCCATCTCTTCTCTCCCAGCTATGGATTAAATAACAGAACAGACTGGGACCCTATAGCCCAAGTTGGCGACCAGTCTGCAGGAATTCGCAGAAAATAACGGCACTGGGCCCTACAAGTTGGCGCAGTCTATTCGCAGAATTACCTTTGGCAAAATTATGAATCCATCTCTTCTCTCCCAGCTATGGATTAAATAACAGAACAGACTGGGCCCTATAGCCCAAGTTGGCGACCAGTCTATTCGCAGAAAGTAACGGCAGCCTACTGCAGGAATTACCTTTGGCAAAATTATGAATCCATCTCTTCTCTCCCAGCTATGGATTAAATAACA
>CAHIKZ030000964.1:0-35000 GCA_903632075.3 Acanthosepion pharaonis
CGTTGTTTGATTTTGTTGACTGTACATTACAGAATCTATTTATCTGCTTGTCTGTGTATGTCTTTGTACGCGCGCATGCGTGTATACCATTATGTTTTACGTTGTTGTAATGGGAATTCAAATGAAACAAAACTGACAAACGATTATCAAAATCGATTGACACTTTTATTTCACTTTTTGATCATGAATGTTGAATGCAAATTCAACTTAAGTTTCAACTGTATTATTGGACGTCTTCCTCCTGTTTTATCCACAGACATTAAACATCCATCTATACATTTCAGTTCTTTTGTCTAGTTTAAGAAGTGTCCTGAACACCTTATTTCGTCATCATATCCTTAGTTTTAAAAGCCCTGGATACAAAATCTTCATTGTTCTAGCATTGTATTTGTCATTTTAAAAAAAGTTTTTTAATTCAATCTCATTGAAACACCTCCAAATATTTGTATTGGTAGTTTCCATTAAACATTCTTGTTACTTCAGTTGTACAAATATTGATTTTAAATTCCAGTCTTTTCGTCAACTTCCTTCTCATCATTTGTGAACTCTTCAATTAAATGTGATTTCTTTTGTTCCCCAGGTTTTTGTTACAATTCTCGCATAACACATGTGAAAATTATTCTCAATGACTATCCCAAGGCTACTGATTGAACTTTTGGTAATTTGATAAACAGTCTCATACGTAAATATCGGAAATATAAGATTTCTCTTTGTTTCCTGTTTTTTTTTTTTTAAAACTATCATTTGCACGGTTTGTATTATCTTCCTTGCCTCCTTCCTTCCTTCCTTCCTTCTTTCCTTCTTCTTTCCTTCTTTCCCTTCCTTCCTTCCTTCCTCCCTTTCTATTCCTTCCTTCCTTCCTTACTTTCCCTTCCATTCCTTACTTCCTTCCATTCCTTACTTCCTTCCTTCCTTCCTTCCATTCCTTCCATTCCTTCCTTCCTTCCATTCCTTCCTTCCTTCCTTTCCTTCCATTCCTTCCTTCCTTCCTTTCCTTCCACCTTTCTTTCTTTTTTTATTTCTTTCTGGATTTCTTTCTTTGTTGGATTTCTTTTTCCTTTGCTTGTTTTTTTTCATTTACTTTTTGTTTCTTCCTTTTTTGCCTGCATTTCTTTGTCTTTTCTTCTTTTAATGCTTTCTTTTTGTAAAATGGCAATAGAATCTCTGATATGTTTGGGACAAATAAGAAGGAAAGAGGGCTTGGAGAATTTAACATTCACAAGGGTATATTGAAGGCAAGAGCGGCAGAAAAAAAAAGAAACATTGAGTACCCTATCTAATATGCTTATGATGTATTTTATTTATGCTTATTTTTTCTTCGTATTTGCTTTTCTTCCATTCCCTTTCTGTAAATTCAGCGACGATTTTCTTTTCATTCTTTCACTATTTTATTTCTTTGTATATGTTTGTGTTTGAAAATCTTTTTTATATTACTTTCGCCCACATTTCATTGTGGGTGATATTTTTTGTCCATCTACTGTCTGTTCAGTCATTTTTTTTAAAACGTTCATCCAATTTTTATTCATTTTTACGATTTCTATTCTATTTACTTTACAAAAATAAAAATGGAGGCGGAAAAGGAAAAGCTGCTGCTGATGGAAAGCACGAAGACTCAATTTCACTTACTGTCAATGATTCCAAATAATGCAACAATTTATTTTCGCACTATGTGTCACTTTTTGGCTTTCAGCGACCGACAGGCTTCGATTTTCCCTTCAGTTCGAGGAATGTCACAGGATGCAGGAATTAGAAAAAGCCATTCATTTTAATTCCCATTACTGCAACGCGAAAGATCATGGAATACCCACAGACATACTCACAGACTGACATATACACACAAGCGTATAGATAGACAGATAGATAGGCAAACAGATCCGCTGAACTGACATATGAATGCAGTTACTTGAAAGCATTCTTTTGTCGATGACTTAAAAGATAATCAATTTTTGTTTCTCTATCTTGGTCAGTTTATATCTATCTCTCTATCTCTTTCTTTTCATATCTTTCTATCTCCTCGTTCATATATATTTATATCAATCTGTTCACATCTATATATCTATCTGTTTTCGTTGACTTTTCATATCTTTGTAATGCCCGTTTGTAGGAGAGATTTTTTAAATCACAGACACAACAACAGTAACGCCTACGAACGTCATTCGGTCAGCTAATTCCCATATATATATATATATTTCTTTTGGCCATCATGTTATCTAACTATTTCAAGATGAGGTCGACTGTGCTTGCTCTCTGGCGATCCGTGTTCAAACCTATGTGTCGGCAGCGATACTTTATTTCTACATGACACCTCTCTTTTGAGATGACTTTAGCTTAGGTTCAATATATAGAAATTCTATTGTTGTTCTTTGTTTCTTACCGCAAACCATTGCTTCAATAATTTCTGATGTCGTGGGTACGTCAAACGTGTCATACAAAATTTTCATAGGTACCTCTTTTTGGAGACGTTTTCAATCAGTGAATCTGCGTTTTGACTGATTTTGACTATGCTTCCACCTTTGTCCCTGTACCATATATGTCATTTTTACGATCAGTTTTTTTATAACGCCATCTTCCCAGAATTCTTTTTCACGTTGATACATTTAAAAAAACATCACCTTATCTCCAGAAGTATTTACTTATATTGTTATTTCTTGCTGCTCTCGCCTTACGTTCTGGTAATAATTTATTAAAAACGGACTTAATCTTCCTGGCGAACATCAACTCTGCAGGCGATATTCCAGACACGGTGTTCGGGTTTTTTGTTATTCGGAAAACACTCAGAAATTGTTCTAGCATATCTTCATCTGACTCCTCTCCGTCTGACTTTTTAGTGCCCCTTTAAACGTATCAACAAACCGTTCCGCTTGTCTGTTTGATCTTGGGTGATAAAGGGGGAGTTGCAATATGTTCTATTGCTAAATAGACGTGAATTGTGTCCCGTTGTCTGAAACGATAAAGTCAGGAACAGCGAACCTTGCAAAAATCTCATGTAGGAAATGTTTCTTTACCGCGGTAGTCGTTCTTCTATATTTTAATATTTCTGGCCATTTCGTGTAATTATCGACTACCACTAGATAGTATGCCCCGTTTAATGGTGCTTCGAAGTCTATATGTATTCTGAACCATAGCATATCGGTTTTCGGCCAAGGTTGAATTTTGATAGGCGGTAACTTCGCGGCCAGAACACAACCTCCTGCATGATTTCACTAAATTTTCAATATCTTGATCCATTTTTGGCCATTAAGTATAACACCTCATTAAGGATTTAATTCTAGAAAATCCTGGATGTCCTATGTGAAATTCTTTTAGCATAACTTTTTGCAACGATGCTGGTATCACGATTCTTTCTGCGTAAATAAGTACACTATTACATAATGAAAAAACATTTTTCTTACCCATAATAACATAATGGACTATTCCATACGTAATAAATACCGCGCCTCAAGAGGAAGCAGGGAGTTCGGTCTGAAGTCTGGAGTTCCGTCCGAAGTCTAGAGTTCCGTCCGAAGTCTGGTGTTCCGTCCGAAGTCTGGAGTGAGGTCCGTCAGGAGTCTGTCAGTCAGTCAGATCGAGCGAGTCAGTCAGTCGAGTCAGAGGCAGTCCGAAACAGAGACGCGTTCAGACAATTACTACTAAACCTGATTGTTCGTACTAACACTTTTCTATCTCTCTGTATATATTCCTGTTTGTAATATATCTGTGTTATTCCATATCCGCCTTCGAGTTCTTCTTTATTGGTTCTACCTTGGACTATCAACTTGGTACAAGGAACCGGACAATAACAATTTCCAGTAATAATGTTAGAGAATTCATACTATAGACAATCAATATTAACTGTGTCTTCATTTCCATTATAAAGACGTCTTTTGCCGACTTAATTCTTACTTCCTCCAATGTTAGCGGCTGTTTTCATACATTATTGTATAATAAATTATTAATTTAATTTTCGACAATTATCGCCGCATATACTATCTCCTCAAGTGGTTCGCGGAATCTTGGTATTAGTCTAGACACTCCGTTTGCATGACTTCATTTTTGGGATGGTAGAAACTCCATTTTATAATTATAGTTCAATAGGATAATTCCCCAGCACTGCAGTCTATTTGCTGTGTGTGTGTGTGGGAGTACCCATTTTTATCCATATATGGACAATAATAGACGGTGGTCTGTCTATAGTATGAATTCTCTAACATGGATGAAGTTATGATACTTTTTCATAGCAAATATTGTGGCCAGTGATTCCTTTTCTATCTGGCTGTAGCTTTTTCAGTTGCAATCAATGATCTTGAAATATGAACAGTTGGTTTATTTGTTCCGTTCTCATATGTGTGTAGTATCATCGTCCCAATACCTGAATCACTTGCATCTGACGCAACCAAAATCTTTAATTTAGGGACAAAATGAGCTAGTGACAAATCCAACGTTAAGACTTTCTTAATCTCTTCAAAATCACTTTGACATTTATCTGACCAATTCCATTTCACATCTTTTTTAGCAGGTTATTCAAGAGTGCTCTTAATTCGTGCATGTTTGGTAATTATGATAACAATTAGCAAACCCTAAAGATGCTTGTAACTTTGTTGCAATTTTGGAGCGGGCATATCTTTTATTGCGCTCGTCCTTGAAAGATCTGGTCGTCTACCGTTTTCATCGATAATTAGTCCTAGATATGTAATACTGGAAATAATTCGCATTTTCCTTCACTGATCTTAAAAGCATATTATTTAATTCTCTGAAATACTTTTTTTTTTTTACATCTTCCGTATGTTGCTTTCCGGTCTTAATATGTACATCATCTAAATTTACTTGAGTAGAAACCAAACCGGCAAGCATCGTATCCATTATCTGTTGGAATATGTTTGGTGCTACCTTTATACCGAAAGGAAGTTGGTTAAATTTGTATAATCCTCTATGTGTGTTAAATCTTAATTGTTTTGAACACTCTTTGTTTACTAATAATTGTAGGTAAGCGTCTGACAGGTCCAATTTAGAAAAAAATTACCATCATTTAATTTGGCAAAAATTTCCTCTGGACTTAGGAACGGGCAGTTATGTTTTTTCAGACTTTGATTTAACCCCGTTGAAAAACCCGGCACCTACGCAAATTTTACTATTTCCTTTTTTAATGTAAATTGTTGATGATGTCCTTTTGGAGATCACACTTTATTTTTCTAGTCTGTCTAATTCTTTATTAATTGGTTCTAAAGCTGAAAAAGGTAGACTTCTTTTTTACTTAAATATTGGAGTTACATTCTCATTTAAGTCAAATTTAGAATTAGTATTTGTGCATGTCCCTTGACCTTCTGAGTATACTTCTGGAAAACTATTTTTCAGTTCACTCCTTAAATTTTAAGTTGCTGTATTAGCACTGGAGGTAACAATATATATTTTGGTTC
This sequence comes from Acanthosepion pharaonis, assembly GCA_903632075.3. Classification (NCBI taxonomy): domain Eukaryota; kingdom Metazoa; phylum Mollusca; class Cephalopoda; order Sepiida; family Sepiidae; genus Acanthosepion; species Acanthosepion pharaonis. The sequence goes on from CAHIKZ030000964.1 coordinate 5,394, forward strand.
AAAAAAGAGTTAATTGGAAGGTCCCAAATATCAAATAATGCAATTTTATTTTTCCTCCATTTTTTGTACCTGCAACAAGTATTTTTATACACTACACACCCACATACGTAGCATTTTTGGTTCTTGAAAAAACACTTTTGAAATATTTACCGCCACAACAGTGGCAAGTATTAGGTATTGTCTTTTTTTACTATTCTGTCAGGAGTTGAAAAACGTCTGCTGTCTTTTCCCTTAAATGATCGAAAGATGTGTACTTGTGAAATGTCCCTTCCCTCAATCCTTGCAGCAACGAGTTTTAGGTTTATAATACTTTGACAGTCTTCCACTATTGTTGGAGACTTAATTTGGGAACCATTTCTAATTTAGCAAGTATCCTAGATCTTATTTCCGCGTCGTTATTAGAAGTTAATATTGTACGAATATTAGGCATTTAAATAAATCAGGATTTAATACATTTAACTTGAATTTCTCACATTCTCGATTCACGACTCCTGCATATGTGACAAAATCTTCATCGTCGCACTTTACTACGTTAAGACATTGCCATGTATTAAATAATGGGCTCCTATCACCAAAAATCTTTGATAGTATTGCAACAGTTTCGTCAAAATTTATTTCAATTTTTTTTTTTTGTTCTGTTTTTCACATAATTCACATACTTTTCTGTTCAACTGGGGACAAATTTCGTTAATAATAAACGAACTTTCTTTTCATCCTTCCAATGCGAACAATACTTTTGAAGATCCTTTCGTATAATAATCTGGAAAAATTATCCCTTCCTCTAGATTGTATACAAATTCGCTGATTGAATTAGCAACAGCATTTGGAGTGAATGAATCTGAATTCTTTTCTTCCGTAGTTTTAGTAAATAATTCACAAAACTTCAGTTGTTGTTGTAATTGTTATTGCTGTTCATGTTGTTGCTTTTGTTTCTGAAATTGTTGTTCTTGTAGTTTTTGTTGCTGCAATTGTTGTTCTTGTTGTTGCTTTTCTAGCGCCAACATTTGAATCATGATAGCTTTTAGTTCTTCCATTTTATTGTACTCCGTTGAATATTTCATAGATTAATTTTTGAATAACTTTTTCTGGTTATTTCTCTGTAGTCGTGCAAATATGACCTCTCTTTGGTGAAGTGGTAAATATTACTGAATATCCTATTACAACATGTAAGATACGTAAATTTTATTTTTCCTTGTACAAGTTCAACAAATACTCGTCACCACGTTTATAATGCCCGTTTGTAATAGGGACTTTGTAAATCACAGATACAATAATCATAACGCCTTCAAACAATACTCGGTTAGATGCCGCTAATTCCCATATATACATTTTTTCCTTTACCCTCACTTGATCTAATTATTTCAAGATGAAGTCGACTGTGCTTGCTTTCTGGCGATCCGTGTTCAAACCTAAGTGTCGGGAGTGACACTTTATTCCTCTATGACACATATCTATCTATCACAGTCAGTTCATACCTATCTATCTATTTCAGACTGTTCATAACTATCTATTTCAGTTTGTTCATACCTATCTATCTCAGTCTCTTCATATCTATCTATCTATTTATCTATCTATCTATCTATCTATCTGTTTGTCTTCAAGTATTTTCATATCTATCTAAATAGCTAAGTTTTTTAATTGCCTGCCAAGAACACGGTGTCCCTGTCGGTGAGAGAGAGAGAGAGAGGGGGGGGAGAGAGAGAGAGAGACAGACAGTCAGACAGACAGGCAGAGGGAGAGAAAGAGAGAGGAAGAAAGAGCTCAGTGTGAAAAAGAATAGAGCGTACTGATGATATCAGCGGTCAATATATATATATATAGCATTTTTCTATACGTTAGTTATACATGCAATTAATATCACAGATACTTCGGTAAAAAAAAAATAAAAAACAAACAAACAAAAAAACAAGATCTCAGTGTGGGATCAGGATTAGAAAACAGGAACCAACTAATCTCTGTTTTTAATTCGTGATATTTAATTCGTGATATTTAACTGAATCGATTGGTTAGATAGTAGATAATATAAACGAAAGCCATCATTTTAATTTATTCTTGTTACTATATAAAATTATATAGAAGTTATACACATCAAGTATTATTTTCTAGCGATTGAGAATCTATTTTCCTGATCACCGACGTCATCATTAAAACCATCCCCTATGCCATGAACGGTTGTAACTGTAGTGCCGCTGCCCAACTGAGTACCGAGACCATATCCCTCCACTTATTTAGTTTAAGGTATTCATTGATGCGTAGAATTTCTAGGTCAAGTAGATCCGTTGGCGTCGACCCCCCTCCAAGTCAAATCACAGCTGATGCACGCCAACGTAAAGTCTCGTGGCCGTTGATACCATTGGGGAAGTCTTTGCCCCCGGCCGATGGCCTTTTCTCGGAATCCGTCTGCCCCGCGATGCCATTTCATTATAGTATAATCTAGTCCATCGTGCTAGATGGCATTCGATCCTACGAGAACGATCATCCGCCCTTTGGAGGGTTTTGCTTTTGATCATGCAATATTAACAGAACACCCTAGTGGAGGAACCGGTTTATTTGTTGAAGAATCTATCCTGCAGCTAATAGCAATGGGTTCCATCGTGTCAACAGCACCCGTAGAATGACGTGCACATTGTACATTGAGAATCAGCATAAACTATGTATAATGTGTGGCTAAATTCTTTGGACAAATTATTAATACTTTCGTTCTCGAGGCCAGTAGATATTAATTTACTTAAAAATGGATGTCTACTCAGTTACGTGTCAACACTAAAAATAAATTTTATAGTAATAAAAATATCTGTTGATATAGATATATGATTACAGCTATGGCTAACTTTTCTGAGGAGATTAGTCATTATAATATTTGATTAATGCAAATGTTTCTGGAATTTTTTACTACTATTTTATTAGTAACTTTTCATTGCATTCTTATTCAGTCATTAAAGTAATTGCCTTCACTTTCTACATCTTTACACCCCATTTCAGAAAAAAATGAATTCCAAACAGTACCCCCCCCCTTTTTGCCGTTTAAGTTTGGGTTTCCCGTTCCTTTTCATCATCATTCTCGTCCTTCGACCTCCTTATGGTTGGTCGGAACTCCATTGGCAATCCCTTTTCACATTGTTCAGTTCTGCATTGCCCTCCCCAGATCCTAAATGTCCAACCCTGAGACTCGAACTATATGATGTCTGGGGAAGTCAATTTTCGTGAGAAGACACTTCCAGGAGGATGTCATAGGAGTAAGCATGAGACGATTTCCCTGTCCGCTCGGTGGCAGTGGCCGGCAAACTGTAATCGATTTTGTTTGAGCTGAAGAGAAATTGGTCTCATTTCCCCGTAAATTGTGTTAATCGCTGCATGGGTTCTCCAACTGATATTCTGGATTTTTCCTCTTTCGAATTCATTAACCATATCTGCTCTGGTGCTCCCACTATATACCTCGAAGGCTTACATTACATTCGATTATCATCATCTTTTGACCACCCAATGGTTGTTTGGAACTCCATTGACAATCCCTTTCCACACTGTTCGCTCCTGTATTGCTGTCCCCCAGAACACCAATGTTCAACCCTGAGTCCCGAGCTATGGTGTCTGGAGAAGAAGACACTTTCAGGAGGATGCCATGGAGTAAGGATGAGACGATTTCCCTGTCCGGTCGGTGGCAGTGGCGGGCAAACTGTAATCGTTGTTTGTTTGAGCTTAAAAGAGACAGGTCTCAGTTCTCCGTAATTTGTGTTAAGCGTTGCATGGCATCTCCAACTGATGTTCTGGATTTTTCTAAGTAGTTTTCTAGATGTTCCATCTAGTCGTCTTGAAAGACGAGCAGATAATGTCTAAGCTTCTGATCAAGGACTGTTTCAGGCAATACTCGAAAGGTTTGAACCTTTAAAGAGGATGGGAGTTTCTTGTGAAGTTTGTGACCCATGAAAAAGCTTTGTGGATGTTGATTTTTTTTTATAATCTATTATATGAAATCCAAGAAATTTGAAGTCCTCGACTCTTTTGATGGGTGTATTATTGAGTGACTTCAACTCGGATGGTTCAGGGGAGGTTTTGATATATTCTGTTTTACGTTGCATTAGAGACCTATATAGTTCGCTGCTTGCTAAAGTGATTCAGCAAGGATTCTTCATCCTTGATATATTGAGAAATTAATGCAAGATCATCGGCAAAGTCAAGATTAGCCAGGTACTGATAAGGGTACCGACTACTCTGACGACGTCTCAAAAGAAGTCATCTTTCCTCCATGTTGTAGAGAGAAATACGAAGAACGTAGTCGAGAACAACTATAAACAGAAAAGGAGCAAGTATGTCGCCTTGTAGAACTCCCGCTTTAACTTCAAAGGAATCTGTCTTGCTATCAGGCGATACAATGTTGGCAGTGGTGTACAGAGCTCTAATTTCCTCAACAATTCTGAAAAGTATACCATAGAATTGGAGGATTTTAAACATGACATATCTACTGATGGAATCAAGTCAACAAAACAGATTTTAAATTCTACTTCAAAATTCTACTTCTAACGTCTCCATCTAAACTCTGAAATTTATACTATTGTTAATTCCGGTTTCTTCAAAAGTATTTTCCTTCTTTTTCATTTCCCGTCGTCCCCTTGCGTCTTAGTCGCTTTAAATCCTTAAATAAAGAAAAGAAAGAAAAGTTCTGTTTTCTCGAACAGTTTTTATATCCTGAATTCGAATGTCTGATTAGCTAAATATTACAGCATGGATCGTAACTAAATCGTTTCGGAAGTCAACAAATACAACGGTGTTTAAACAAACCATCACGTCTCTAAGAAGCTTTGCTGCGTCAGATTTGCAACATGATTAAGAGTTGTGTTATCCACCGGCGTCTTTCCAACAAGATGGCTATAATATTGTTGGCTATAGCGTTGTGCCATGACAAGTAGAAAAAAATTCGAAATTATGAATTTTATTATGAATCCAATAAATAGAAAAGACTTTTGGCAAGCAGATTCTGTTTAAGTTGATTAATTTATAGCTGAAAGTCTGTTTTGGATCTAACATAATTTTATCTTTTTTCACTTTTGGATAACCGTAATAAGTCGATTTCATATAGTCGGTGCCTAATCATTTCTTTTGCGCAGTATCAATAGATAGTTCTCTCAGTGCTAGGCTTTAGAGTGGCTATTCGCTATATATCTTTCATCTGCCCACATGTAACACCCATATCGCAGCTGCCAGAGTGGTTGACTGCTCGCTACGTAAATCCAGAACTACTGTTTTGCGTACCTAATCGCTAGTAGGAGTTCAGAGATATTTACTTTCTCTTTAGAAATCTTAGCTTTGATATATCTATCCTATATTTATCTTTATTTTAAGGAGCTCTGTCAGTCTATCTATCTATCTCAGCCTCTTCTTATCTATCTATCTATCTATCTATCTATTATCTATTATCTATTCTCAGCTGCTTCTTTATCTATCTATCTATCATTCATCTATTCATTCATCTATCTATCTATCTATCTCAGCCTCTTCTCATCTATCTATCTATCTATCTATCTATCTATCTATCTATCTAATATATTAATATGTTGATTTTTATTTATTCATAGCTGAGCGTCTTTTATTTCTGCATATTAGACTGTAATAAATTTTCTTAGTTTCTTGGTCTTTCTTTATGCCTGTAAATGACGGACTACAGTTGATTCTTTTCACAAGAAAAGAAGAGTCAAGGAAACATAAAAAAACGTAATATTTCTCCAAAATCGTGTCCATGAAAACGTAAGAAACTTTTGGATCTAACAGGGGAGAATTTCGGAATTTAAATTACTTGTGTATAAGACAAGTGTACAATTTTATATCTTGTACATTTTTTTATTCGAGAAAGAAGTTGGCGACTAGTTAAAAAAAAGTTCCCGGTCCGAGCAAGGAGACATTTATAAGATTATGATATTTGAGCGTCATATTATGGAAAGTGTGCCGTGCTGAGAACTTTATATTTTCTGATAAACCATCTATGCAGATCCTAATCATGGCCTGGAAATAATAATCCGTACATGTTACTGGCTTGGCACAACACGATAAATACACGGTAAGCGGTACTTACTGGCTATGCAAGATTTATAAAACCTCATCATAATATCGGTCAGACTAGCAGGCTTTTACCAGCAACAATCTATCTATCTATTAGGTTGGTGCAAAAATAATGACGTAAGAATGTCGTTTTTTTACGTCAAAAACGTCATTATTTTTGCACCAACCTAATATCTATCTATCTATCTATCTATCTATCTATCTATCTATCTATCTATGTCTCTTCATATCTATTTCTCTATATATAGCGGTTCGTTCGTACACACCAGCAATATGTTTGCTAAGTATTCTATGTATCTACTAATATATCTCTTCATATCTATATATCTAAAATATCTTTATATCTATCTACATATATATATATATATATCCTCAACTTATGTGTTTTTCATATTCCATTACACTTACATACTGATTTACACTTTAACCTTTTTACATAAAAAACAATCGCACTAGAATTAATAAACTACATAGATATTGACATTGTTGACGAAGTTGAAACAGTGATCCGATGAATTGCACGCAGGCCGCTTGATAAATAGAATTGCAGCTTTCGTTGGTGTTTTGCAGACGATTCCTTTGCAAACGGCATCATCTTCTCTCCTCACTATTGTTTTCTGCTCTCATCTTGAAACCAGCTTTCTTCTCCTAACTTCATTTTCTTTTAGACTTCATCTTTTCTCCCTTCCCCTCCCTCCACTCTTTCCTGTATTTTTGATTGGCTGAAATTTTTTTTTACTGTTTTCATGAAATCAATTTGCGCTCTTTTTCTTGAATTAGTATCAAAGGGTGCATCTTATCAGCAAATAAGATGTTTCTGTGTTGAGTGTCTGGCTTTTATTTTTGAACGCAGATTCTGCCATGAAAGAAAAAGAGACAAGTTGCAGTAGAAGATTGTGAAAGATGAGAGATAAGTACGATATAGAAGGTACCGAATGAAGAAGAAAAAAAAGATGCTAGTAAATAAAATTATGAAAACTAATCGTAGGAGATAAGGAGAAAAGAAAAAGACGTAGGGGAAAAATAAGGAATGAATGAAGAAAAAAATAAAGAAAGAAAGAATGGAAAGAAGCAAGGAAGGAAGGAAGAAAGAAAGAAAAGAAGGAAGAGTGAAAGGATGGCATGATGACGAAAGAAAGAAAGAAAGAAAGAAGGAAGGAGATATAAATAAGAAAGAAACAGAATGAAAAGAAGGAAGAGTGAAAGGATGGCATGATGACGAAAGAAAGAAAGAAAGAAAGAAAGAAAGAAAGAAGGAGATATAAATAAGAAAGAAAGAGAATGAAAAGAAGGAAGTGAAAGGATGGCATGATGACGAAAAGAAAGAAAAAAGAAAGAAGGAAGGAAGGAGATATAAATAAGAAAGAAAGAGAATGAAAAGAAGGAAGAGTGAAAGGATGGCATGATGACGAAAGAAAGAAAGAAAGAAAGAAAGAAAGAAGGAAGGAGATATAAATAAGAAAGAAAGAGAATGAAAAGAAGGAAGAGTGAAAGGATGGCATGATGACGAAAGAAAGAAAGAAAGAAAGAAAGAAGGAAGGAGATATAAATAAGAAAGAAAGAGAATGAAAAGAAGGAAGAGTGAAAGGATGGCATGATGACGAAAGAAAGAAAGAAAGAAAGAAGGAAGGAGATATAAATAAAAAGAAAGAGAATGAAAAGAAGGAAGAGTGAAAGGATGGCATGATGACGAAAGAAAGAAAGAAAGAAAGAAGGAAGGAGATATAAATAAGAAAGAAAGAGAATGAAAAGAAGGAAGAGTGAAAGGATGGCATGATGATGAAAGAAAGAAAGAAAGAAAGAAGGAAGGAGATATAAATAAGAAAGAAAGAGAATGAAAAGAAGGAAGAGTGAAAGAATGGCATGATGACGAAAGAAAGAAAGAAAGGAAGAAAGAAGGAAGGAAGGAGATATAAATAAGAAAAAAGAGAATGAAAAGAAGGAAGAGTGAAAGGATAGCATGATGACGAAAGAAAGAAAGAAAGAAAGAAAGGAAGAATGAAGGTGATATAAATAAGAAAGAAAGAGAATGAAAAGAAGGAAGAGTGAAAGGATGGCATGATGACGAAAGAAAGAAAGAAAGAAAGAAAGAAAGAAGGAAGGAGATATAAATAAGAAAGAAAGAGAATGAAAAGAAGGAAGAGTGAAAGGATGGCATGATGACGAAAGAAAGAAAGAAAGAAAGAAAGAATGAAGGAGATATAAATAAGAAAGAAAGAGAATGAAAAGAAGGAAAAGTGAAAGGATTGCATGATGACGAAAGAAAGAAAGAAAGAAAGAAAGAAAGAAGGAAGGAGATATAAATAAGAAAGAAAGAGAATGAAAAGAAGGAAGAATGAAAGGATGGCATGATGACGAAAGAAAGAAAGAAAGAAAGAAAGGAAGAAGGAAGGAGATATAAATAAGAAAGAAAGAGAATGAAAAGAAGGAAAGTGAAAGGATGGCATGATGACGAAAGAAAGAAAGAAAGAAAGAAAGAATGAAGGAAGGAGATATAAATAAGAAAGAAAGAGAATGAAAAGAAGGAAAAGTGAAAGGATGGCATGATGACGAAAGAAAGAAAGAAAGAAAGAAAGAAGGAAGGAGATATAAATAAGAAAGAAAGAGAATGAAAAGAAGGAAGAGTGAAAGAATGGCATGATGACGAATGAAAGAAAGAAAGAAAGAAAGAAAGAAGGAAGTAGATATAAATAAGAAAGAAAGAGAATGAAAAGAAGGAAGAGTGAAAGGATGGCATGATGACGAAAGAAAAAGAAAGAAAGAAAGAAAGAAAGAAAGAAGGAAGGAGATATAAATATGAAAGAAAGAGAATGAAAAGAAGGAAGAGTGAAAGAATGGCATGATGACGAAAGAAAGAAAGAAAGAAAGAAAGAAAGAAGGAAGGAGATATAAATAAGAAAGAAAGAGAATGAAAAGAAGGAATAGTGAAAGGATGGCATGATGACGAAAGAAAGAAAGAAAGAAAGAAAGAAAGAAGGAAGGAGATATAAATAAGAAAGAAAGAGAATGAAAAGAAGGAAGAGTGAAAGGATGGCATGATGACGAAAGAAAGAAAGAAAGAAGGAAGGAGATATAAATAAGAAAGAAAGAGAATGAAAAGAAGGAAGAATGAAAGGATGGCATGATGACGAAAGAAAGAAAGAAAGAAAGAAAGAAGGAAGGAGATATAAATAAGAAAGAAAGAGAATGAAAAGAAGGAAGAATGAAAGGATGGCATGATGACGAAATAAAGAAAGAAACAAAGAAATAAGGAAGGAGATATAAATAAGAAAGAAAGAGAATGAAAAGATGGAAGAGTGAAAGGATGGCATGATGACGAAAGAAAGAAAGAAAGAAAGAAAGAAAGAAAGAATAAAAGGAGATATAAATAAGAAAAGATGGAAGAGAATGAAAAGAAGGAAAAGAAAGAAAGAAAGAAAGATGAAAGAAAGAAAGAAAGAAAGAAAGAAAAAAGAATGAAAAGAAGGAAGAGAGAAATAAATAAGAAAGAAAGAGAAATGAAAAAGAAGGAAAGAAAGAAAGAAAGAATGAAAGAGAAAGAAAGAAAGAAAGAAAGAAAGAAAGAAAGAAGGAAGAAAGAAAGGATGGATATGATGACGAAAGAAAGAAAGAAAGAAAGAAAGAAGGAAAGAGAATAAAAAAAAAGAGAATGAAAAGAAGGAAAGTGAAAGGATGGCATGATGACGAAAGAAAGAAAGAAAGAAAGAAAGAAGGAAGGAGATATAAATAAGAAAGAAAGAGAATGAAAAGAAGGAAGAGGAAAGGATGGCATGATGATGACGAAAGAAAGAAAGATTTAAAGAAAGAAAGAAGGAAGGAGATATAAATAAGAAAGAAAGAGAATGAAAAGAAGGAAGAGGAAAGAATGGCATGATGACGAAAGAAAGAAAGAAAGAAAGAAAGAAAGAAAGGAAGGAGATATAAATAAGAAAGAAAGAGAATGAAAAGAAGGAAGAGTGAAAGGATGGCATGATGACGAAAGAAAAAAGAAAGAAAGAAAGGAAGGAGATATAAATAAGAAAGAAAGAGAATGAAAAGAAGGAAGAGGTGAAAGGATGGCAAGATGACGAAAGCCTTAAATAAAAAAAAGAAAGAAAAAGAATTTGAAAGGAAGGAGATATAAATAAGAAAAAGAAAATGAAAAGAAGGAAGAGGAAAAGATGGCATGATGACGAAAGAAAGAAAGAAAGAAAGAAAAAAGAAGGAAGGAGATATAAATAAGAAAGAAAGAAATGAAAAGAAGGAAGAGTGAAAGGATGGCATGATTTATAAAGAAAGAAAGAAAGAAAGAAAGAAGGAAGGAGATATAAATAAGAAAGAAAGAGAATGAAAAGAAGGAAGAGTGATTTCTGCAGTGATGACGAAAGAAAGAAAGAAAGAAAGAAAGAAAGGAAGGAGATAAAAAAAAAGAAAGAGAATGAAAAGAAAGGAAGAGGAAAGGATGGCATGATGACGAAAGAAAGAAAGAAAGAAAGAAGGAAGGAGATATAAATAAGAAAGAAAGAGAATGAAAAGAAGGAAGAGGAAAGGATGGCATGATGATGAAAGAAAGAAAAGAAAGAAAAAAGGAAGGAGATATAAATAAGAAAGAAAGAGAATGAAAAGAAGGAAAGAAAGAATGGCATGATGACGAAAGAAAGAAAGAAAGGAAGAAAGAAGGAAGGAAAGATATAAAAAAGAAAAAAGAGAATGAAAAGAAGGAAAGTGAAAGGATTTTCATGATGACGAAAGGAAAGAAAGAAAGAAAGAAAGGAAGAATGAAGGTGATATAAATAAGAAAAGAGAATGAAAAGAAGGAAGAGTGAAAGGATGGCATGATGACGAAAGAAAAAGAAAGAAAGAAAGAAAGTGAAAGAAAGAAAGAAAGAAAAGAAAGAAGGAAGGAGATATAAAGAAAGAAAGAGAATGAAAAGAAGGAAGATTTCTGAAAGAAAGGCATGATGACGAAAGAAAGAAAGGAAAAGGAAGAAAGAAGGAAGGAAGGAGATATAAATAAGAAAAAGAGAATGAAAAAAGAAGGAGATTTTGAAAGGATAGCATGATGACGAAAGAAAGAAAGAAAGAAAGAAAGGAAGAATGAAGGTGATATCTGCAGAAAGAAAGAGAATGAAAAGTGGAAGATTTGAAAGGATGGCATGATGACGAAAGAAAAGAAAGAAAGAAAGAAAGAAAGAAAGAAGGAAGGAGATATAAATAAGAAAGAAAGAGAAAGAAAAAGAAGGAAGAGGAAAGGATGGCATGATGATGACGAAAGAAAGAAAGAAAGAAAGAAAGAAAGAATGAAGGAGATATAAATAAGAAAGAAAAGAATGAAAAGAAGGATTTGAAAAGGATTAATGATGACGAAAGAAAGAAAGAAAGAAAAAAAGAAAGAAAAGAAGGAAGGAGATATAAATAAGAAAGAAAGAGAATGAAAAGAAGGAAGAATGAAAGGATGCCTTGATACGAAAGAAAGAAAAAAAGAAAGAAAGGAAGAAGGAAGGAGATATAATGAAAGAAAAGAAAGAGAATGAAAAGAAGGGAAAGGATGAAAGATTTTCTGATGACGAAAGAAAGAAAGAAAGAAAAGAAAGAATGAAGGAGATAAAAAAAGAAAGAAAAGAAAAAAAGAAGGAAGAGGAAAGGATGGCATGATGACGAAAGAAAAGAAAGAAAGAAAGAAAGAAAGAAAGGAAGGAGATATAAATAAGAAAGAAAGAAATGAAAAGAAGGAAGAGGAAAAGGATGGCATGATGACGAAAGAAAGAAAGAAAGAAAGAAAGAAGGAAGGAGATATAAATAAGAAAGAAAGAGAGGAAAAAGAAGGAAGAAGTGAAAGAATGGCATGATGACGAATGAAAGAAAGAAAGAAAGAAAAGAAAGAAAAGAAAGAATGACTGTAGATATAAATAAGAAAGAAAGAGAATGAAAAGAAGGAAGAGGAAAGGATGGCATGATGACGAAAGAAAGAAAGAAAGAAAGAAAGAAAGAAAGAAAGAAGGAAGGAGATACTGAAAAAAAGAAAGATGAAAGAATTGAAAGAAGGAAGAGGAAAGGATGGCATGATGACGAAAGAAAAGAAAGAAAAAGAAAGAAAGAAAGAAGGAAGGATTTGAATAAATAAGAAAGAAAGAGAATGAAAAGAAGGAAGAGGAAAGGATTTCATGATGACGAAAGAAAGAAAGAAAGAAAGAAAGAAAGAAGGAAGGAGATACAAAGGAAAGAAAGATTTGAAAATGAAAAGAAGGAAGAGTGAAAGGATGGAATGATGACGAGTGCCTTAAAGAAGGAAAGAAAAAAGGAAAGAAAGGAAGGAGATATAAATAAGAAAGAAAAAGAGAATGAAAAGAAGGAAGAAGGAAAGAATGGCATGATGACGGAATGAAAGAAAGAAAGAAAGAAAGAAAGAAGGAAGTAGATATAAATAAGAAAGAAAGAGAATGAAAAGAAGGAAAAGGAAAGGATGGCATGATGTGAAAGAAAGAAAGAAAGAAAAGAAAGAAGGAAGGAGATATAAATAAGAAAGAAAGAAATGAAAAGAAGGAAGAGTGAAAGAATGGCATGATGACGAAGGAAAGAAAGAAAGAAAGAAAGAAAGAAGGAAGTAGATATAAATAAGAAAGAAAGAGAAATGAAAAGAAAGAAAGAGGAAAGGATGGCATGATGTGCCTGAAAGAAAGAAAAGAAAGGAAAAGAAAGAAAGAGATATAAAGCCTTTAAAATTGAATGAAAAAGAAGGAAAAGGATTTGAAAGATGATGCTGTGCCTTAACTGAAGAAAGTGAAAGGATTTGAAAGGATTTTCTGCAGTGAAGAAATACTGAAAGAAAAGAAAATTTGAAAGGATTTTCTGCTGTGAAAGAAGAAGGAAAGGAAAGGAAAGAAAGAAAAAGAAATAAGCCTTTAACTGAAAAAGAAGGAATTTGAAAGGATGGCATGATGACGAAAGAAAAAGAAAGAAAGAAAAGAAAGAAAGAAAGAAGGAAGGAGATATAAGGAGTGCCTTAAAGAGAAGGAAAAAGAAGGAATTTGAAAGGATTTTCTGCAGTGCCTTATACTGAAGGAAAGTGAAAGGAAAGAAAGAATTTTCTGAAGTGCCTATACTGAAGGAAAGTGAAAGAGAATGAAAAAGGAATTTTGAAAAGGATGGCTTATACTGAAGGAAAGAAAAAGGATTTGAAAGAAGGAAGGAGATATAAATAAGAAGGAAAGAATGAAAAGATTTGAAAGAATTGAAAGGATGGCATGATATACTGAAGGAAAAGAAAGGATTTGAAAGAAAGAAGGAGTGCCTTATACTGAAGGAAAGAAAGGATTTGAAAGAGAATGAAAAGAAAGGAAGATTTGAAAAGGATTTTCATGATGACTTATACTGAAAGAAAGAAAAAAGAAAGAAAAGAAGGAAGGAGCCTTAACTGAAAGAAAAAGAAAGAATTTGAAGGAAAAAGAAAAAAGGACTGAAGGAAATGAAAGGATTTGAAAGGATTTTCTGAAAGAAATAAAGAAAGGAAAGTGAAAAGGAAAGGAGATATAACTGAAGGAAAGTGAAAGGATTTGAAAGGATTGAAAAGAATACTGAAGGAAAGTGAAAGGATTTGAAATGATTTTCTGCTGTGCCTTATAAAGAAAAGAAAGAAAGAAAGGATTTGAAATAAATAAGAAAAGTGAGAATGAAAACTGAAGGAAGAGTGAAAGGATTTGAAATGATTTCGAAAGAAAGAAAGAATACTGAAAGAAAGAATGAAAGGATTTGAAAAGAAGAAAGAAAGTGCCTTGAAAAGAAGGAAAAGTGAAAGGATTTGAAATGATTTTCTGCAAAGCTTTTAAAGAAAAGAAAGAAAAGGATTTGAAAGAATTTTCTGCTAAATAAGAAAGAAAGAAAGAAAGAAAGAAAGGATTTTCTGCAAAGGATGGAAAACTGAAGGAAAGAAAGGATTTGAAAGGAAAGAAGGAAGGCCTTATACTGAAGGAAAGTGAAAAGAAAGGAGCAGTGCCTTAACTGAAAAAAGAAAGGATTTGAAAGGATGGCATGAGTGACGAAAAGAAAGAAAGAAAGAAAGAAAGGAAGGAGAAGGCCTTATAGATAGGAAAGAAAGTGAAAGAGATTTGAAAAAAGTGCCTTATACTGAAGGAAAGGATTTGAAATGATTTTGAAAGAAAGAAAGAAAGAAAGAAGGAAGGAAATATGAAATAAGAAAGAAAGAGAATGAAAAGAAGGAAGAAGGAAAGAATGGCATTTGAAAGGAAAGATGTGCCTTATAAGAAGGAAAGTGAAAGGATTTGAAAGGAGCTGTGCCTTATAAATAAGAAAAAAAGAATGAGTGCCTTATAGAAGGAAAGTGAAAGGATTTGAAAGGATGATGCCGAAAGAAGGAAAGAAAGAAAAGAAAGGAAGAAGGAAGGAGGATATAAATGAAGGAAAAAAAGAGAAAATGAAAAGAAGGAAGGAAAGTGAAAGGAAAGGATTTTCTGCAGTGCCTTATAAAGAAGGAAAGAAAGGAAAAGGATTTTCTGAGTGCCTTATAAGAAGGAAAGTGAAAGGAAAGAAAGGATTTTCTGAGTGAAAGGAAAGTGAAAGGATTTGAAAATTTTTCTGAAAGTGCCTTATACTGAAGGAAAGTGAAAGGATTTGAAAGGATTTTCTGCTGTGCCTTATACTGAAAGGAAAGTGAAAGGATTTGAAAGGATTTTCTGCTGTGCCTTATACTGAAGGAAAGTGAAAGGATTTGAAAGATTTTCTGCTGTGCCTTATAAAGAAGGAAAGTGAAAGGATTTGAAAGGAAGTGCCTTATGACTGAAAGGAAAGAAAGAAAGGAAAGAAAGGATTTTCTGCTGTGGTGATATACTGAAGAAAAAAAGAATGAAAAGAAAGGAATTTTGAAAGGATGCATGTGACTTATACTGAAGAAAAAAGAAAGAAAAGGAAAGAAAGAAGGCCTTATACTGAAGGAAAAGAAAGGATTTGAAAGGATTTTCAGTGCCTTATAAAGAAGGAAAGTGAAAGGATTTGAAAGGATTGGAATGAGTGCCTTAAACTGAAGGAAAAGAAAGGAAAGAAAGATTTTCGCAGTGAATACTGAAGGAGAAATAAAGGAAGAAAAAAGTGCCTTATACTGAAGGAAAGGAAAGGATTTGAAAGGATTTTTGCTGTGCCTTATACTGAAGGAAAGAAAGAAAGAAAGGAAAGAAAGAAAGAACTGAAGGAAATGCCTTTTGAAAGGATTGAAAGCTGTGCCTTAAAGAAGGAGTGAAAGGATGAAAAGGATTTTGGCTGTGCCTTATGACGAAAGAAAGTGAAAGGAAAGAAAGAAAGGAAGCCTTATACTGAAGGAAAGTGAAAGGAGAAAGGAAAGAGTGCCTTATACTGAAGGAAAAGGAAGATTTGAAAGGATTTTCTGCTGATGACTTTATACTGAAGAAGGAAAGTGAAAGAATTTGAAAGGATTTTCTGCAGTGCCTTATACTGAAGGAAAGTGAAAGAGAATTTGAAAGGATTTTCTGCAGTGCCTTATACTGAAGGAAAGAAAGAAAAAGATTTGAAAGGATTTTCTGAAGTGCCTTATACTGAAGGAAAGAGAAAATGAAAAAAGGAACTGAAGGAAAGGATTGAAATGATGACGCCTTAAAGAAGGAAAAGAAAAGAAAGATTTTCTGCTGTGCCTTATACTGAAGGAAAAGTGAAAGGATTTGAAAGGAAGAAAAGAATACTGAAGGAAAGTGAAAGGAATGAAAGGATGGCCTTATACTGAAGGAAAGTGAAAATTTGAAAGGAAGCCTTATACTGAAGGAAAAGTGAAAGGAAGAAAGGATTTTTCTGCTGTGCCTTATACTGAAGGAAAGTGAAAGGATTTGAAAGGAAAACTGAAGGAAAGTGAAAGGAGAAAGGATTTTCTGATGTGCCTTATAAAGAAAGAAAGGAAAGGAAGGAAAGGATTTGAAAGGATTTTCTGCAGGAGATATGAAGGAAAGTGAAAGAAAAAAGATTTTCTGCAGTGAATGAAAGAAAGGAAAGAGTGAAAGGATTTTCTGCAGTGATTATACTGAAGGAAAGAAAGAAAAGAAAGGATTTTCTGAAGTGCCTTATACTGAAGGAAAGTGAAAGAAAAAGAGAATGCCTTAAAAGAAGGAAAGTGAAAGGAAAGGAAAGGCATGATGACGAAAGAAAGAAAAAAGAAAGAAAGAAAGAAAGAAGGAAGGCCTTATACTGAAGAAAGAAAAGAATGAAAAGAAGGAATTTGAAAGGATTTTCATGATGACGAACTGAAGGAAAAGAAAGGATTTGAAAGAATGAAGGAGATATAAATGAAGGAAAAAAAAAGATTTGAAAGGATTTTCTGAAGGAAAACTGAAGGAAAGTGAAAGGATGACGAAAGGATTTTCTGAAAGAAAGAAAAGAAAGAAAGAAGAAAGGATTTGAAAGGATTTTTAAGAAAGAAAGAGAATGAAGGAAAGTGAAAAGATTTGAAAGGATTTGATGACGAAAGAAAGAAAGAAAGAAGGAAAGGAAAGATTTGAAAGGATTTTCTGCTGTGCCTTAACTGAAGAAAGAAAGATTTGAAAGAATGAAAGAAGGAAAGTGAAAGGATTTGAAATGATTTGACGAAAAGAAAGGAAAGTGAAAGAAAGAAATGAAGGAGATACTGAAAAAAAAGAAAAAGAAAGAAAAAGTGCCTTATACTGAAGGAAAGTGAAAGGATTTGAAAGGATGGCATGATGCCGATAGAAGGAAAAAGAAAGAAATTTGAAAGGATTTTATATGTGCCTTAAACTGAAGGAAATGAAAGGAATTTGAAAGGATTTTCTGATGACGCCTTATAAAGAAAAGAAAGAAAGGATTTGAAAGGAAGGAGATATAAATGAAGGAAAGAAAGGAATGAAAAAGAAGGAAGGAAAGGAAAGAATGATTGAAAGGCATGATGACTTAAATGAAAGAAAACTGAAAGAAAGAAAGGAAAGAAAGGATGAAGTAGATATAAATAAGAAAGAAGGAAAATGAAAGGATTTGAAAGATTTTGAAAGGATGGCCTTATACTGAAGGAAAGTGAAAGGATTTGAAAGGAAAGAAAGAAATACTGAAGGAAAGTGAAAGGATTTGAAAGAATTTTCTGCAGTGCCTTAACTGGAAGGAAAGGATGGATTTGATGACGAAAGAAAGAAAGCCTTAACTGAAGGAAAGTGAAAGAAAGAAAGAAGGAAGGAGCCTTATACTGAAGGAAAGAGAAATGAAAAGAAAGGATTTTGAAAGGATGTGCCTTGATGAAGGAAAGAAAGATTTGAAAAAAGAAATAAAGAAGGAAAGTGAAAAATTTGAAAGGATTTTCTGCTGTGCCTTATAATGAAAAGAAAGAAAGAGATTTGAAAGGATTTTCTGATGTGCCTTTAACTGAAGGAAAAAAGAAAGAAAGAAAGGAAAGCAAGCCTTATACTGAAGGAAAGTAAAAATTTGAAAGAAAGAGAATGAAAAGAAGGAAAGTGAAAGGATTTGGATTTTCTGATGCCTTATACTGAAGGAAAGTGAAAGGATTTGAAAGATTTTCTGCTGTGCCTTATAGGAAGGAAAGTGAAAGGATTTGAAAGGATTTTCTGAGTGCCTTAGACTGAAAGGAAAGGAAAGGATTTGAAAGGATTTTCATGATGTGCCTTATACTGAAGGAAAGTGAAAGGATTTGAAAGGAAGGAGATGTGCCTTATACTGAAGGAAAGAGAAATGAAAAGAAGGAGTGAAAGAATGGCATTATACTGAAGGAAAGTGAAAGATTTGAAAGAAAGAAGGAAGTAGATATAAACTGAAGAAAGTGAAAGGATTTGAAAAGATTTTTCTGCAGTGCCTGAAAGGAAGGAAATGATGAAAGGATTTGAAAGAATTTTCTGCTGTGCCTTATACTGAAGGAAAGAGATAAATTTGAAAGGATTTTCTGCTGTGAAAACTGAAGGAAAGAAAGGATTTGAAAGAATGGCAGTGATGACTGAAAGAAAGTGAAAGAAAGAAAGAAAGAAAGCCTTAAGGAAGGAAATGAAAGGAAATAAGAAAGAAAGAGAATTAAAAGAAGGAAAGTGAAAGGATGAAAGGACGAAAGAAAGAAAGAAATAAAGAAGGATGGAAGGAGAAAGGATAAGAAAGAATTTTCTGCTGTGCCTTTAACTGAATAGTGAAAGATTTGAATGATTTTCTGATGTGAAAGAAAGAAAGAAGGAAAGAAAGAAAGAAAGAAGGAAGGATTTTATAAATAAGAAAGAAAGAGAATGAAAAGAAAAGATTTGAAAAGGATTTCTGCATGTGCCGAAAGAAAGAAAGAAAGAAATTTGAAAGGATTTTTTAAATAAGCCTTATACTGAAGGAAAAGAAAGGAATTTGAAAAGGATGGCATGATGACGAAATAAAAGAAGGAAAGAAAAGAAAGAAAGAAGGAAGGAGAATAAAGGAAAGTGAAAGAAAGAGAATGAAAAGAAAGGAAGGATTTGAAAGGATGGCATGATGACTTAACTGAAGGAAAAGAAAGATTTGAAAACAAAGAAATACTGAAGGAAAGATGAAATAAATGAAAGAAAGAAAGAGAAATGAAAAGAAGGAAAGTGAAAGGATTTGAATGATGCTGTGTGAAATAAAGAAGGAAAGAAAGAAAGAAAGGAAGGAGATATAAATACTGAAGAAAGAGAATGAAAAGAAAGGATTTTGAAAGGATGGCCTTATACTGAAGGAAAGTGAAAGGAAAGAAAAGAAAGAAATACTGAAGGAAAGTGAAAGAATTTTGAAAGGATTTTCTGCTGTGCCTTATACTGAAGGAAAGTGAAAGAAAAGAAAAGGAAAGGATGGCAGTGCCTTATACTGAAGAAAAGAAAGAAAAGGAAAAAAAGAAAGAAAGCCTTATACTGAAGGAAAGTGAAAATTTGAAAGAAAAGAGAATGATACTGAAGGAAAGTGAAAGGATTTGAAAGGAATTTCGAAGGAAGAAAAGTGCCTTTTGAAAGAAAGAAAGAAAAAGAAAGAAAGAAAGTGAAAGGATTTGAAAAATAAGAAAGTGAAGAGAATGAAAAGAAGGAAAGTGAAAGGATTTGAATGATTTTTCTGAAGTGAAATACTGAAGGAAAGTGAAAGAATTTGAAAGATTTTCTGCTGTGCCTTAAACTGAAGGAAAGAGAATGAAAAGAAGGAAGATGAAAGGATGGCATTATGACGAAGAAAAGAAAGGAAAAAAAAAAGGAAGGAGATAAAAAGGAATAAAGAAAAGAGAATGAAAAGTGAAAAGATTTGAAAGGATTTTGGCATGATGACTGAAAGAAAGAAAATTTGAAATTTTCTGCAGTGCCTTATACTGAAGGAAAGAAAGGATTTAAAAAAAAGAAAAGAAAAAATACTGAAGGAAAGTGAAAGGATTTGAAAGGATTTTCATGATGCCGAACTGAAGGAAAGAAAGAAGGATTTGAAAGGAGAAGGATGCTGTGCCTTATACTGAAGGAAAGAAAGGATTTGAAAGGATTTTCTGCTTGTGCCTTAAACTGAAGAAAAGAAGAAAGATTTGAAAGGATGGCATGATGATGCCTTATACTGAAAAAGTGAAAGAAGGAAAGGATTTTAAAATAAGAAAGAAAAGAGAATGAAAAGAAAGGATTTGAAAAGATTGGCATGATGACGAAAGCCTTATAAGAAAGGAAAAAGAAAGAATTTGAAAGGATTTTCTGCAAGAAAAAACTGAAGGAAAAAGAAAGGAATTTGAAAGGATAGCATGATGACGAAAAATAAAGAAAGAAAGAAAGAAAGGAATTTGAAGGTGATATAAATAAGAAAGAAAGGAAAAGAAAAGGATTTGAAAGGAAAGGATGGCTTTATACTGAATGAAAGAAAGGAGAAAGAAAGAAAAGGAAAGAAAGAAAGAAAAAAGAAGGAAGGAGATATAAATAAGAAAGAAAGAGAATGAAAAGAAGGAAGAGGAATTTTCTGCATGATGACGAAAGAAAGAAAGAAAGGAAGAAAGAAGGAAGGAAGGAGATATAAAAATAGAAAAGAAAGAATGAAAAGAAGGAAGAGAAGGAAAGGATAGCATGAAATGACGAAGAAAAGGAAAAAGAAAGAAAGGAGAAAGAAAGAATGAAGGAAATGAAAGGATTTGAAAAAAGAAAGAGCCTTGAAAAGAAGGAAAAGTGAAAAAGGATTGAAAGGATGACTTAATTATACTGAAAGAAAGTGAAAGATTTGAAAAAGAAAGAAAATAAAGAAGGAAAAGGAGAGGATAAATAAGAAAGAAAAGAGAATGAAAAGAAGGAAGAAATGAAAGGATTTGATGACGAAAGAAAGAAAGAAAGAAAGAAAGGAAGAAGGAAAGAGATTTAAAAAGAAAGAAAGAGAATGCCTTAACTGAAGGAAAGTGAAAGGATGGCATGATGACGAAAGAAAGAAAGAAAGAAAGAATGATGAAGATATAAAAAAGAAAGAAAGAGAATGAAAAGAAGGAAGAGTAAAAAGGATGGCATGATGACGAAAGAAAGAAAGAAAGAAAGAAAAAAAAGAAGGAAGGAGATATAAAAAGAAAGAAAGAGAATGAAAAGAAGGAAGAGTGAAAGGGATGGCATGATGATGACGAAAAGAAAGAAAGAAAGAAAGAAAGAAGGAAGGAGATATAAATAAGAAAGAAAGAGAATGAAAAGAAGGAAGAGGAAAGAATGGCATGATGACGAATGAAAGAAAGAAAGAAAGAAAGAAAGAAAGAATGAAGTAGATATAAATAAGAAAAGAAAGAGAATGAAAAGAAGGAAGAGGAAAGGATGAATATGATGACGAAAGAAAGAAAGAAAGAAAGAAAGAAAGAAAGAAAGAAAGAAGGAAGGAGATATAAAGAATGAAAGAAAGAGAATGTAAAAAGAAGGAAGAGTGAAAAGGATGGCATGATGACGAAAGAAAGAAAGAAAGAAAGAAAGAAAGAAAGAAGGAAGGAGATATAAATAAGAAAGAAAGAGAATGAAAAGAAGGAAGAGTGAAAGGATGGCATGATGACGAAAGAAAGAAAGAAAGAAAGAAAGAAAGAAAGAAGGAAGGAGATACAAATATGAAAGAAAAGAGAATGAAAAGAAGGAAGAGGAAAGGATGGCATGATGACGAAAGAAAGAAAGAAAGAAAGAAAAGAAAGAAAGAAGGAAGGAGATATAAATAAGAAAGAAAGAGAAGAAAAAAAAGAAGGAAGAGGAAAGGATGGCATGATGACGAAAGAAAGAAAAGAAAGAAGGAAGGAGATATAAAGAAAGAAAGAAAGAAAGAGAATGAAAAGAAAGGAAGAGTGAAAAGGATGGAAATGATGACGAAAAAAAAGAAAAAGAAAGAAAGAAGGAAGGAGATATAAGAAAGAAAGAAAAAAGAGAATGAAAAGAAGGAAGAATGAAAGGATGGCATGATGACGAAATAAAGAAAGAAACAAAAGAAATAAGGAAGGAGATATAAATAAGAAAAGAAAGAGAATGAAAAGATGGAAGAGTGAAAGGATGGAAATGATGAAGAAAAGAAAGAAAGAAAAAGAAAGAAAGAAAGAAAGAAAGAATGAAGGAGATATAAATAAGAAAGAAAGAGAATGAAAAGAAGGAAGAGTGAAAGGATGGCATGATGACGAAAGAAAGAAAGAAAGAAAGAAAGAAAGAAAGAAGGAAGGAGATATAAATAAGAAAGAAAGAGAATGAAAAGAAGGAAGAGTGAAAGGATGGCATGATGACGAAAGAAAGAAAGAAAGAAAGAAAGAAAGAAAGAAGGAAGGAGATATAAATAAGAAAGAAAGAGAATGAAAAGAAGGAAGAATGACAGGATGGCATGATGACGAAAAAAAGAAAGAAAGAAAGAAAGAAAGAAAGAAAGAAGAAAGGAACTAGATATAAATAAGAAAGAAAGAGAATGAAAAGAAGGAAGAGTGAAAGGATGGCATGATGACGAAAAAAAGAAAAAAAGAAAGAAGGAAGGAGATATAAATAAGAAAGAAAGAGAATGAAAAGAAGGAGGAGTGAAAGGATGGCATGTTGACGAAAGAACGAAAGAAAGAAAGAAAGAAGGATGGAGATATAAATAAGAAAGGAAGAGAATGCAAAGAGGGAAGAGAAAAAGGATGGCATGATGACGAAAGAAAGAAAGAAAGAAAGAAAGAAAGAAAGAAAGAAAGAAAGAAGGAGATATAAATAAGAAAGAAAGGGAATGAAAAGAAGGAAGAGTGAAAGGATGGCATGATGACGAAAGAAAGAAAGAAAGAAAGATAGAAAGAAAGAAAGAAAGAAAGAAAGAAATAAAGAAAGAAGGAAGGAGATATAAATAAGAAAGAAAGAGAATGAAAAGAAGGAAGAGTGAAAGGATGGCATGATGACGAAAGAAAGAAAGAAAGAAAGAAAGAAAGAAAGAAAGAAAGAAAGAAGGAGATTTAAATAAGAAAGAAAGAGAATGAAAAGAAGGAAGAGTGAAAGGATGGCATGATGACGAAAGAAAGAAAGAAAGAAAGAAGGAGATATAAATAAGAAAGAAAGAGAATGAAAAGAAGGAAGAGTGAAAGGATGGCATGATGACGAAAGAAAGAAGGAAAGAAAGAAAGAGAGAAAGAAGGAGATATAAATAAGAAAGAAAGAGAATGAAAGAAGGAAGAGTGAAAGGATGGCATGATGACGAAAGAAAGAAAGAAAGAAAGAAAGAAGGAAGGAGATATAAATAAGAAAGAAAGAGAATGAAAAGAAGGATGAGTGAAAGGATGGCATGATGACGAAAGAAAGACAGAAAGAAAGAAAGAAAGAAAGAAAGAAGGAAGGAAGGAGATATAAATAAGAAAGAAAGAGAATGAAAAGAAGGAAGAAAAAAACGAAAGAAAAATGACAGCATGGCATGAAGAAAGAAATGAAAGAAGGATGAAAGAAAGATAATCAGGAAAGAAAGGAAGGAAGGAAGGAAGGAAGCAGATAAGGAATTGAAGGAAGGACGAATTGAAGAATGAAAGAAAGAACGGAAGAAAGGCAGGAAAATTGAAAGAAATGGAGAAAGAAAGGAAGGAAGAAAGAAAATTACGAAGGAAGGTCGGAAGCAGATATACATGGAAAGAAGGACAAATTGAAGAAAGAAAGAAGAAAAGAAAGAAAGAACGAACGAACGCAAGAAAGAAAGAAAGAAAGAAAGAAAGGAATAATAAAAGGAATGAAGAAAGGAAGAAAGAAATGAAGGAAGGAAGAAAGCAGATAAAAATGGAGAAGGCAAAAAGTGATTAATATTATCCCAAAAAGTAAATGTGGCTTATAATGTTAATTAGACAAGACTGTAGCTCTAATTGAAAGTGAAAGTGATTTATTAAGGCGAAAATGAATTTAAAGTCTAATAATTTCGGTATCATCTCCGTTACATTTACATCCAAGATCATACAACATATCTTTTTTCCTCGGGAAATTATTACTAATATTATCGGGTATAATTAAAATAATACCTATAAAAATAAACAGGAAAAACCGAATGGTAAAAAACTGAATGAGATCGCCTAAATTAACATCAGATACAACAGACGTCAAAATTATTATTTAAAAGTTGAGCGTCTCTGTATCTTTAACGTTTCGATGTATACTGTAACTGGTTTTCTTATATTTCACCTCTACCTTTAACACACACACACACACACACACACACAGATAGAGAAAGTCTTTCTAAAAAATTTAAGCTCAGTACTAATACGAGGTCTCATCAATTTACAGTTGAGTTTTCTAGATATAACCGCAAACTCTATGCTGGCAGTTTCTTTTCTCGCACTTCTTTCTAGTAGAACTCCCTTCTCGTTCCATTCTTTAAAATTAGCATTAAACTTCGAATTTAAATACAATGCCAGTCACTATCTACTCTTATTATTCTTGTCTTGTTTCTGTTTTCTAATTCTTCCGCTTGTGTCTTAGTGGATTTACTGCCTTGCTTAGCGTGAACTCGATTAATATATATATATATATATATATATATATATATATATTAAAGATATACATAATACCTACAGTAAATTAAATATAGGTATTATGTATATTTTTAATATATTAAATAGCTCTGTTACTTAACATTGATCACTGTTTTTTCTTACATATATATATATATATATATATATATATATATATATATATATATATATATATATATATATATATATATATACAGAGAGAGAGAGAGAGAGAGAGAGAGAGAGACATGACAGAATTGAATAGACACCAAGATAAATTTTATTTCTGATTTTTTTTAATAACCAAGATAAATTAACTTAGATTATTTGATTAAAATTGCAGATAACAATACTGGAAGATGCCATGAACCAAAGGAGCATCAGACCCCCTCCGAATTTCAGCGAGGACGTATCGAGGGCCAACATGAAGATGGTCTTAGTCAAAGAAAAATATCTGAAAATCTTTCAATACCCCTTTCTACTGTTAATAGAGTTATCGTACAATTCACCAGGGAGGGCAAGAAATGCACAAAACCTCATCCAGGACGCCTTGGGCCCTCTGAAAGAACCATGCGTCTTGTCGAAAGAAATGTTGAACAGGATCCACGTTGCATGGCCTCTGACATAGCAACACAAGTTGATGTCAGTCCCAGAACAGCTGTCAGGTATCTTCACAAGCTGGGCTACTATGGCAGAGCTGCGAGAAGGAAACCACTTCTCCGTCCAGCCAATATCAAACGCAGAAAGGATTGGGCTCATGAGATGGTGGAGAGACCTATGATCTTTTGGACCACTGTCATTTTCTCTGATGAGTCAAGATTCGCATTATTTTCTGACAGTGGAAGTGTATGGGTATGGAGACTCTGTAGTCAAGAGTTTGATTTAAAAAGACTGCAGCCAACGGTGAAACATGGGTGCCTTTCAGTAATGGTATGGGGTGCAATTTGGAGTGATGGTCGCTCAGAACGTGTGCAGTGTGAAGGAAACATTAATTCAACCAAATATGTTTCTATATTAAAGAAAGGGCTCCTTCCAATATTCTCAAGTAGTAGAATGAGCAACGTTGACTCCGTATTTATGGAAGATGGAGCTCCATGTCACACTGCTCAAGCAACGCAACATTGATTGAGACAAAATGGGATCAATAAAATTCCATGGCCAAGTTAGTCCCTGGATATTAACCTTATTGAACACCTTTGGGGCATATTAGATCGAAAACTCTTCAAAAAGAACAGGAAGCCATCTTCTAATCCCGAACTTTTAGGATTATTGCGTCAAACATGGAAAGAAATCCCTGAAGATGATATTCGCGATCTCATTGCTAGCATGCCTAGAAGGGTCCTTGCATTAAAAAAAGCAAAAGGGATATCAACCAAGTATTAGTTATTAAATTTATGACCATTTATAATTACTTCATTTGAATAAATTACTTTCTTAATAAAATAAACGGTTTATGTGTGCGTCTATTTAATTCTGTCATGTCTCTGTATATATATATATATATATATATATATATATTTTAATAAATATGTGCGTGTGGGTGTATGCACAGGGACAAAATAATTGAAACACTTGCTAATTGCAATGAAAATTTATTTAATATGGAGTCGGTCCTTCTTTAGCCTCACATACAGCTTTAATACGTCTAGGAATGGAATCATACAACTTCCTGACTTCATCCAAAGGAATTTTCAGCCATTCTTCCATTAATGCTTGCTCCATATCTTTAAGACACGACAGTGGAGGATAGCGGCTCTTAACTTCTTGTTCCAAAATGCATCACAAATGTTCAATAATATTGCTATCTTGAGATTGGGGAGGCCACTCCATGTATTCTAGCTGACTTTCATGCTTTTCATACCAATTCTTAACCACTCGAGCGGTATGTATTGGTGCTTTATTGTCTTGGAAGGTGCAGTCAGCATCAGGGAATGAAGTCTTGGCCATTGAATGAACATGACCTCCCTATAAGTTCAGGTAATCTTTGCTATTGATTCTACCATGCAAGGCAACTATTGGACCAAGACATTTCCATGATATGGCGACCCAAACTATTACTGGTCCACCTCCATGTTTCACTGTTGGAAGAAGGCAGTTCGAGATGTAAGCTTCTTTGGGCTGACTCTACACATAAAATCGCCCTGAAGTTGAGAAAAGAGAGAAACTGGACTCGTTTGAGAATATGACTTTCTTCCATTGGTCTGCGGACCGGGCATTGTGGACCACTTTAATTTCTGACTGTTGCGAGTGGAGAGAAGAGGTTTCCTTACGGCGGATTTTCCATGATATCCAGCCTTATGGATCTCACGACGAACAGTTTTAGTAGAAACTGGACTATTCAGATGATTATTCAACTTAGCAGACACTTTGACCGCAGTAGTCCGATGATTATTTTGCCACACTGCGTTTCAATGCACGTCGGTCCCTGTCAGTAACTTTACAAGTCCGGCCCGCTAGAGGTTTTGCCTTGTTTCTCGAATTACGTCATAATTCTTGATATGGTAGCTCTTGAAAAACCAAACAGTTCAGCAAACTTAGTGATTGAGGCTCCTTCCATGCGGGCTTCAAAAATTTGCACTTTTTCGAACTCAGAGAGGTCACGCATTTAGCTTAAATTTTACTAAATTCTAAAAATAAATAAGACAAAGACAGTAAATTAGATACTGTTATAGTGGAACACACCTATTCTATTGTTAATAGACTCTCCCACCTATATTAAGTAGGAGTAGTAGCTAAGTCGCTGAGCGAGTTGGTCAGTCAGTCGACTGGCTGATCGGTTGAACTCTCTGCCTTCGGGCGGGGAGGAACCCGAACGAGGCTACGCCGAAGGGCGGATTCTCTTTCGGGGAGGTAAACCGACCCTGAACCCGTTTATACGGGTTCAATGGGCATATTTTTGGCTGAGCCCACGGGCTCGCAGATCCCACGTTAAACCGGCCTTGTGCCACATGATGCCCTCGTGGGGGGGGATGACTAAATATCGAGTTGGTCAGTCAGTCGATGTCAGTATCAGCGACCACCACTAGATTTCTCTGCGTCATTACCTATTATATCAAGTTCCTAACGTTTTGTACGTCGAACCTATTTTAGGACCGACTTAGTACAAATACAAGCCTCCACTGGGAAATCTCTCTACAACAGATACATAAACGTATTTACAATAGATATAACCTACAAGTACGAAGTTTTAGTTAAAGCTCTTAACGTAATAGGAGTGGATTTTGCAAATGTTCCAATTATTTTGTCCAACCACTGTATGTATGTATATTTCGGCAGCATGTCTTCATTCAAACATGATTTATTGAATAATATAGACATATTGTGTCTACTTATTTTTATACTGATCCTTTCCAGTTAGTTTAATTAGTGTTAATATGAAATTGATGTTAATATGAAATTCATCATGGAAGGCGCCATAGTTTTATTTTTTAAATCAAGTACTTTCGACCTTCTCTAAGATTCTCTTCAGGGATAAATTACAAAAACAAATACATTGTACTGCGATAAAATCTACATCTTGTTGTCATAGTGATTTTAAAAAAGACAAGAGAATTTTAAAATTTATCCGTTGTATGTATATATATATATATATATATATATATATATATATATTATTTACATTATTCGGACTATTGTCCGAATCTTTGTCGCCATATTTATCACAACGTTTCGGCCGTTGTACACTCCGACCTTCTTCAGGTGGTTGGAATGTCGAACTGAACCCTTTATTTCGCTCACTGGGGTAGACTTTTCTAGTTCCACGTGCCATGTTTGGTGGATGTCAGTTATCTCCTGTTAATTTCCCTCTGTAAGTTCTCCACTGCCTTAACCAGGTATGGAACTCACACTCTTTGGGTCCTGTCACTGGATTTAACTAACGCCTTTATCCACTGTGCCATGTGTCCTTGACCATTTTTACCAGTGCTCATATTGCAATTTTGCTGTTATCATTGCATGTTTTTACCAGAGCTCATATTGCAACTATGTTGTTATCATTGCTTTTCTCTGGCACTCCTTATTACTGGTTCCCATATTGTATTTATTTCTATGCTTGATCGGCTCAGGAGATTGTTGTGGCCTAGAATATGTGCTGATTCCTTAAGTTTACAAATTTCCCAATGGTGTTGCTTGTCAATGATCTAAACATGATCCCACAGAGGGTGGTGATCTCCCTTCTCTCTATATATGTGGTCAGCCACGCCTGATTTTTCTACTTCCCCTCGTGTTACAGCTTTCTGGTGTTCTTGAAGCATTACCTTGAGGGAGCGGCCTGTCTCTCCTTTGTATTCCTTTCCGCAGCTGCATGGGATAGCGTACATACAGTCTTTAGTCATGTTCTCCTCTATGGGGGGGGGTCTTACTCGGAAGAGATATCTGCGAAGTGTCGTCAAGCTTTTGAAGGTTGTCCTGATGTTATATTGACCGCAGATCCTTTGTATTTTCTCTGATAACACCTTCACATAAGGCAGGCAGACTGTTTTCTGAGTGTTGTTATCCTCCTCCTCTTGTACCCGCGTTTTTGGGGGCTGCAGCCATGTATCCAGGGTAGTTGTTACGCTGTA
The DNA here is from genome assembly GCA_903632075.3 of Acanthosepion pharaonis. Taxonomy (NCBI): domain Eukaryota; kingdom Metazoa; phylum Mollusca; class Cephalopoda; order Sepiida; family Sepiidae; genus Acanthosepion; species Acanthosepion pharaonis. The sequence goes on from CAHIKZ030000964.1 coordinate 33,900, forward strand.
GGGTACTACTTATACTGACCAATTCTTTATTTAATGTCTCTGGATCGCCACTTATGAATTTTGCTCGGTGTTGTAAGCAACGGACGATCCCTTTCTTTACGCTGTATGGATGGTGGGAGTTGAAATTGAGGTACTCTCTGGTGAATGTCGATTTACGGTATACGGATGTCTTAAACCCATGCTCTGTTCGAGATATTAGAACATCCAGGAATGGGAGTGTGTTGTTACTCTCTTTCTCCATTGTGAACTGTATCGAAGGTCTTATTGAGTTCACATGGTCCAGTAGAACCTGAACATCTTCCTGGTGTGGCCAGAGTATGAAGTTGTCATCTACGTACCTTAACCATATAGTTGGCTTTAGAGATATAGATTCTAATGCCATTTCCTCAAAGTATTCCATGTATATACTCGCCATTGTTGGTGATAATGGCGAGCCCATTGCTAAGCCCTCATCCTGTCGATATATGTGTGATCCCATTCCGAAGTGTGTTGTTTGTGTACAGAAAGTCAACATCTCCATCAGATTATCTATTGGAATACTGGTCACACATATCGACTCGTGATGGAAAGTGGTCGGACGACATTACTATTTTTCCCCTTTTAAAATGGGGAAGTCGTTGATTTGGGATGCGACGTGCGGATACATTTTCGACCGGTAATTTGATCAGGTCCGCAGTTGAGCCGGGGTCCGTCGCCCGGGATACAGAGATAAAAATTAGTTAAATATTCTTTTGCTGATAGATTTTCTTTTTTACTGCTGTGACAGTGGAGACTTCTGGGGTTATTGTCCCTCGTTCGATGGCGTTTCTTCGTAGGATTGGCGCGATTGCGTCTCGATCAAGGGATGAGGTTCGCGAAACGGAAGGGCTCTTGTAGCGTATCTCGCTGACGATGGTTCGAGGTAATGCTTTTTCCATCATTGCGACTGGCAGAGGATAGCAAAAAAAGAAAAAAAAAGTGTTTATAGTTATTTTGTTCAAACTTTTTTTCGATAAATTACTTCTTTTGAAAGAAACCACAATCCTTCCGTGAAAATGTTCTATGGACAGAAGAAACAAAAATAGTTTCTTTGTAATTCACACTGACAATATGTTCACAGAC
>CAHIKZ030000964.1:40000-112500 GCA_903632075.3 Acanthosepion pharaonis
TAATTTTCATATTGTCTTTAAAGCTGTTTCATGTAGTGGGTCGTGATGACATGACCAAACAGGATTTCATTTGTAAACTTAGAAACATTGTTTTGTTTTTCGGGTAACCATCTGGAAAGTGTTACAAAAGAAGAAAAAAAAAAAGAAAGAATAAATCCAGGTGCGCTTTGCAACAATAAAAAAATGTTTTGAGAAACTAAAAAATGTATTAAGAAGCAGGAAAAGAAAGTTTCTTTCTAATCAAAAAGTGCTTAATTGTTATGCAATCTCAATGTTCCTATGTGACAGTAAATGCTCAACAGTGTTCACACAGATATCAAGGAAATATGAGACAACAGGGATGTGTTTCTACAGTATGATGACTATATCACTATGGGGGGGAATATGTGACTAATGAGGTTTTAAGAATAAATGGGAACGGAAGAAAATATTTGTACTTCGGATCAGGAAGAGAAAGATGGTATTCCTGGACACGCAATGAGAAAAGAGGACTTGGAGAACTGGACACTCACACGATTTCTTCCTAGACCATGTCCTGCGCATTTGGAAGCCTTGATGTGATGAGATGGGCAATCACCATTTAAGCATTCTGTTGTGGATTCAGAGATGAAATTTGGTCTTCAATGAATGACAAACGCAAGAAATAAAGATAAGAAATTAAATGTATTTACGCAATAATACAAAGGGTGATTCTGTTAGTAAATCCAGGAACCCGGTTAGTCGTAATAATATATATATATATATATATATATATATATATATATATATATATATATATATATATATATATATCCAGTTTCGAAGTAGGACTTCCTTTAGAGTCTACGTGCTTTTAACTGGCTTCTACAAGCGGTTACCTCACACTATTACTCTACCTCCAACTCAATCACAATCTCTGCTCACTCTCCCAATCTCTATCAATCTCTCAATCTCCGTTCATTCTGACTGACTGTGGGTATTTAACGGCAGCAGTCCCAGTAACACTTTGGTCGAGTCCACTTATATCAAAAAGGGGTGGACCCCATAACACGTTCCATATCACATCCCAAATGAATCTACAGATAGAAAACTGTTTTCCTTCCCCAGGCCAATGTACTGAAGATGAAGGGGGGATGTACTAATAGGCATTCACTGTTGGTATAAAAATGATCTTGAACAGAAAATTAACATCCTCTACCAAGTTTCCCAAGAAATAATTCTCGATATAGACCTTTCGGAAACAAAGACTATGTTCTGAAATTGGATTGAAACAGTGATGGCACCTACTCTGGGTCGATCATAAAAAAATCAGGAATTGGTATTCGTAAATACTAAACACTTTAAATGCTTCAGGTCAGTTGTAACAAATTAGTTATAGAAGAAACGAAGTTTGAACATAGAATACGCAGCGCTAGACGTATTTTCGTTCAGCACCACAAATTTTTACAAAACCACATATCAACATGAAAACTTAAGTCATGTTCTTAAATAGCCTCGTCATATCGAGGGTTTCAAATGGTTCTCATGCATGTCGCCAAACCCTTTCAGAAAATATCTAAAATTTCAAATCTATACAACCGCTTCCTGAGATCAATGGCGAAAAAGATTTTGAGTGAGTGCAGCCTGAGGGACTTGGCAAAAATCGTCATTGTTTGAATCTCGTGGAGTGACGCAACCTATTCACAAAGAACTGCACCAAATAACAGAAACCATGTCACTTCAAGACTTCCAACAGAGGGAACAATTAATTTTCTAAGAGAAAATAATGATATAATCAAGATGTAAACAATTCCTGCTAAGTTGCTATAAAATGTTAAGAAGGAAAAGGAATATTGGAAAGAGCTATAACGGCTATTGGCTTTGAGAAAACTGTTTTCCTGAAAAATCGTTTGAAAAGAAAGATTTTATGAATTTCGATCAAAAGCAATACTGGCGGCTCGGTCAACGAATGAAAAAAGTTTCCTTGTAGGAAAACTGCTAATACTATTTCTATATTTCTGACAGGAGGTATTATATCTGTTTAGACAATTTACATTGTTCGGACTGTTGTCTTCATCTTTATTGCCACATTCACAAAGTTAGGCCGTTCTACACTCCGGTCGCCTTCTGTTATATTTGTAAAATTCGAACTAATATCACCTGAATTTCGAAATTTTAAATAATATCACCTGTAGAAAGCCGGGGCGTACATCGGTCGAAACTTCGTGAATATGGCAATAAATATGAGGATAACGGCTTGAACAATGTCAATAAAGTAAATTGATAATATTATAATTACCATTAGAAATGAGAAGAATGGATACTATACTTTAATTCCAGCCTTATGGGCAGAGAGTAAAGAAGAAACGTACCTCGTGTAGTACTCTGTACTTGGTCACTTATTACTGAATGTTTCTTTATAAGGTAATCGCTAATAATACCATTAACATTACAAGAGATATTGAAATCAAGCAAGATATAGGGGAAAAGCAAATAAAATATCTAATTAACTGATGCAAATAGATAGCAGACCATGAACTGAGAAAGGGAAAATTATTACGTATAGCTATGGTAATTTTCGAATTCACTACTTAGTCGTAATTGTTCCAGGGAGATAGACTTGTTAACCATTACACCACCCTGAAGTGCCCTATTGCGTACACCGCTGAAGGATAGGAAGTTATGCAGATCATGAGTGCCTGTGTTCCGAAGAGACACGGCTCATAGAAGATAAATTATTTTTTTTGACATAGCGATCTCTAAATGGGAGAAACCTGGCTATTAATGGAGAAATATTAAATCTAATGAGAGTTACTGGGGAAAAATTTCAGTGATGTGCATGGCTCGTAATTAAATTTCAGAGAAAGCAAGGAAACTAGAGAACAGTTAGAAGTGGAGCAAAAATTTAAACATCCAAGGAGCAAAAGACAAAGATTTATCCCTGAGGGCAAATGACATTAAATAATTTTCGTATTATTAAAAAACAAAAAGGTGCGTAACAGATTAAAATATCTGTCTATATTTCTGAGACGAGATATTATGTACACTATTTACGTCATTCGGATTATTGCCCTCATCTTAGTTGCCATATTTATCACAACGTTTCGGCCGTTGTAGACTCCGGCTTTCTTCTGGTGGTTGGAATATCGAACTGAAACTTTTATTTCGCACGCTGGGGTAGACGGTTCTAGTTCCACGTGCCATGTTTAATGGATGTCAGTTATCAGTTATCTCCTGTTAATTCACCTCTCCAAGTTCTCCACTACCTTAAGGGCACATGGCACAGTGGATAAATGCGTTGGTTAGATCCACTGACAGTGTGAGTTTAATGCTTGGTGGAGAATTGCAGATGTGATTTAACAGAAGACAACTGATAACTGACATCCATTAGACATGGCACGTGGAACTAGAACAGTCTAGCCCAGCGAGCGAAATAAAAGTTTCAGTTCGACATTCCAACCACCAGAAGAAAGCCGGGACGTACAACGGCCGAAACGTGATAAATATGGCAACTAATATGAGGGCAATAGTTCGAATGATGTAAATAATGCAGATTGAAATAGCTGAAAAATTCTATCGATTTTTTTTACTCATTTTTAAAAGAATGCAGACGATAAACGGAAGCTTAATTTATACATACAGATAGACAATGAATCAAGTAAATGCACAAAATAGAAAAGACGTCAGGTAAGGATGCGTCATCTGGTCAGATATATCCAACCGTGACAGCGAAGTTATCCTGGGCCGGCAGGAAGGCCCCTGACTAGGAGATTTGAAGTTTTGAGGAGTGTGAAACACCTACTTAATTGCTTTTGTTCCCAGGTCCACCTTGATTCAGGGTGGTAGAACCTGTTAGGGTCCCAGCTAAGGCCAAATAATGGACACCCAAAAACAAAATACTTTGGAAATATAGAAATACATTTTTATGAAGAAGCCAGCTATAGATTTTTATATAAAAAAAAAACAACCCAACAATACATATCTCTAGTAAAATTACTAAAAATAAATACATTTTATCTGTTGTTAAAGCAATAAACTTTTGTTCAAAATACTTAAATTTCCGCATTAAATAACACATAGAACTGTTGATATGCGGCTAAGCAAAATCAACCAACCATGCGGGAAGAACTAGAATACTTACCATGACTGATTTTTGGCGCACACAATCTTAACAAAATGAATTATGCAGATGAGAGAGCGTTGATACCAGACACAGAAAGTAACTGTAGGCACTACTAGAAATATTAGTAAAGGAAAGTAGGAAGAAAGGACTAACCACAAATTACAAGAAGACAGAATACTTGTCAGCCAGAGGAAATCCCAAAAATACAAACTAGTAACTGGAAACATTAGAATCGAGCAAGTAAGAAAACTTAATTATCTGGGACTTGTGGTCACGAAAATATGGACACAAAATCTGAAGGCGTATTAGAGACGCTAATAATGCCTTTCTAAAACGAAGCAAAGTATTACGGAACACGGATAATCTTTTGAAACGAAGTAACTAGTGATCAAATTTTATTTAATATCAGCCATCTTAGTAAATTATAGAAAACCTATTTAGAGATGTCGATTAGACGTGTGTCACTAGCAGTGGGTTTTACAGAAGGATGCTGGGAACGCCAGGAACTGAACATGTGAGCAACAAGGAAGTTTTATGGAAACTGGAAACAAAAAAGACTCTTACATCTCAAATTAGAATGAGACAGTTGGAATTGCTACAACGTATAACAGGGAAAGAGAGCCTTGCTAAAATTTGATAATCACAGGACAATATTGAAGGCAAAAAATATAGGGAGATAACTTTACGTTTTCGATTTATCAAAGCTTTTTTTGGTTATTTCAAGCATTGCAAGAATAATTATTTTATTGTCTTCCAGTGAATATTTAACATTTTTTCGGAGATAATACTGATTTTTCCAGATAAAGTGGTACTATTTAACCCACAGCTTAGAGAAGAGACGAATTCGTACATTTCTCAAGGTTATTTGAATATAACGAACTCGATTAGAATTCGAACTCGGATCTCTGATTTCTCATTACGAGTCATCTAACCATTGCACTAACTGCACCTCCTTACACAGATGGAAACAATGAATAACCTATCTAAGGAGTTTATATGCATCGCATATAACGTAGTGGAATGGATGGAGAAAAGAAATACTAAGCGTAGGGAGTTGTGGAGAGCTAAAGGGATATGCCACATGGAAGATATAAAAGCGAATGCAGAAGGATGATGAGAATACCATGTACTGAACATGTGAACAATGACGAATTTTTAGAGAAAATGGAAACAAAACGAAACATACGTAGCATTAAAAGGCGAAAGTTAAAATCCCTCGGGAACAGAATGAAGAAAATGGGCTTGGTGAACTGAACACACACGGGACCTATTGACGGCTAGAGGAACAGATGAAAGCAGAGAATAACCTATCAAACGAACTTGCGTCAATGTTTGACAGAAGAAAAATCGGGAGAAATTATCCTCCACGTCCTGAAGAGAGACGATATAGAGAAGAAAAAAAAAAGAAAAAAAAAAGAGGATATCTATATAATGCAATCGATCCTGACCTGTCATCTCGACTCCAGTCACTTTCTTACCGACGTAGCGTGGCGTCCCTCTGTCTTTTCTACAAATATTTTCATTACAACTGCTCTGACAAGTTTTTTTTTTTTTTTTACCTCGGTTCATTATTACATGAATTTAAGCGTGCTACTATATTGTCACCTAGATCCCACCCATTTACTCTTGAAATAGCCAAATGCATCTGCCTCTTCTACTCCAACAATTTCTTTTCTTGACATTCCCTGTCTGTGGACCTGCCTTCCGTTTACTTCCTTTCCTGATAACTACAATTTTCAAAACTTTGAATCCAACATCAACCGCCATCTTCTGTCTTCTTGAATCCCGTTCATCTCTTGTTCTTTTCTCAATCCTGTCTAAACTCAGTTTTTTCTCTCACTTACACTCCCTGTATTTCCCTGGGCACTAGTAGTATTTTCGCCTTGCTTGGAGTGAAATGACAAAAAAAAAAAAAAACAAACTATTTCTAGGTTTTAAGTATCATTTGTATGATGCGTCATATTTATCCGCTTGGTGTATAAACAGTTTGTTACCTGTTGTGGATTCCGAGATGAAATTCGGTCTCCAATGAATGACACACGCAGGAATGAAATATAACAAATAAATGTATTTACGCAATAATACAATGGGTAATACTGTTAGTAAATCCAGGAACGCGGTTAGTAGCAATAATAATATATATATATATAAGAATAATAATATAAGCAATATATATATATATATATATATATATATATATATAGTCTCGAAGTAGGACTTCCTTAGAGTCTACGTGCTTGTAACTGTGACTTCTACAAGCGGTTATCTCACACTATTACTCTACCTCCCACTCAATCTCAATCTCTCTGTCTACTCTGACTGACTCTGGGTATTTAACGGCAGCAGTACAAATACATACAAGTCGAGTCCACTTGTATGAAAAAGGGGTGGACCCCATAACATTACCAATGGAAAAAAAAATCGCAAAAGTTTTACTGAAACATGGTCTTTGAGCTATAATATATGAAATATTTCTGATTGGCACTTCATCAGGGCTACTGATCATCGAAACCTATATTGCTTCTTCTCTTGGCATATGGCTTCGGAAGGAATGAATATTAGATTTACTGTGCTTAATTATTTAACATATGCTACGGTTATAGTACCAAATAAGTAATTTTCATCATGTTCTTCTTTCAGTGCCCCTTCACAATGTCTTAATAACTTTTACCTTTTTGCCATCTTCCCCAAACCTTGCCCTGCCATCCAATTTCTCAAGCTCGCCAGGTAGGTTGTGAGTTTTGTTTTCTTTTGACCTTCTTACCTTCAATCTTATCCCGTGAGCATCAAATTTTCCAAACCCTCTTTTCTCATTATATGCCCCAGAAATTTCAGCTGTTTTTTTTCCTGATGTTAAATATGTGTTCTTTTTGTTTCCATTGTCGCTACAGCTCATTGCTCACATGTTTGGTCCATGGTATTCTCAGCATCCTTCTGTAGAACCAAATTTTTGTTGCTTGTAGTCTCTTCTTCATCCGTGAGGAAATTGTCCAACATTCACTGTCATAGAGAAAGACTGATACTACATAACAGTTCAGTACTCTTTTCTTTGTTTCGAAATATATCTTTCTGAGACATCACGAGAAACCAAATTATTTTAGCTACGGAATATTGAATGAATTATTTTTTTTTATCTTTGAAAATATCTTCCATTGCTTTTATAAACATAGTTTTATAGACTTCATATAAACATTTCTTAGTCATTTGAATTTCTTTGAGTGTTTATATTTCGCACCTATTAAGATGGTCTGAGAAGATATCTTTCTATATATTTACCATAGATTTTTCTTTACAAAAATATTACTTCTTTCTGTGAGTAGAATAATAGAAATAGCAAAATTAATCATTTCAGTAGAGGAAACATTCTGCATTGTTTGACCGAACAAGTGACATTACTATCGTTTTTTCTCAAAATAATTTTTCATAAAGTCCACTGACTGTTATTGTTCAATTTAGCACTAAGGAGAGTTTCCTACCTACTCCTTTTTGTTAATGATTTATGTACTTATGTATTATTGTATTAATTATCGTCACTTATACTTAGTCTGTATTTGAAGTCTATCTCTGACACATTCCATTCTAAGTGGACTAGAGCTTCAGATAAGTTATATCTGTGTTCGTCTTCTCACTAAAATTTATTCAACTTAGAATTAGCACGGAACATTGCATGAGAACAAAAAAAAAGTTTGATACATTATTTACATTATTTGAACTATTGTCCTCATCTTTGTCGCCATATTTATCACAACGTTTCGGCCGTTGTACGCTCCGGCCTTCTTCAGGTGGGTAGAATTTCGAACTGAACCCTTTATTTCGCTCACAGTGGATAAAGGCGTTGGTTAGATCAAGTGACATGACCCAAAGAGTGTGAGTTCAATACCCGGTTAAGGCAGTGGAGAACTTTCAGAGGGAAATTAGCAGGATAACTGATAACTGACATCCATCGAACATGGCACGTGGAACTAGAACAGTCTACCCCGGTGAGCGAAATAAAGGGTTCAGTTCGAAATTCCAACCACCTGAAGAAGGCCGGAGCGTACAACGGCCGAAACGTTGTGATAAATATGGCGACAAAGATGAGGACAATAGTCCGAATAATGTAAATAATGTACATAATACTTCATCTCAGAAGTATAGACAGACCCAAAAGTTTGATGTCGATCCTGACCATGTTGCAGTTGCTAATCAATAGACCCATTGGATTTTAACGTTTGAAAACTTCGTAGAAACTCTGAAACGGACACCACTATTTCCAATTCAGGCGCAGAATGGCTTACAAATCGAAGAAGACGTAAATACATCGAAGTTTTATACTTCAAACCGGTTAGACAAGACAAATCCTGTATAGCAAGCTCAGAGTAGTCAATGTCAGAGGCAGCTATCGACTAGGAACCAATACGATGTCCTCAAAGAACCTGCAGGAGACCACATGGAATGACATTGTCCCTACACTCCAGCAATGGAGAATGTTGTATGAATTATCGCCTCTTATACGTATCCTGTATTTAAGTAAGTTCAACTCGGACACACTCCATTCTAAGTTGCATAAAGCTTCAGATATGTTATACATGCGTTTGTCTTTTCAGTACATGTAGAAAGACAAATTCTTTATTATATTACTTTTCCATCTAGATGCATGTGCTACTTTAAAGAAAAATGGTTTTGTTGTTGGAAGACTTCAAGTGATGAGGTTTGGTTTTCGATTTACACTAAACACTAAAAAATACCTCGGTCTATGGATCATTTATAACAAATTTTAGCACTGAATAGAATGAAATTAGAGATAGAATAGCCTGAGCTAGATGTAGTTTCCTACAACAACGTAAATTATTACAAAGCAAAACATTAACATTAAAACTATTGTGCATGTAGTTAAATAGCCTCGTTACATAGAAACGTCTATATGGAATCGATGCATGGCGCCGAACTCGTTCAGATATTGTCTGCTGTATACAACTGTTTTTTCAGATCAATTGTTAAAAATAGTTTGGATTAAAGGAAACCCGTAGACCTAAGCGAGGATCGTACTTCTTCGAACTTTGTCGACTGGCGCTGCATAATCCCAATGAACTGTACTAAATAACAGAAACGTCATCACTTGAAGGTTTCAATAACAGCAACGATTTCAGATGCAACTCGAAGAGAAAATAATGGCATAATCAAGGTGTTGACGTTCCAAATAAATTCAAACAAAATGTAAGAATGGAGATTTTCATCAGTACTGTGAAGAACGATAACAGTTAGTGGACTTAAGGAAACTTGCTCCACCTGAAACATTTTATTAATTTCAACCGAAAGTATCAATGGCTGCTCGGTTAATGAATATAAAATGTTTTTATGAACCGGCTAATATTACCATTACCATTCTGTATGTGAGTCTGTCAATAGAGTCTGTCGAAAGAGTGTCTTCTTTTAGACCCATGATATTTATTATCTTGAAGCTATTTTTAACCATTGATCGGATGTATATAATCTATTCGCTTAATTTTAACTCTTTTAAAATTCGTAACAGCACCTTCAACTTTAACATTTTTCCTGTCAGGCTCCTTGGTGTAAATCATTGTTTCAGTTGTGTCATTGTTTATTGTGGAATTAAACACTTAATGATTGATTGGTTGCTATGTTGCTACTTCTTATAAATGTCTAGTGTGTTATTTAAAGCTGGAAAATATTTAGGGTTGTTGGAGGTTCCTTACAGTAGCCGGTGTTCCCAAGCTGAACTTCGGTGAGTGAACGAGAACAGCAGTTTTCACTGCGATTTTATCGAAGGCAAACACTTAATGAGAAGGGGTGTGAAAGTTTGTTTATTTCCTCTTTTATATTCCATATCATCTTCACAAGATAGGCCACAAAGAACTGCTAAGTAAGCTTGATTTATTTACGTAGGATATTAGAATAAGACAGAATGTATAGTCGGAACCTGTATTACGGTAGAAATTGTATTCTGTAAATACACAAAAATGGAAAGAGACGTAAAACCGAGCTTATTAAATATTTATAATGAAGCAATCCTGGTAGAATTAGAAGTCCTACCAGGATTCATTGCTGGCGGCTATAATCTAAACAACACAACATATGCAGATGAGACTGTTTTTATAACAGACACAGAAAGTAAGCTCCAAGAATATCCTACAGAACAGAAGATAGCAAAGGAATGCGATATGAAAGGACTGACCATCGGTTGTAAGAAAACAGAGTGTATGTTTGTCAGCAAAAAGAAACAGCATAACACGTGAATAACAAATTGGAAATACCAAAATTAATCAAGTTTAAACATTTAAATATCTAGGAAACGTTGTGACAGAAGATGGAAGATATGATACGAAAATGTGAAAGCGAAATGAAATAGCAAAAGATGCCTTCCAAAAACTAAGCTAAGTTTTAAGAAAACAGGAAAATTTCATCAGAAAACAAACAAACAAAAAAAACACTGAGCATTTAGTGTAATTTCGGTCCTCCTATATGGCAGTGAAGGCTTAATCATCTCATTACTGATGGAGAAGAGAAACTGAGCCAACCAAAATGTGATACTACAGAAAGATGCAGAGAATACCATAAATTGAATACATGATCAACGGAGAAGTTTTAGAGACAATGGCAACAGAAAAGACACTTAGACATAGCACCAGAAAGAGACAGTTGTAAATTCTAGGGCACATTTTGAGGAAAGAGGGCTTGAAAAATTTGCCACTCACAGGGCATATTGAAGGCAAGACGGACATAGGAAAGCAGCGCAAAATCTACATAACGGGCTCATGTAAATAATTATCAGAATAAGGTCTAGGAGAGATAACAAAATGAAAATTTATTAAGAGCTACAAATAACAGGAAACTGTGGAGAGATATGATCACCTATGTCTTGTAGGGACACGGCACATAGAAGAAGAATTCACTTCACAAGGTCTTCTCTTTTGTTTCTCTAAGTAACTAGTGACTTGTTGCCCTATCTTTCTTCTCCTGTTCTGTTGTTCATTTACAAAGATACATTATATAGGCTACTCGCTGATCCACACTGCTTTCAATATTGTTAAATTCTCTAGAGCACTAGTACTCAACCTTTTAAACCCACGGACCAAATTTACTCTTACTTCTTTTTGGTGGACACCCATAACCATTCAATGAAATGAAATCTTATTTTTTACTGATAGATAAGTTTAAAAATTGTATTATATAAATATTAAATATATATGTTTATTTTGGAGTAAAATTAATTTAAAGAAAATAAACATGTATTAACAGCTAAACTCTCTGGAACACCATGCACACGAGTAAAATAACTCATAATAAACCATTTTAAAATACGTAATTAATTAATTGAAAAAAGCACAGATTTATTCAGTGAGATCCTTGGGTCCTGTCACTAGATCTAACCAACGCCTTTATCGACTGTATCATGTGTACTCGAGGACAGGATCCAAATATTCCTTTCTCTTTCCGCTCATTATTAAGGTATCTCTTTCTAAAGCTTTCACACCCTGTAACCCCTTGTGTTTTAGCGTCTTTACTGCCTTGCTTGGGGTGAAACCGATTTAAAAAAAGAAAAGGTAAAGACTGTTAATCCTTCTTTCATATATAATTCTTATATAATTTATATGTTAATTTAATTTTAATATTAATATTTGATTTCCTCAAATATTTTATATTAATTTATATTAATATAAAATATTTTACTTTATTAATATTTAAAATTAATATTATTATATATAATTAAAATATTAAATTAATTTATATAATAAATTATGATATTTACATTTTCTTTGAGATATATAATCCTTCTTTTATATATCATTCTCTGTTGTTACTCAACTTTTGCAATCAAAACATACAGTGAAAGGGACGCTAAATTACATCTCTTGATTTCGTTTTTTGATTGTTCTCGGATTGTTTTTCTAGGTTTAGCATTTTAAGATGGGTAGATTACTGGGAAAAAAATCCAGTTCTCAGTTGTAACAAACGTTCCGAAGTGAAATTGCTCTATGGACCACTAAAATATTACCATGGGCACTCAATTTGCATGTTTTGGTATGAAGCCCTAGTAATGTTACATGAGCCAATAGGGTGCATATAGAACCAGTTTGAGAATCACTGTTCAAGAGTGTATGTCTTTTTTTTTTAATTCTAAGTATAAGAAACCTTGTAGTTCCTGTTTCATTTAAGATTTGCACGTTCCTCACATGTTGAATTAATGGTAATTTCAGCATTCACCGGTAAACTACATATATGTTATTTTTAGTCTCTTCTGCAGGGTCTTCCTGAAGTCACCTCGGGATTTAAAACTATCATAATTTCAACAATCTTTTTATTATTCAAAAATAATTTTATACAGAAAAAAAAATGCATCCTATTTAATCATGAAAAATGATACGATCTCAATATCTACCATTTTCCACGACACAGAGACAAGTTTTTTTTATATAATTGTCACCATAACAGCGTTTAATAACCCAACCCTCGAATTTCTATCTTTTTGTTCTTGACAGTCGCTGAATTGTCTGCGATGTATTGATGAATAGACTCGCCTTCAGTTATCCCCACAAAAAAAAAAAATAAATAAATAATCGAGTAGCATCATATCAAAAGGTAGGGGTCATAAGATTTCGGAATTTCACGAGTTTTTTTTTTTAATCAATTCACTCCAAGGAAGGCGATAATGCCACTAACATACAAAAGCAAATTGCTACTGAGAGTGAAATAGAATGAAAAAAGACTTTAGAAAGAATCGGAAACCCAATCCTAAACCAGAAACAAAGGATAAAAGTCTACTTACTTCTCGTCTCGGGGAAATGATTGGAAGCTGTTTGATTAATTCCTCTTAGTAAACTAATCAGCTAACGGAAAATTCCAAGATGAGTGAGATCGTCATCATATTAAGCACATTTCAGTTGCATACCATTCACGCAGGCAGCGTTTCATTCGTTTTGACGCCTTCATTACAGGGACAGCCGTTTTTTTTATTTGAAGACAAGCCACGTTTGTATAAAGTCTTATAATTTTTTGTAGATTTAATATATGAAAATGAATACTTGAAAATGAAAAAAAAAAAAAATTTGACAGACATACTGTCGAAATATTGTTTAACATTGTCAAAGAGTTTTTTCCTTTTCTTTCTCATTTCGCGCTTTTCTCCTAAGTTGTAAAAATTATTGGAAGAGTTACGTCAATCAATTTGTTTAATAATAATAATAATAATAATAATAATAATAATAATAAGTGATAAATACCCAGAAACGATTGATCATCTTGTATCAGGTTTCACGAGTTTGGCACCCACTGAATATAAAACCCGACATGACAGAGCGGGCCAATATCTGCACTGGAAAATCTGCAACTTCTACGGGAAGGAAACTGAAAGAAACTAGTATGAACACCACTCAGACCCGGCTACAATTCTATGAGACTACACAATATACACTGACAGAACAATCAAGGCCAACCGCCCAGATATTGTTATTAAAGACCACAAACAAAAACGGTGCCTCTTTATTGATATGGCAGTCCCTGCTGACTGCAATGTATCTTTGAAGATATTCAAAAGTTGTCAAAATACAAGGACCTTGAAATAGAAATCTCGAAATGTGTCATATGGGGAACATCAACAATCCCTGTTGTAGTTGGAGCCCTAGGACTGGTTGGAAAAAGATTGCAGTAGACTAATTGAAGGATTCCAAAGTCCATGCCTCAAGGAGATACAAAAAAATTGTTCTGACAAGTACAGCCCACACTTTACGAAGGGCTTTATCTATGTAATTAAAAAAAAAAAATTTTGTCAGTGGAAAGTGTCATGACGCCATTTCTAACCTTAGGTCCCTGGGCGGAACCCGGAAAGAAATGTGTAAACGCCAGAAATCAAAGAAAATAAAAAAAATAATAATAATACCTAGAGAGTTATCCAAAATATCGATGTAACTATCATCTGGGACATGCCAATTCAAACTAACAGGGAAATAAAAGCCAACAGATCCGATATTATCATAAAATATAAGAAATTCAGGAAGTGTATGCTTATTGACATAGCAGTATCATCTGCAAGAAACCCCTCCATGAAAATTATCGAGAAATTGTCCAAATACAAGGACCTGGAGATCGAGATTAACAGGTTGTAGAGTATGAAAACTGACTGTACCAATATTAATCGAAGCTCTGGGCCCCATGAGAAAAAGAATGGACAATTTAACTAACAATATGCCAGGTAACATAAACATACAAGTTGCCCAGAAGATCGTGCTACTAGGAATATCCTATATACTAAGAAAAGAGCTATCAATTAATTGACAATTTTCCTATAGGAAAAAACACCATTTTTTGGGCCCAGCTCTACAGGATACAACGCAGAAAACATAAGATACAAATGATAATAAAAATAAAATTTAAAAAAAAAATCAAACAGGGAGGGCGAATACATCTAGAACAAACATTTTAAATAGGTGATTTGAAAAGTTAAGAAATCACGCACCTTACATATTCGGACGTATCCAGAATACAATCTACTATATTCGGTTGTTAAGGCTTTCGGTGGATTTCGACTCATTTATAGAGAATTATCCAGTAAACAAATGTTTGGTTAAATCCAAAATAAAATTCCAAGATTCTTTGTTCAGATCATCGGATAAACACTGAACTATTACATTTTACTTTTGAGTAAAGGAAAGATATATAAGAAACGCCGTTAGGATTTAGTGAGAAAAGAAAGAAAGAAAGAAAGAAAGAAAGAAAGAAAGAAAGAAAGAGAGAAATAAAAAAAAGTGTTATGAAGTTCGTATAACGCGCTTAGTTCTTGTTAATAATACTGTAAGAAAACACTGAAACAAAAAGGGTGAATGAAGAATAGGTCTAATCACATGAAACACATGGATTAATTATACAGGAACAGAGGATACTGTATTTTATATAATGTAAGACGATGTAAAATACAAACGCTATGCCTTGCGACTCACTTAACGAAAACCGTTCATCTGCGCAGACGTTCTACTCATAACGGATGCACGAGTCAATGTTCAGCAATTACTTTAGAGAAGATCAGTCGTCTTTTTACACAATAAATATCTATCTATCTATCTATCTATCTATCTATCTATCTCTGCTCATATCTATCTATCTATCTATCTATCTATCTATCTATCTATCTATCTCTTTCTGTTCATATCTATCTATCTATCTATCTATCTATCTATCTATCTATCTACCTATCTATCTATCTCTTTCTGCTCATAGCTATCTATCTATCTATCTATCTATCTATCTATCTATCAATAGATTACAAATATAAAATTCATATAACGCTCATAGGTTGAGTGAAGAACGTCTAATCACATGAAACACTTGGATTAACTATACAGTAACAGTGGATAATGTATTTCAGTACGATACTATGTAAGATGAAGTAAAACACAAACGCTATGCCTTGCGATACTATCTATCTATCTATCTATCTATCTATCTCTCTCTCTCTCTCTCTCTATATATATATATATATATATATATATATATATATATAATGTCCTTCTGTTCGTCTCTCTCTCTCTCTCTCTCTCTCTCTATATATATATATATATATATATATATATATATATATATATATATAATATCCTTCTGCTCACATCTATCATATTCTTTTCATATCTATTGTTATAAAGTTCGTATAACACTCGTAGTGCTGATTAATAATACTGTAAGGAAACGCAAGAAGAAAAAGGGTGAGTGAATAACAGATTTAATCACATAAGAGACATGGATTAATAACACCCTAATATAGAACAGTTAAGTGCGGCAATGGTTACGACTCAAACGCTACGCCTTGCGACCTACTTTACGAAAACGTTTCATATAGGCATACGTTCTACTCATAGCGGATGGACGAATCCATGTTCAATAATTAGTATGGAGAAGGTCAGTCGTCTTTGAACAGAACAGAAAAAAAGAAAGAAAAAAGAAAGAAAGAAATGCATGATAGAGAAAGCAATAACGCTATCAGAATCGTAGCGTTTTCTTCAGTGAAATGGAATCATTTTAATCGATTTCACTCCAAAGTAATAAAGACCTAATGGCACAAAGGGTTACTGGAAATGGAAGAAATAAGAACCGAAACATTAATAATGAGCGGGATGGGAAAAGAGTAATCAGGAGGACAGTAAATAGCGATTGACATTGCATTTAAATTTTTGCAGATTTAAGTTGGATGGAACCGGAAGGGGGTTCCACAAGCGAGACGTGCGAGAAAAGAAACTGTTTGCAAAGAGTTTACGACTACATCTCGCCAGCCCAACTGTCAATTGATGAGATCTCGATGCCAGTCTAGTACTGCACTTACATTATAAAAGTCTAAGTACCAAATTAAAACCCTTTTCTTTTTTAAATCGGTTTCACCCCAAGCAAAGCAGTAAAGACACCAAAACACAAGGGGTTACAGGGTGTGGAAGCATTAGAAAGAGATACCTTAATAATGAGCGGAAAGAGAAAGGAGTATTTGGATCCTGTCCTCGAGTACACATGATACAGTGGATAAAAGGCGTTGGTTAGATCTAGTGACAGGACCTAAATAGTGTGTATATCAAAACCCGGTTAAGGCAGTGGAGCACTTGGAGAGGGGAATTAACAGGAGATAACCGATAACTGACATCCATTAAACATGGCACGTGGAACTAGAACAGTCTACCCCAGTGAGTAAAATAAAGGGTTCACTTCGACATTCCAACCACCTGAAGAAGGCCAAAGCATACAACGGCTGAAACGTTGTAATAAATATGGCGACAAAGATGAGGGCAATAGTCCGAATAATGTAAATAGTAAACATTTTTTTGCACAAAAGTTTTGAAGACTTTTTTTGCCTGAAATCAAAAGACACATTATTCATCCCCTAACTTAATGCAGTTATTTGCTTGACAAAGTATTTATTTTATAGACTCATATCTGCTAATACTGGATAGATGCAGGCCCGTTTGACATTTGGTGCTGTCAATAAATAACAGATAGCGGTCTTGAATTATACTGAAACCAGACCCCCTTGATTACAGAGATTTGTTATTTCTCTGTGGTCACCAGACAGTGATGTTCTTAGGATGAGAGAGGAATACTCTCTTGTAGCACTTTGAACTCCAGGTAAATTATTACTCTCACTCCAGGATAAATTACATGAAAAATAAAAAAAAGAATATTTTTATAGTATATTTGCTTGTAGAATAATGTTGTCTTCCCAAACTGTAGTATATTAGCTCATCAGATGTTAAAATATTTAACATAGTTAGCAGGACAATATTCCATCTATATTTCTGTTTATATATTAAACAGTATATTTATTCATACCATCATACCATCCTGAATGTTCGAGATATATCCCTGTCTATAAAAGGCAGGATGTATGTGTGTGTGTGTGTGCGTGTGTGTGTGTGTGTAACGAATGCACGGCTGCAATTTTCGACGGATTTGCACCAAAATTTATATGCACATGCTCCAAGTTAGGGAGGAAGACCAAGACCGACTTTGCATTTCCCAACTCCATCGATAGTGAAATAATCGATTTTCCATGCTTCACGGCAGTTTTCATGTAATTTGCGGCCATTTTGTACTGGCCAGAGTGAGAAACCAATAGGTGGCTGCCACGAATAGGCAGGAAGATTCTATTGGCCAGCGTGAGAGCCAACAGCTGACTGACACGTATGTTAACTAGCATGCTAGCATGCAAAAAAAAAATCGATAGCTGCATTCGTCACAAGTGGAAAAATTTAAATCTGCATGGCACTTTTACTCCAATTTGGCACATTCGCTTGTTTAAACTCAACGTTGATTCTGATTCCGCAGAACTGGGTTGGGTGTGAAAAAGTATTTGTTGTTAACATTCTTTTTTCATTCGGTTTTTTCAGTTACAGGTCCTTTTTTAAAGCTGATGGTTTTGTGTTCATTTTGTTTAGTTCTTTTTTCGTAACAGATTTAATGTTTAGTATAGAGCTTAGAAAAAATTCGCAGTGTGAGAAGAGGCAATAAGTAAGGCATGTAGCAACATCAGCACGGCAAAGGGCACTCCTTTAAAGGCAAGTAAGGGCAAAAACATTTTAAGTCAAGTGATAGCAATTGCTGTATGAGTCGTACGATTTTTGAATCATGTCGATCCATGCTACTAGTTATTTAATAAGATTACTCTAATATTCAGGCCTGTAGACGAAACTAAATATAGATTTTAATAAATAATCTGGTTTACTACTCAAATATAAGTATCCATTAAAATAATGTTTAACGTGATAAAATATGTCGGATTAATAAATAAAAAAAATCCAATATTTCATTAGAATATTTATTTCATTACTCTTGGAAATGAAACTGAGCAGATTTGGAAATTTCAAGAGTCTATGACAAGAAGAATAATTCAGCTGATTGACAAAAGTTCTTCGTAACTCAGTCGCTTCGATCGCGTCAGCACGTAAGATGGTTTTCTCCTAAACAGAGGCGCAGGTTCGAATGAAAGAAAAAGTGCATTTTTTTTTTTTTTGATAAAATTTCTCAACAATTCAGGCCGGTAGACTATGTTTCAATAAAGAAGTAATGGATTTATTATTTATTAATTCGAAAACACTTATCACTTTAAATATTATTTTTCGTGGATATCCATATTTGAATAGACGCTCCGTTTATTTTAAACAGTATATTTATTTTCATCGTCTATCAAGTAAAGCTGAACACTGTTTTTAAGCACAAATCCTCGTCGTCCAAAATTCTCGAAAATTCATATCTACTCAGTTTCGTAGCCAAATGCAAACTAAGCAATTTCTAATGGATTTTTTTCATTTATTAATCCGAGAGATTTTTAAACAATTTTAAACGTTATTTTTAGCAGATTGCTTGATCGGCGACGTCCTTCGTGGCCGAATAACAGCGGATTTAACGACGACCGTCGTTAAATCCGCTGTGATTTTTACCCGACTCGGCCACGAAGGACGTCGCCGATCAAAGGGGGACCAGCAAAGGGGACACAGGCTTGAATGCTTCCCGAGATAGGAGGGCACATATTTTTCATTAATTTAATTTTTCGAATATTGAGATAGGTAGACGCAAATGGGTAAATATATTTTTTAAAATAGAAATACAGGTATCCACTAAAGATAACCTTTAAAAGTAATATATATATATATATATATATATATATATATATATATATGACCTGACGATTGCACCTCGCATGAAACAGCCTGTCGCCTCTGAGTGTTGACTTCAATGTTCACTTTTATATTTATATTTACATTTATCTCTGACATTGAGCACTTTATCCTACAAATATAGCACACCTTAAAAGTATATTTCTGTATATATATATATATATATATATATATATATATATATATACGTGTGTGTGTGTGTGTGCAAGTTTCGTTGAAAACGACTTAAAAGGTGTGATGGTTGATTGTTCTAATATATTTTCTCATGAGATCGTATCATTTTTTCTTTTCAGGACATAAATTATATAAAAATAAAACATTCCTATAATTCTAGATCTATGCATAAAATAATGCATATCTTCGTTTAAAAGTAAAATAAAATCCATCCATGATAACGGCCCAAAGTATAGCCGAAAGCGCTTCAGCGAACGCATGAGAAATTATATAAAATATTCAAACACCACACCTTGTCAATCGTTTCCGATGAAATTTACATAAAAGACATATTCCTGCCGAAATACATATATATATATATATATATATATATATATATATATATATATATATATATATATATATATATTACAGCACGGGTTGCTAACTTTGTTTTACCTAGCTCGATCGATTTGTTTATCGGTGCCGGCAGATTAGCGGATATTGGCGTGTCAGGGCAAATATCAGTCGATGCAGTTGCGTTCGATTTCGCAAAAAGCCCATTGGGAAAGGCATGAACACATCTCTTTTCCTCCTAACTGCTGAGTGGTTAATGTCAGGGCAAATTTGGTTCTCAAGCCTTGGTTGGTAACCGGTTGGATTCGATATGGATCTAGAAAATGCCATCCCATAATGACGTACTTGCTAAAGAAAGAGCAGTAACAACCAGCTGTTGATACTGTGGCCCTATACTACAAGTTTATCTATCTATCTATCTATCTATCTATCTATCTATCTATCTATCTATTTATCTATCTATCTATCTCAGTTTTTCATATCTATCTATCTATCTATCTATCTATCTATCTATCTATCTCAGTTTTTCATATCTAACTATTTATCTATCTCATTCTGTCCCTATCTATCTATCTATATCTATCTATCTATCTATCTATCTATCTATCAGTCATTTCATATTAATCTTAGTCTGTTCATCTATATATTATTGTATGAATCAATCTTTCTCCCTCTGATTCTTATCTATCTATCTATCTATCTATCTATCTATCTATCTATCATTTCATATCAATTTTAGTCTGTTCATCTTTACAGTATTTTATAAATTAATCTTTCTACCTCTGACTGTTATCTATCTATCTATCTATCTATCTATCTATCTATCTATCTATCTATCTATCTTTAATCAGAATCAACCAAGCAAGGCAATAATGCCACATAACATAAAGGGATACAGTGTATGGACAAAGTAGGAACAGAAACATTAATGATGCGTAGAAAGGGGACAATTACCATGAAAGTATTTATAGAAACGACATAGAGAGGTAACCTTACGGTGGTGTAACACTCATTGGAGCTGAGCCGCCCGATCAGGACCAATAATATTAAAGACTCTCTCTTTGGATCTTATCAAAGAGCTCAAGATAAATAGCAGGGGCACCAGGCCATATGTGGCATAAATATTCTAAGCATGGACGAACGATAGTCTTATAGATAAGTAATATCCCTGACAGAGTGAAACGACATTTTTAGCCTCTTCCCTAGCAATGGACTCGATTTTCCGTTCATATCAACAGAAAACCTTAGCCCGAAAAAGCTCAACGAGCCACTTACCTGGAAGATAGCATCAGCCATGCTGATGGAAGGCAGTAAAAGGTCTCTCAGATGATTAATGGAGTTTAGTTTTAGAGACGTTAAAATTAACAAGCCATCTTTTGCCACAGTTAAATACGGGCTTGGGGTCGTTTTAGACATTGGCCACCATTTTGACCTAGACAAACTGATAAGACTTACTATGAACGCAGGAGTAAATTGTTGCGTCGTCAGCGTAGATACCAAGTTGAAAGCTGATATCATTGGAGAGGTCATTAATGAAAATTAAAATAGAGAAATACCAAGGATGGAGCCGTTGGGAGTTCTGAGTTAGTGCGAAAAAAATCTAGACGAGTGGCTGTTCACAATAATTCCCTTTTTTATGTTACACAGATGTTCACCCTTTACAAGGCCCTGGGGCCACTCGAGGTAGAGGGTTATATTTGGAGGCCATTTGTGTATATAGAAGTCAAAGATAACGGTTAACCCCAGCTTGGAACAGGTTTAGATTGTGGGAATCGGTTAAACATTCTGTTGGGAGTCGGTTTCACAGAGAAGTGGTTCGCGGGAAGAATTTGTTTGAGTGGAACTTACTTCTCACCGATGGTAGACGGTGCGTATGTGGTTGGTTTGCTACAATGTAAGTGTCATGTCCTGTTCTTGCTGTGAAGGTTTACTTGGGCCGGACCAAGGAATGTAGTTCGTTCGAGCACTTTTCGTGGAAGTAGCGGTAGAGCAGTGATGGGCATGCCTAATCACGCCTGAGGGAGAGGTTGAAGGGTGGAGAATAGTTCGTTGCCCACAAGATCTTGGAGACGCTTTTGAACTCTATCAAATCTGGAGAATGAGATCTGGACATTTCCCGCCAAAATATGACAACAGTTTTTTTTTTATGCATTACGCCCCGAGCAAGGCGTGAAGCCACTAGGATGCAAGGGGTTACAGAAGATTTGGAGCGAGAGCAGATAGGAGTGATAGAAGAAACGATGAGGAGAGGGATAGTAGATAGATCAAGGTAACTGGAGATGTCGATTGACATTACATTTGAATAGTTGGAATTATAGCCCCAGGGAAACAGTAATAGGGAAGGGGTGTTCTACAGGCGAGAGGTGCGGTATGAAGCTATTGGAGTAGGGACGGCTACATTTAAAAAGTTTCTCCAGAAAAAGGGTGAGAGCAGGATGCCAGCCTCGTAGGGCGCTTGAATTCATGGAGTCTGGGAACCGTGAAAAGCAGCTCATCGGAGCAATTACCATGAAAGTATTTGTAGAAAAGACAGAGAGACGCGATGGCGCGTCTGTGAGAGCATGACTGTAGACGAGATGCCAGATCAGGACCAATTATATTACATATCGTCTCTGGATCTTGTCAAGAACTCGAGGTAAACAGAAGGTGCTCCAGCCATATATGGCAGCAATACTCCATGCAAGGGCGAATGGCTGATTTGTATATTTGAATATCGATTCGGGGAGAAAAAAATTTCCTGGCGGCACAGAGAGCCAACTTTCCTCGGGGTGGAAGAAGCAATTGACTCAATGTATTTGTCCCATCTCAGGTCAGCAGTCAACGTAAGACCGAGCAGACGCAGGGAGTTGCTCTCAAGAAGTTGACTATCAGACATTCTAGTGGGGGGGGGCAGGGAAGGATCTCTATGGTGATTAATAGAGTGTAGTTTAGTTTTTGAGGCGTTAAAAGTGACCAGCCAATTGTTGCAGTACTCCATTTTCAGCCTGATCTGTCTCTTGTAAAGGATAGCAGGAGGGTCAAGTACTTACTGGAATGGTACAGTGAGCCGACCATTTTTACCTGCATCCTTAGCAATGGGGTATATGTACGAGTTCCACTTGAGGTTGCTTGTGAGTTTTAGACCCAGCAGTCTTTCAAGGTACGGTGCTTTTCAGAGAGGACCACCGTTCATCCAGATTTTTGGTAGTTCAGGACCAGATCGCTGATGATGGAATGTAACTAGCTTGATCTTCGAGGCATTGAATGTAACCAGCCAGTTTTTACCCCATTAGGTATTTTGTGCAAGATCGGAAGAGAGATCAGTCACCAATTTCTGAACACTGAGACTTTGAGATGCGACCGTCTATAGTTGTATCATCGGCTTATATGTTTAAAAAATGATCCGAGTATATTCTTGGGCAGATCATTTATGTAGATCAAAAGAGGATTGGTCCGAGTAGTGACCCTGGGGGACGCCTGCGTGGACCTCTAGGGCTCCTGGGAACTGGCCATGGATAACTACCTTCAGAGACCTACCTGTTAGGAAGGATTTTATGATCAAGACGCCGTCAGTCCACGAATTCGAAACGCCATAATTATACTAACGTTGTTTAACAAATCAAATTTTCATGATGCCTGATTAACCAACGAAAATCAAACAACACCGAAATAAAAATACAGGAATTTCTTTCTTCTTTTTTGACATATCTCATACTCTGGTAAAGCTTTAATAGAAGTGAAACATTTTAAATTGATAAACGTTTCTATTTGTTCTTTAATCAATCTATCTATCTATCTATCTATCTATCTATCTATCTATCTATATATATATATATATATATATATATATATATATATATGTCATTTCATATCAATCTTAGTTTGTTTATCTATTAGTGTATGAATCAATCTTTCTACCTCTGATTCCTATCTATCTATCTATCTGTCATTTCATATCAATCTTAGTTTGTTTATCTATTAGTGTATGAATCAATCTTTCTACCTCTGATTCCTATCTATCTATCTATCTATCTATCTATCTATCTATCTATCTGTCATTTCATATCAATCTTAGTTTGTTTATCTATTAGTGTATGAATCAATCTTTCTTCCTCTGATTCCTATCTATCTATCTATCTATCTATCTATCTATCTGTCTGTCTGTCTGTCTGTCTGTCTGTTTTTTTTCATATAAATCTTTGTTTATCTATTAGTGTATGAATCAATTTTTCTACCTCTGATTCCCTATCTATCTATCTATCTATCTATCTATCTATCTATCTATCATTTCATATCAATCTTAGTTTGTTTATCTATTAGTGTATGAATCAATCTTTCTACCTCCGATTCCTATCTATCTATCTATCTATCTATCTATCTATCTATCTATCTATCTGTTTTTTTCATATAAATCTTTGTTTATCTATTAGTGTATGAAGCAATCTTTCTACCTCCGATTCCTATCAATCTATCTATCTACCTATCTACACACACACACACATACACATATATATATATATTAAGAAATGGACAAGGTCCGACAATTTATTTATTAAAGACATATTTTTATGTTTAACGTTGTTATTTTATAGATACAAGTATTTAAGCAAATGCTCTGTTTATGATATATATATATCACTTTATTCATATCGATCTAACTAGTTTTGTTCATATCTACCTCCCTCTCATTCAATCTATTCACTTCTATATGGTGTCAATTTATGTATCTTCTTATCGCTGTGTATCTAAGTATGTTCATAACTATGCATCGCAGATTGTCAGTATCTGTCTGCCTGGCTCTGTCTGAATCATATTTATCTATTGACATGTATAATTTTATATTTATATACCGACATGTTTATTTATCTTAGAGCTTATTTGTTGGTAGAAACAGCATTGAGTTTCTTTCCGTATGTATAATCTGTGTTTAAATAGTTTTAATGCAGATTTTCATATATCGATTTTGAAAGCTGTTTGGTCCTCACCCCTAAGAAATACCGGATGTGACACACATAAAACTCTAGACACACCCAACTTTTTCTACTCATGCTTTTTCCTCAGTTATTTTATTTAAACGTCAAATCGTACATCAACTCTTTCCTTGGTTCTCCCTATGCAGCTTCCACTCAAAAGAATAAAGTGCATTAAAAATGAATATTAAGAAAATTATACATAAAAAATGTCTAATAGGAAATCTTATCAGATATCAAATTCATTAAAACTTTAACAATTTTTTCTTGCTTCAGATAAGAGTGTTACTATCTGAAATGTTATGTTAATGTTTATATAACGC
The DNA here is from genome assembly GCA_903632075.3 of Acanthosepion pharaonis. NCBI lineage: Eukaryota > Metazoa > Mollusca > Cephalopoda > Sepiida > Sepiidae > Acanthosepion > Acanthosepion pharaonis. The sequence continues at coordinate 65,007 of CAHIKZ030000964.1, forward strand.
TAAAAGATGGAAAACCTATTTTACTGAAGTATGTGTCATACATGTTTTAATTAAGATTAACCCATTAATACCGAACATATTATAGGATGTACCTTATAATTAATACGGGGGGGTGCTCAGATTGAGGAATCAGTAGAGCTAGTTCGAATTCCGGTCAAATCCATTACTTACGCGCTAATACCCTTGGGAATGATATGAATCTTCTTCTTCTTCCCCCAGCAGCTATTGGTAAATAGCGAGACAGACCGGGTTCTATAGCCTAGGATGGCAACTGATCTACCGCCGAAAGTAATGGCATCCTACATCCGGGAAAAAATCTGCCTCGTCAGTCATGCATCGAAAGATCGCCTAAGTGTGTATCAGGCATGTCACATAACCGACTCAATGAGTTCCAGTCATAAGTTATTTAAGATTTTATGAGCCAGATGTAATGGGACACTACTGTGACACTAGCAGTATAAAATTAAGATTAAAAGGTTCATGTGAATAGGAATTGGAGAAATGAAAGAGTGAAAAAAAAAAAAAAAAACGTTAAGATAGAAAAGGATAAAAACATGAATTGAAATATGAAGTTAGGAAAAAAAGAGATGTTTTTTTTTTCCTTTCTAGTAACCAGAACGTAATTGTCGGCAGAATTCCCTGACGTTAGAAAAATGAAAATAATTTTTAAACAGAAAAGTTATTGGAAAAATATTGTTTTGAATAGCTGACTGGTTCTTGTTTGAAGACCATCGACTGAGAAGAGAACTAACTTATTAATTATAAAACCAAAATGTAAACAATGAACTTTTAAACCGGTCATTTTGAAAATCACCAACAAAGTGAAATTCTTTTTATATCAGAGAAAATAGAGACAGTTTTTAAAACACAAAAGTTCGTTAACGAATAAATCATTGTTTTGGGTAAACGACCGATTGTCGAAAGGAATGTTAAACAATGTTTGTTCTCAAGAAATTATTGTTTTGTAATAGCTGACCGCTTTGGTGGGGTTCGGTGTCGTATCTCGAAGAAAATAATTAATTGTTGAATAATTTATGAGTTTTCAGGACGAAATGTATATAAACAGAGCGCTTAGTTGAGGCCAGCAACTGGTGTGACAGCTGAGACGAATCAGTAGAAGACGAAGGAGCTGCTGAATCCCACGTAACCTATTGCTGAGAATTCCTAACGAATAACTTTTGTGAATGTTTGTTTTGTGAATGTTTTAGAAGAAGGAGACACCGTGAAAGTTTAACGGAAAGTTTGTTTTATCAACGACTATATAAGCCAACTGAAAATTAAACCAGTGATCTTCGTTATTTCTTGTGTTATTTGTATTTTCACCAACGGAAGCGTTCTTTGTCTTTTCCGAGCACAGTTCCGCCACAACTCGATTCAGCGCTTAAGTTCGGACGAAAATTCGATCTTCACTGCTCTGTGATCAAAGAACACCACGTGGAGCAGAGTAGATGAAGGAACGAAGTGGTCAGAAGATGACCAATAGTTAACCGGCGGCAGTACTAACCAGCGTGGATCCAGTCGGATCGGCAGTGTTATAGTAAGAGGTTGACTGCTTTACGATCATATTGTAAACGCTGGGATATTCAATGTCCCATTTCTTTTCATTATACAAGGTAACTGTTGTGGCCTTGTTGGGGCCAGAATAATGACACAAGAGTGGATTTGAGTTAGCAAATATATTAACGAAAATCGGTAATACAATAATATACAAATGTGTAAGAATGTTAAGACCGAACTGTCAGAGCTGAATGTTGGGAAAAAAACTCTCTTCTGACAAAAAGCAGTACGTGATTTTATTTGTAACTTGGAAGAGGCCATACTTGAATTTTTTCGAAGATCTATACTAAACATTAAATCTGTTACGAAAAAGAACTAAACAAAATGAACACAAAACGATTAGCTTTAAAAAAGGACTCGTAACTGGAAAAACCGAATGAAAAAAGAATGTTAACGACAAATACTTTTTCACACCCAACCCAGTTCTGCGGAATCAGAATCAACGTTGAGTTTAAGCAAGTGAATGAGCCAATTGGAGTAAAGTGCCATGCAGATTTAATTTTTTCCCAATTGTGACGAATGCAGCTATCGATTTTTTTTGCATGCTTGGATGCTAGTTAACATTCGTGTCAGTCAGCTGTTGGCTCTCACGCTGGCCAATAGAATCTTCCTGCCTATTCGTGGCAGCCAGCTATAGGCTCTCACTCTGGCCAGTAGAAAATGGCCGCAAACTACATGAAAATTGCCGTAGAAGCATGAAAAAAATCGATTATTTCCACTATCGATGGGAGTTGGGAAATGCAAAGTAGGTCTTGGCCTTCCCACTAACTTGGAACATGTGCATGTAAATTTTGGTGCAAATCCGTCGAAAATCGCGGCCGTGCATTCGTTACACACACACACACACACACACACACACGCGCACACACACACACACACACACAACCTGTCTTTTATAGATAGAGATTGATATGTCAAAAATGTGGCCCATGAAGACACTAATAATTCCAGTTGTAGTTGGAGCCCTCAGATTGAGTAACTGGGCAAAACTGTGGCTGTGATTCGAACTGAGATTCTTCAGAGAACAGATTTTTTTTATGACAGTCAATATTTTGCAAAAGATTTTGTCGATATTGAGAGATGAAGAAATGAGAAGGTCCATTGTTATTATTAAGTTACATATTATTTAAGAACCGCACTTGATACATAAATTATTGCATAACATGTGCTTGAGAAAATTAAGATAATAATACTATTACCAAACTACTATATATATATATATATATATATATATATATATATATATATATATATATATACATATATATATATATATATATATATATATATATATATATATATATATATACTAGCAGGAGCCCAGCGTTGCCAGCGATGTAACAGTAAGAGATAGATCAAGTATCGACCATCATAAAGACTGAAAAATAAAATTGACAAAGATTATTGTTTAAGGTTGATGGACACGCATGTCTTAATTAGGTTTATTTTCTTTTTTTTTTACGAATTGGTCAAACCCAAACTCAAACAAAAACATTGTTTTCAATCGTTACCGATTGAATAGAATTTTATTATAAACAATTGTCTTGTAAATGGAATTTTTAAAGCATTCTGAATGTAAAATAAAAGAAAAAGTGCAAGACAATAAGAAACACTACCTGCCAAAAAAAGTGAAGTTTTGTTGAAATCGGTTGAAAAATGTAGAAATCCGATCCCATATATAAACGAACACACACACACACACACACACACACACACACACACACACACAACCTGGGTCTTATAATAAGTATGATATATATATATATATATATATATATATATATATATATTATACACTGTTACATTAGAACATGTAAATATCCACTACAAAATTAAAATTGTACATTTTGTTTCAACGTTAAAATCTAACGTTTCTTCAGAATCTTTCATTTTAACATTCAAATGTTGTACTGTAAGCCTGGATGTGCGTGTGTCGTAATGGAAAGAATTTTTAATACGAGAGACATGTTCCATTTCTCGTTGGGTTCATTATATTCACTTATCGGAAGGGTATTGATCCATCTCTTCTCCCCCAGCTTAATTAGTAAGACGTGTTTTACTAAACAATTATTATCTAAAATAAACACATTCTAAACATCTAAAATATTTTCAGGCTTTAAATAACTAGGAAAGGGTTGATAATCCCTAGAAAATGACTTAATAAATCAACATGACCTTAACCGGTAGGGCATGTTCCCCCACTGTTCATCGATGGGATTAAACGGAGGGAATCAGGGTTCGGTGTCGAGATGCTAGTATGAAGGGTGAGACAGGCCAAGGCGACTTTGACGTCACATCTAAATACCTTCAATCGGAAACTCTCTGAGCGTATTGGGTTAACCGTCCTAAATATTTATAAACGGGTTTTACCTGCAAGGTGTTCTTTATCAGAATGTGTCACCATGTCACGCGACGTAATCTTATCAGACTCAGATGAACATGTCTTCGTATATTTTGACCTCAGTGTCACTCACTAATAATAATAATAATAATGATTTTTCTCTTTTACAGCTCGTAATAAGAGTGTGAAGAATCAATATCGACAGTAATAGCAATAATAATGGAGGTTACGACGGAAGTAATAGAGGTGACTAACAGAAGCAAGACATATCGCTGTCTGATAGTAATTGAAAAACACGACTAAAAGGTGTGGGATGAGAATTTTACGCTGTTTTCTTTAGAGAAGTAGCAGGTAGCATTTATCTTTCGTGATTGGAAGCACTGACGATCTTTTTTCTAGCGCCGACCAACCTACTCCGATCTCTTCTAGAGATACTCATCCTCGATCGTTGTCTGTGCTGGAGTTAGTAAAATGAAGAAGTAGGGAGGAAAATCCATTAACACGTTTGGACTAAAAAGAAGAGAGTAACGGTTCTTATTTACTGGTCATGAGGGAATCAAGTTTGAATGAAGGGATCGGAAAAAAATGGAACGGCAGATAGAAAAACACACTAAATACTATAGAGGAAAGTTACGATAAAATAAAAGAAAAATTGTTTTAAAAGGTGTCAAGAGAAAAGGAAGAGAAAAGAGAAGGGAGATAACTGAGATATAAGACAGAAACAAATGACAACAGTTAGGTTTGGTTGATTATGGCTGATTTTCTTTAGCGTCATATCAACACCTCCATGGGTTATTTAATGCCGAAAACAAATAATTTGAACAATATATTTTGAACAGAAATGGTTGCCTTCAGCGCAGATATGTATTTCTGGTCATTTTTCGAGATGTATTTTTATATACCAGGTGTAACAGCAAATTTGTCTAAATCGTGTAAAAGCAAAATTGTCTGTCTGTTAGATTAAGCTTTCAACCGTTGTATCTTAGAAAGGATTAAACATATATTACTGGAATTCCCCGAGATTGTTATTACACTATTGGGCTCTACTTTGAACAATAACAATCTAAAATGTCTTTCCAATTTTAAAGAAGAATCGTGATGAAATCTATCATAACGAAAAAATGACATAGCTAAGGATCGGAATCTTATGAAGGATTTAAATAAAGTTCATATATATATATATATATATATATATATATATATATATATATATATATATATATTATTCCGGGATCATTTTCAACTTAATCAAAATGATCTAGGACCTCTGTAATCATCTTTCCGTTTTGGAGTAAGAAGGTGCGTCACTAGTTTCACGTACGATTTTATTTCTAAGTCATTTTTTCACTGCTGTTTGGACTGTCATTGCTGCAACTCTTCCCAACTGTGTCCAGCGTCTTATGGACTGCGTTGGATCTTTTCTAATAGATCTCTTTAGCTCTATGTTGAAATGATGGTCCCTGTTCATATTCTGAATATTAGACCTGGTTTTCCTCTCTACTTTTTAAACTTATTCACCGTTCTTTTGATGATACTTGAATGGACTTTGAAGATGGAAGCCAGAGTATGAATGTTGATACCATTACTGTAGGCGTAAATGATCTTTTTACTCTCATCATTGCTCAGTTGGCAAGACATAGTGGGGCTGACACAAAACGATTTTAACCTGTTCTATTTCTAGCTGAAAAACTCAAAGCATTTTTCAGTGATTCTTACAAATGGTGTCAAGATGGATAAACGTCTTATCTGTAAACCTGAGAAAAAGAAACAATTAGTTTAGTGTAAACATTTTGTGGAGTGGACAATTATGCTGTTACAAGATTTGGAAAATTTTGCTGTTACACCCGGTATATAAAAATTTATTTTAATACTTTCATTGTGTTTTTGTTGGGTTTCACTATTTACCCATAGCCGGAACCCTAACAGGGGCTACCACCCCGGTTCAGAGTAGACCGAACAACAAGAGCAATACAGAGGTCGTTCCGTGCTCCTCAAAATCACCCGATCAGAGGCCTTGCTGCCAGATGTAGTTTATCGTCATACCCAGGTCTACCATGACAAGACATATGGTAATATTAGCATTTCAATTATCATGAAACATTTGTCATTCATTGCCTGAACAGTATTATTCTTGATTGAAATCTGTAAAACAGTTTTACAGAAAAATACGTTTCTCAAGCCCAGTAATTGTCATCGTCTACCCTCGAATGATTGGGGTTTAATTCTTAAACTTTTGTATGAAGTAGTGCGGGATGTCAATATCTTGATTATGTCATTATTTTTTCTTCGAGATATATTTTCAATTTAGTCGTTGGGGCGATTGAAACTACTCGAGTGATAAGATTTCTTTTATTTGGTACAGTTCACTTTTTGCAATATTAAAGCTCTAGTCCACGATATTCGAAGAAATTATGACCTTCGCTAATACCTTCAATCTTCATTCGTTCAAGCCTGAAGACTGTGTTTAAACATGCATCAGATTTGTCTCCGCTGGGTGTTGACCTCAAAGACATCGACGCTACTCTATCTCTGATATTGAGCATATGTTAAAATAATATTTTACTATATATTAACTGCATATTATTTTAACATATGCTCAATATCAGAGATGGAGCAGCGTCGATGTCTTTAAGGTCAACACGCAGCGGCGACGGTCTGGTTAAAAACACAATGCATATAGTCACAACATTATCAACAAACACTCTTTGACAATGCCATATAAAAACCATCATTTTCATATATCGTACCTAAAAAAAATAATATAGAGAAAAAAAACGAGCAAAATATTTTTAAAAAAGAAATTTAGTTAGTCTTTAACAAATAAAATGAAAAACTGCTGCCCTCATATATATATATATATATATATATATATATATATATATATATATATATATATATATATATATTCGACTCTCCCGTCGAGTTCGATGTATGATGGCCAAGCAGATCAGTTCATAGGAAACCGACAGCCCGACAACAGCACATGAGATTTGATTATAATGGTGAAGGTTTCGTGCAGGACCATCCACACTTTTTGAAGGGCCGAATACAGAGATCCGGTGCACTACGTGCCACAGGGTCCTCAAACGACCCTCCGCAGGTTTTGAATTGAGGTTGTCCTTCTCCTGGTCCAGTTGCCATCCAAGGCTATAGAACCCAGTCTGTCCTACTATTTATCCATAGCTGGAGGAAGAAGTAGATTCACATTTCCCAAAGGTATTAACGTAAGCAATGTAATGGATTCAACTGGAATTCGAACTCGGCTCTCCGATTCCTCAATCCGAGCCTCTATCTATTATTCCACCGTGCCTATATATATATATTCCACACTTGTTGCACGATTCGGTGTTTCATGCACAAAGCAATCATCAGGAGATTAATTAAGCTTACTCAACACCTGAAGATTGCGCAGTGCATAAAACTCCGTCACCCAGAAGGACTCGCTTGCTCATTTGAACTCTGTCGAAGCTGAAAAGTGAGGACTGAATTTGATAAAATTTTATTGATATTGCGTTGTTTTTGTGGTTAATGCTTCTAGAATTTGTAATCGTTATCTACTATTACTCCATCTAAGAAATAGTAATATGAGAAAATAAATAGTTAAAAAAACAAATAATAAAAATATTTGAAACAATATAGTAATATTTAAAGTGTATTGTTGAAAATTTGCTGTTTTATGCACAGTAACGGAGATATAGATATTTTTGTGAATATATATACTGCCAACGTAGGAATCAGCACAAAATGACGATTGGTAATTTCATGTCTCAAGTGAACAAATGTATATATTGAAAAGATGGCTGGATTATCATTTATAATGTAACTGACAGCCAACATGACATGTTGATTGTTATATACACTATAATTTTTCTAGCTGTTTCTAATGTCTTCTATTTTAATGGCGTAGGCTATGATGGCTTTGTGCTGGCTTAGATTGTTTTTTGTCTAGGAATTGCCATAACACTTTTTGGGATATAGTGGCGTGTGTTCCAGTGGTTTGAATTCAGAGGAGTCCTTTTCGTAATAGAAATCGTATATTTAATCAGAAAACACTGACATCGCTTTCCCAAGAGTTTAAAACACTCCTATGAAAGTTAATAAAGTTGTATTTTTACTACTAGTTTGGACCATTGTCCTCATCTTGTCGCCATATTTTCTCACAACGTTTCGGCCGTTGTACGCTCGCTGTTGTATGCCCAACCTTTTCAGGGTGGTTGGAATTTCAGACTAGACACTTTATTTCGATGCTGGGGTAGACTGTTCTAGTTCCACGTGCCATGTTTGATGGATTTCAGTTATCGGTTATCTCCTGCTAATTTTCCCTCTGAAATTTCTCCACTGCTTTAACCGGGTATTGAACTCACACTGTTTGGGTCTTGGTACTGGATCTAATCAACGCCTTTATCCACTGTGCCATGTGTCCTTGAGAACAGACTTCTTTCTCCTTTCCTTACATCTTCCTCATTTCCTTATCTCTTCTTTCTCTTTTCCTTACCACTTCCGGCTTTCCTTATCTCTTCCTCCTTTCCTAACCTCTTCCACCTTTCCTTACCTCTTCCTCCTTTCCTTATCTCTTTCTCCCTTCCTTACCTCTTCCTCCTTTCCTTACCTCTTCCTCCTTTCCTTACCACTTCCCCCTTTCCTTATCTCTTCCTCCTTTCCTTACATCTTCCTCCTTTCCTTATCTCTTCCTCCTTTCCTTACCTCTTCCTCCTTTCCTTATCTCTTCCACCTTTCCTTATCTCTTCCTCGTTTTCTTACCTCTTCCTCCTTTCCTTATCTCTTCTTTCTCTTTCCTTACCTCTTCCTCCTTTCCTTATCTCTTCCTCCTTTCCTTATCTCTTCTTTCTCCTTTCCTTACCACTTCCCCCTTTCTTTATCTCTTCATCCTTTCCTTACCTCTTCCCACCTTTCCTTTTCTTCCTCCTTTCCTTATCACTTTCTCCCTTCCTTACCTCTTCCTTCTTTCCTTACCTCTTCCTCCTTTTCTTACTTCCCCTTTCCTTATTTCTTCCTCCTTTCCTTACCTCTTCCTCCTTCCTTATCTCTTCCTCCTTTCCGTGCCTCTTCCTCCTTTCTTATCTCTTCCTTTCCTTATCTCTTCCTCCTTTTCTTTACCTCTATCTCCTCTCTTTCTTCCACCTTTCTCCACCTCTTCTCCTTTCCTTATCCTCTTCCACCTTTCCTTATCTCTTCCTCCTTTCCTTCCTTCCTCCTTTCCTTATCTCTTCTTTCTCCTTTCCTTACCTCTTTCCTTTCGTATCTCTCTTTCCTTCCTTACCTCTTATCCTTTCCTTACCTCTTCCTCCTTTCTTACCCTTCCCCTTTTCTTATCTCTTCCTCCTTTCTTACCTATTCCTCCTTTTCTTATCTCTTCCTCCTTTCCTTACCACTTCCGTCTTTCCTTATCACTTCCTCCTTTCCTTATCTCTTCCTACTTTCCTTATCTCTTCCACCTTTCCTTATCTCTTCCTCCTTTCCTAACCTCTTCCACCTTTCCTTAACTCTTCCTCCTTTCCTTATCTCTTTTCCCTTCCTTACCTCTTCCTCCTTTCCTTACCTCTTCCTCCTTTCCTTATCTCTTCCACATTTCCTTATCTCTTCCTCGTTTTCTTACCTCTTCCTCCTTTCCTTATCTCTTCTTTCTCCTTTCCTTACCTCTTCACCTTTCCTTATCTCTTCCTCCTTTCCTTATATCTTCTTTCTCCTTTCCTTACCACTTCCCCCTTTCTTTATCTCTTCGTCCTTTCCTTACCTCTTCCACCTTTCCTTATGTCTTCCTGCTTTCCTTATCACTTTCTCCCTTCCTTACCACTTTCTCCTTTGCTTACCTCTTCCTCCTTTCCTTACCACTTCCCCCTTTCCTTATTTCTTCCTCCTTTCCTTACCTCTTCCTCCTTTCCTTATCTCGTCCTCCTTTCCGTACCTCTTCCTCTTTTCCTTATCTCTTCCACCTTTCCTTATCTCTTCCTCCTTTTCTTACCTCTTCCTCCTTTCCTTACCTCTTCTATCTCCTTTCCTTACCTCTTCCACCTTTCCTTACCTGTTCCTCCTTTCCTTATCTCTTCCACCTTTCCTTATATCTTCTTTCTCCTTTCCTTACCACTTCCCCCTTTCTTTATCTCTTCGTCCTTTCCTTACCTCTTCCACCTTTCCTTATGTCTTCCTGCTTTCCTTATCACTTTCTCCCTTCCTTACCACTTTCTCCTTTCCTTACCTCTTCCTCCTTTCCTTACCACTTCCCCCTTTCCTTATTTCTTCCTCCTTTCCTTACCTCTTCCTCCTTTCCTTATCTCTTCCTCCTTTCCGTACCTCTTCCTCTTTTTCCTTATCTCTTCACCCTTTCATATCTCTTCCTCCTTTTCTTACCTCTTCCTCCTTTCCTTACCTCTTCTATCTCCTTTCCTTACCTCTTCCACCTTTCCTTACCTCTTCCTCCTTTCCTTATCTCTTCCACCTTTCCTTAACTCTTCCTCCTTTCCTTACCACTTCCTCCTTTCCTTATCTCTTCTTTCTCCTTTCCTTACCTCCTCCACCTTTCCTTATCTCTTTCTCCCTTCCTTACCTCTTCCTCCTTTCCTTACCTCTTCTTCCTTTCCTTACCACTTCCGCCTTTCCTTATCTCTTCCTCCTTTCCTTACCACTTCCATCATTCCTTATCTCTTCCTCCTTTCCTTATCTCTATCTACTTTCCTTATCTCTTCCACCTTTCCTTATCTCTTCCTCCTTTCTAACCTCTTCCAATCCTTTCCTTAACTCTTCCCTCCTTTCTTATCTCTTTCTCCCTTCCTTACCCTACCTCCTTTCCACCTCCTTTCCTCCTTTCCTTTACCACTTCCCCCTTTCATATCTCTTCCTCCCTTTCCTAACATCTTCCTCTTTCCTTTTCTTTCTCCCTTCCTTACATCTTCCTCCTTTTTCTTAACCTTCCTCCTTTTCATACCATTCCCAGCACCATTCCACTCTTTCCTCCTCCTTTCCTCACCTCTTCCTCCTTTCCAACCTTCCCCACCATTCTCTTCCTCCTTTCCTTACCTCTTCCTCCTTTTCATATCTCTTCCTCCTTTCCTTACCTCTTCCTCCTTTCCTTACCTCTTCTTACTCCTTTACTTATCTCTTCCCTTTTTTACCTCTTCCTCTTTTCCTTATCTCTTCTTTCTCCTTTCCTTACCTCTTCCTCCTTTCCCTTATCTCTTCCTCCTTTCCTTACCACTTCCCTCATTTATCTCTTCCTCTTTTCCTTACATCTTCCCCCTTTCCTTATCTCTTCCTCCTTTCCTTACCACTTCCCCCTTTCCATATCTCTTCCTCCTTTCCTTATCTCTCTTCCTCCTTTTCTTATCTCTTCCTCCTTTCCTTACCTCTTCCTCCTTCCCTTATCTCTTCCTCCTTTCCTTACCACTTCCCCCTTTCCTTATCTCTTCCTCCTTTCCTTACCACTTCCCCCTTTCCTTATCTCTTCCTCCTTTCCTTATCTCTTCCTCCTTTCCTTACCACTTCCCCCTTTCCTTATCTCTTCCTCCTTTCCTTATCTCTTCCACCTTTCCTTACCTCATCCTCTTTTCCTTATCTCTTCTTTCTCCTTTCCTTACCACTTCCCCCTTTCTTTATGTCTTCCTCCTTTCATTGCCTCTTCCTCCTTTCCTTGCCCCTTCCTCCTTTCCTTACCTCTTCCTCCTTTCCTTATCTCTTCCTCCTTCCTTACTTACCTCTTCCTCCTTTCCTTACCTCTTCCTCCTTTCCTTCACTTCCCCCTTTCCTTACATCTCTCCTCCTTTCTTTACCTCTTCCTCCTTTCCTTACCACTTCCCCTTTCCTTATCTCTCTTCCTCCTTTCATATCTCTTCCTCCTTTCCTTCACTTCCCCTTTTCCTTATCTCTTCCTCCTTTCCTAACATCTTCCACCTTTCCTTACCTCTTCCTCCTTTCCTTATCTCTTTCTCCCTTCCTTACCTCTTCCTCCTTTCCTTACCTCTTCCTCCTTTCCTTACCACTTCCCCCTTTCCTTATCTCTTCCTCCTTTACTTATCTCTTCCTCATTTCCTTACCACTTCCCCCTTTCCTTATCTCTTCCTCCTTTCCTAACATCTTCCTCCTTTCCTTATGTCTTTCTCCCTTCCTTACATCTTCCTCCTTTCCTTACGTCTTCCTCCTTTCCTTAACACTACCCCCTTTCCTTATCTCTTCCTCCTTTCCTTACCTCTTCCTCCTTTCCTTACCACTTCCCCCTTTCCTTATCTCTTCCTCCTTTCCTAACATCTTCCACGTTTCCTTACCTCTTCCTCCTTTCCTTATCTCTTTCTCCCTTCCTTAACTCTTCCTCCTTTCCTTACCTCTTCCTGCTTTCCTTACCACTTCCCCCTTTCCTTATCTCTTCCTCCTTTCCTTATCTCTTCCTCCTTTCCTTACCACTTCCCCCTTTCCTTATCTCTTCCTCCTTTCCTAACATCTTCCTCCTTTCCTTTTCTCTTTCTCCTTCCTTACATCTTCCTCCTTTTTCTTAACTCTTCCTCCTTTCCTTACCACTTCCCCTTTCACTCCTCTTCCTCCTTTCTTACCTCTTCCCTCCCTTTCCTTCCCTTCCCCTCACTCATATCTCTTCCTCCTTTCCTTACCTCTTCCTCCTTTCCTTATCTCTTCCTCCTTTCCTTACCTCTTCCTCCTTTCCTTACCTCTTCTTACTCCTTTACTTATCTCTTCCTCTTTTCTTACCTCTTCCTCCTTTCCTTATCTCTTCTTTCTCCTTTCCTTACCTCTTCCTCCTTTCCTTATCTCTTCCTCCTTTCCTTACCACTTCCCCCTTTACTTATCTCTTCCTCCTTTCCTTACATCTTCCCCCTTTCCTTATCTCTTCCTCCTTTCCTTACCACTTCCCCCTTTCCTTATCTCTTCCTCCTTTCCTTATCTCTTCCTCCTTTCCTTATCTCTTCCTCCTTTCCTTACCTCTTCCTCCTTCCCTTATCTCTTCCTCCTTTCCTTACTACTTCCCCCTTCCTTATCTCTTCCTCCTTTCCCTTACCACTTCCCCCCCCTTTCCTTATCTCTCTTCCTCCCTTTCCTTATCTCTTCCTCCTTTCCTTACCTCATCACTTTTTCCTTATCTCTTCTTTCTCCTTTCCTTACCACTTCCCCCTTTCTTTATGTCTTCCTCCTTTCATTGCCTCTTCCCCTTTCCTTCTTCCTCCTTTCCTCCTTTCCTTACCACTTCCTCCTTTCCTCATTCCTTTCCTCCTTCCTTATCTCTTCCCTCCTTTTCTTACACCTCTTCCTCCTTTTCATATCTCTTTCTTTCTCCTTTCCTTACCTCTTCCTCCTTTCCTTATCTTCCTCCTTTCCTTATCTCTTCTTTTCTCCTTTCCTTACCACTTCCCCTTTCTTTATCTCTTCCTCCTTTCCTTACCTCTTCAACCTTTCCTTATGTCTTCCTCCTTTCCTTATCTCTTTCTCACTTCCTTACCACTTCCCCCTTTCCTTATCTCTTCCTCCTTTCCTTATCTCTTCCTCCTTTCCTTATCTCTTCCTCCTTTCCTTACCTCTTCCTCCTTCCCTTATCTCTTCCTCCTTTCCTTACCACTTCCCCCTTTCCTTATCTCTTCCTCCTTTCCTTACCACTTCCCCCTTTCTTTATCTCTTCCTCCTTTCCTTACCTCTTCAACCTTTCCTTATGTCTTCCTCATTTCCTTATCTCTTTCTCCCTTCCTTACCTCTTCCTCCTTTCCTTACCTCTTTCTCCTTTCCTTACCTCTTCCACCTTTCCTTATCTCTTCCACCTTTCCTTATCTCTTCCTCCTTTTCTTACCTCTTCCTCCTTTCCTTACCTCTTCTTTCTCCTTTCCTTACCTCATCCACATTTCCTTACCTCTTCCTCCTTTCCTTATCTCTTCCACCTTTCCTTATCTGTTCCTCCTTTCCTTACCTCTTCCTCCTTTTCTTATCTCTTCCTCCTTTCCTTACCACTTCCCTCTTTCCTTATCCCTTCCTCCTTTCCTTATCTCTTCCTCCTTTCCTTATCTCTTCCACCTTTCCTTATCTCTTCCTCCTTTCCTAAACTCTTCCACCTTTCCTTACCTCTTCCTCCTTTCCTTAACTCTTTCTCCCTTCCTTATCCCCTCTTCCTCTTTTCCTTACCTCTCCTCCTTTGCTTACCACTTCCCTTTTCTTTCATATCTCTTCCTCCTTTCCTTACCTCTTCCTCCTTTCCTTTCACTTCCCATTTCCTTATCTCTTCCTCCTTTCCTTATCTCTTCCTCCTTTCCTCACTCTCCCCCTTTTCCTTATCTCCTTCCCTCCCTTCCCCAACATCTTCCACCTTTCCTTACCTCTTCCTCCTTTCCTTGTCCTCTCCCTTCCTTCTTTCCTCTTCCTCCTTTCCTTACCTCTTTCCTCCTTTCCTTTCCACTTCCCCTTTCCTTTATCTCCCACCTTTCCTTCCATCTTCCTCCTTTCCTTATCTATTTTTTCTCCTTTCGTTATCTCTTCCACCGTTCCTTATCTCTTCCTCCTTTCCTTACATCTTCCTCCTTTCCTTACCTCTTCCTCCTTTCCTTATCTCTTCTTTCTCCTTTCCTTACCTCTTCCTCATTTCCTTACCTCTTCCTCCTTTCCTTATCTCTTCTTCCTCCTTTCCTTACCTCTTCCTCCTTTCCTTATCTCTTCCTCCTTTCCTTACCTCTTCCTCCTTTCCTTATCTCTTCTTTCTACTTTCCTTACCTCTTCCAACTTTCCTTATCATTTTCTCCTTTCCTTACCTCTTCCTCCTTTCCTTACCTCTTCCTCTTTTCCTTACCACTTCCCCCTTTCCTTATCTCTTCCTCATTTCCTTACCTCTTCCTCCTTTTTCTCTTTCTTTCTTCTTCCTTTCCTTATCTTCCTCCTTCCCTTTCCTCATTCTCCCCTTTTCCTTACCACTTCCCCCTTTCCTTATCTCTTCCTCCTTTCCTTACCTCTTCCTCCTTTCCTTACCACTTCCCCCTTTCCTTATCTCTTCCTCCTTTCCTTATCTCTTCCTCCTTTCCTAACATCTTCCCCTTTCTTTATCTCTTCCTCCTTTCTAACATCTTCCACCTTTTCCTTACCTCTTCTCCTTTCCTTATCTCTTCCCCCTTCCTTACATCTTCCACTCCTTTCCTTCTTACCTCTTTCTCCTTTCCTTATCTTCTTCCACTTCCCCCTTTTCTTACATCTTCCTCATTTCCTTACCTCTTCCTCCTTTCCTTATCTCTTCTTTTCTCCTTTCCTTATCTCTTCCACCATTTCCATATCTCTTCCTCCTTTCCCTCTTCCTCATTTCCTTACCTCTTCCTCCTTTCCTTATCTCTTCTTTCTCTTTCTTTACCTCTTCCTCCTTTCTTATCTCTTCCTTTCCTTACCTCTTCCTCATTTCCTTATCTCTTTTTTCCTCCTTTATCTCTTCCACCTTTCTTACCTCCTTTCCTTATCTCTTCCTCCTTTCCTTACGTCTTCCTCCCTTTCCTTATCTCTTTCTCCTTTCCTTACGTCTTCCACCTTTCATATCTCTTCCTCCTTTCCTTACCTCTTCCTCCTTTCCTTACCTCTTCCTCCTTTCCTCCCGTCTTCCACCTTTCCTTATCTCTTCCTCCTTTCCTTACGTCTTCCTCCTTTCCTTACGTCTGCCTCCTTTCCTTATCTCTTCCTCCTTTCATTACCTCTTCCTCATTTCCTTATCTTTTTCTCCTTTCTTATCTCTTTACCTTTCCTTACCTCTTCCTCCTTTCTTATCTCTTCTCCTTTCACCCCTCTTCCTCCTTTCCTTATCTCTTTTTCTCCTTTCCTTACGTCTTCCTTCTTTCCTTATCTCTTTTCTCCTTTCCTGACCTCTTCCTCCTTTCCTTATCTCTTCCTCCTTTCCTGACCTCTTCTACCTTTCTTACCACTTCTATCCTTTCCTTATCTCTTTCTCCTTTTCTTCACCTCTTCCACCTTTTCTTACCTTTTCCTTTCCTTATCTCTTCCTCCTTTCCTTACCTCTTCCTCCTTCTTATTTCTTCCTCCTTTCTTTTTCTTCTTCCTCCTTTCCTTACGTCTTCACCCATTTCCTTACCTCTTCCACCTTTCCTTATATCTTCCTCCTTTCCTTATCTCTTCCACCTTTCCTTATCTCTTCCACCTTTCCTTATCTCTTCCACCTTTCCTTATCTCTTCCTCCTTTCCTTATCTCTTCTTTCTCCTTTCCTTACCTCTTCCACCTTTCCTTATCTCTTTCTCCTTTCCTTACCTCTTCCTCCTTTTCTAACCTCTTCCTCCTTTCCTTAACTCTTCCACCTTTCCTTATCTCTTCTTCCTCCTTTCCTTATCTCTTCCTCCTTTCCTTATCTTTTCCTCCTTTCCTTACCTCTTCCCCCTTTCCTTATATCTTTCCTCCTTTCCTTATCTCTTCTTTTCCCTTTCCTTAACCTCTTCCTCCTGACATTTATCCTCTTCCCTCCTTTTCATATCTCTTCCACCTTTCCTTACCTCTTCCTCCTTTCCTTTATTTCTTCCACCTTTCTTCCTCTTCCTTATCTCTTATCTCTTCCTTTCTTTCTCTTTCCTTTCTTCTTTCTCCTTTCCTTACCTCTTCCTCCTTTCCTTATCTCTTCTCCTTTCCTTACCTCTTCCTCCTTTTTCTTACCTCTTCCTCATTCCTTCTCTTCCCTCCTTTCCTTATCTCTTCTTCCTCCTTTCCTTATCTCTTCCTCCTTTCCTTACCTCTTCCTCCTTTCCTTATCTCTTCCACCTTTCCTTATCTCTTCCTCCTTTCTTTCCTCTTCCTCCTTTTCTTACCTCTTCCTCTTTCCTTACCTCTTCCTCCTTTCCTTATCTATTCTTCCTCCTTTCCTTATCTCTTCCTCCTTTCCATACCTCTTCCTCCTTTCCTTACCTCTTTCTCCTTTCCTTACCTCTTCCTCCTTTCCTTATCTCTTCTTCCTCCTTTCCTTATCTCTTCCTCCTTTCCTTACCTCTTCCTCCTTTCCTTACCTCTTCCTCCTTTCCTTATCTCTTCCACCTTTCCTTATCTCTTCCTCCTTTCCTTACCTCTTCCTCCTTTCCTCACCTCTTCCTCCTTTCCTTATCTCTTCTTCTTTTCCTTATCTCTTCTTTCTCCTTTCCTTACCTCTTCCTCCTTTCCTTATGTCTTCCCCCTTTCCTTATTTCTTCCTCCTTTCCTTATCTCTTCCTCCTTTCCTTATCTCTTCCTTTCCTTACCTCTTTCCCCTTTTCTTACCTCTTCCACCTTTCCCTCTTTCCTCCTCCTTATCTCTTCCACCTTCCTACCTTTCCTTTCCTTCTCTTCCTCCTTTTCCTTCCTCTTCCTTTCACCCACCTCTTCCTCCTTTCTGACCTTTCTTCCTCTCCTTCCCTCCCTTTCCTTACCTCTTCCTCCTTTCCCACCTCTTCCTCCTTTCCTTCTCTTCTTCCTCCTTTCTTACCTCTTCCTCCTTTCCTTACCTCTTCCTCCTTTCCTTATCTCTTCTTTCTCCTTTCTCTTCTCCTTTCTTCCTCCTTTCCTTATCTCTTCCCCTTTCCTTATCTCTTCCTCCTTTCCTTTCATCCTTTTCTCCTTTCCTTTCCTTCTTCTTCCTTTCCTTATCTCTTCCTCTTCCTCCTTTCCTTTTTCCTTTCTCCTTTCCTTATCTCTTTCCTTTCCTTTCCTTATCTCTTCCTCCTTTCCTCTTCCCCCTTTTTCTCTTCCTCCTTACCTCTTCCACCTTTCCTTATCTCTTCCTTTTCCTGACCTCTTCCTCCTTTCCTCCTTTCCCCCTCT
This sequence comes from Acanthosepion pharaonis, assembly GCA_903632075.3. Lineage (NCBI taxonomy): Eukaryota > Metazoa > Mollusca > Cephalopoda > Sepiida > Sepiidae > Acanthosepion > Acanthosepion pharaonis. Next base: position 82,670 of record CAHIKZ030000964.1, read on the forward strand.
TCTCTCCTTTCATATCTCTTTCTTCCTTTTCTTACCTCTTCCTCCTTTTTCTCTTCCTTTTTACCTCTTCCTTATCTCTTCTTCCTCTTTTCTTACCTCTTCCTCCTTTCCTTTCCATATCTCTTCCTTTCCTTTCTTCCTCTTCCTCCTTTCCTTACCTCTTCCTCCTTTCCTTATCTCTTCTTCCTTTCCTTATCTCTTCCCTCCTTTCCTTACATCTCTTCCTCCTTTCCTTATCTCTTCCTGCTTTCCTTATATCTTCCTCCTTTCCTTACCTCTTCCTCCTTTCCTTATCCTTTCCTCCTTTCTCTTCCTTTCCTTTTTCCATATCTTTCTTCCACATTTCCTTATCTCTTCCTCCTTTCCTTACCTCTTCCTCCTTTCCTTATCTCTTTCTCCTTTTCATACCTCTTCCACCTTTCCTTCATCTCTTTTTCTCCTTTCCTTACCTCTTCCTCCCTTTTTCCCTAACCTCTTCCTCCTTTCCTTAACTCTTCCTCTTTCCTTATCTCTTCTTCCTCTTTCCTTATCTCCTCCTTTTCTTATCTCTTCTTTTCCCCCTTTCCTTACTCTTCCTCCTTTGCCTCTATCCTCCTTTCTTATCTTCCACCTTTCCTTACCTCTTCCTCCTTTCATATCTCTTCCACCTTTCGTTACCTCTTCCACTTTCCTTATCTCTTCCTCCTTTCTGACCTTTTCTTTCTCAACTTTCCTTACCCTCTTCTTTCTCCTTTCCTTCCTGCCTCTTCCTCCTTTTTATCTCTTCTCTTCTTTCTCTTCCTTTTTCTCTTCCCTTTCCATTCTCTCTTTCTCCTTTCCCTTCTCCTCTTCCTCCTTTCGCCTCTCTTTCCTCCCTTTCCTTACCTCTTTACCTTTCATTATCTCTTCCTCCTTTCCTTATCTCTTCCTCCCCTTTTTCTTTTCCTCTTCCTCCTTCCCTTACCTCTTCCTCTTTCCTTACCTCTTCCTCCCTTTCCTATCTCTTCTTCCTCCTTTCTTACCTCTTCCTCATTTCCTTTCTCTTCCTCCCTTACCTCTCTTCTCCTTTCCCTTACCTCTTCCTCTTTCTCTTTACCTTTCTCTTCTTCCTCGTTTCCTTACCTCTTCCTCCTTTCTTACCTCTTCCACCTTTCCCTTACCTCTTCCCCTTTTCTTACCTCTTCCCTTTTCCTTACCTCTTCCTCCTTTCCTTACCTCTTCCTCTTTCCTTACCTCTTCCCTTTCCTTTCTCTTCTTCTTTCTCTTCCCTCTTCTTTCTCCTTTCCTTCCTCCTTTTCCTTATGTCTTCCCCCCTTTTCTATTTCTTCCTCTTTCCTTATCTCTTCCTCCTTTCTTACCTCGTCCTCCTTTCCTTACCTCTTCCTTTTTCCTTTCTCTTCTCATTTCCCCATACCTCTTCCTCCTTTCTATCTCTTCTTCCTTTCCTTACCTCTTCCCTCCTTCCTTACCTCTTCCTCCTTTCCTTATCTCTTCTTTCTCCTTTCCTTACCCTCTTCCTCCTTTCCTTACCTCTTCTCCTTTTCTACCTCTCTTCTTCCTCTTTCTTTCTCTTTTCCTTTCCTTGTCTCTTCTTCCTCCTTTTCCTTATCTCTTCCTCCTTTCCTTCCCCTCTTCTTTCTCCTTTCCTCTCCTCTTCCTCCTTTCCTTACCTCTTCCACCTTTCCTTTCTCCTTTCCCCCTTTTTCTTACCTCTTCCTCCTTTTCTCTTCTTCCCCTTTCTTATCTCTTCTTCCTCCTTTCCACCTCTTCCTCTTTCCTTACCTTTTCTTTCCTTTCCTTCCTCTTCCTCTTTCCTTTCCTTCCCCTCTTCCACCTTTCCTTATCTCTTCCACCTTTCCTTACGTCTTCCACTTTTCCTTACCTCTTTCTCCTTTCCTTACCTCTTCCTCCTTTCCTTCTTCCTCTTCCCCTTTCCTTATCTCTTCCTCTTTTCCACCTCTTCTTTCCTTACCTCTTCCACCTTTCCTTACCTCTTCCTCCTTTCCTTACCTCTTCCTCCTTTCCTTATCTCTTCCTTTCCTTACCTCTTCTTTCTATTTCCTTACCTCTTCCTCCTTTCCTTATCTCTTCTTTCTCCTTTCTTACCTCTCCTCCTTTCCTCCTTTCTTTTTCCTTATCTCTTCTTCCTCCTTTCCTTACCTCTTCCTCCTTTCTTACCTCTTCCTCCTTTCCTTATCTCTTCTTCTTTCTCCTTTCCTTACCTCTTCGTCCTTTCCTTTTCTTATCTCTTTCTCCTTTCCTTTTTTACCTCTTCCTCCTTTCCTTACCTCTTTTCCTCCTTTCTCTTCCTCTTTCCACCTTTCTTTTTCCTTTCCTTTTCTCCTTTCCTTACCTCTTCTTCCTTTTCTTATCTCTTCCTCCTTTCCTTACCTCTTCCTCCTTTTTCCTTATCTCTTCCTCCTTTCCTTATCTCTTCCTCTTTTCCTTTTCTCTTCCACCTTTCTTATCTCTTACCTTTTTCCTTACCTCTTCCTCCTTTCCTTTATCTTCTTCCTCCTTTCCTTACCTCTTCCATCTTTTCATATCTCTTCTTCCACCTTTCCTTACCTCTTCCTTTCTTATCTCTTCTTCCCTTTCTTCCACCTCTTCCCCTTTCCTTACCTCTTCCTCCTTTCCTTATCTCTTTTCCTTATCTCTTCCTTTTTCTTACCTCTTCCTCTTTTTCTTCCTCTTCTTACCTTTCATTTCCTCTTCCCTCTTTCTTACCTCTTCTCCTTTCCTTATCTCTTTACCTTTCCTCTATCTCTTCCTCCCTTTCCTTACGTCTTCTTTCTACTTTCCTTTACTTCTTTCCTCCTTTCCTTATCTCTTCTTCTCCTTTCCTTACCTCGTCCTCCTTTCCTTGTCTTCTTTCTCCTTTCCTTACCTCTTCCTCCTTTCTTCTTTCCTCCTTTCCCTTACCTCTTCCTCCTTTCCTTACATCTTCCTCCTTTCCTTACCCTCTTCCACCTTTCCTTATCTCTTTCACCTTTCTTACCTCTTCCTTTTTTTCCTTACCTCTTCTTCCTCCTTTCCTTACCTTCTTCTTTCTCTTTTTTCCTTACCCCTTCCTCCCTTTCCCACCTCTTCCTTCTTTCTCACGTCTTCTTTTCCTTTCCTTACCTCTTCCTCCTTTCCTTACCTCATCTTTCTCCTTTCCTTACCTCTTCCTCCCTTTCCTTACCTCTTCTTTCTCCTTTCCTTGCCCTTCACCTTTTTTCTTTCTCCTTTTCCTTATCTCTTCCACCTTTCCTTACCTCTTCCTCCTTCCTCCTTCCCCTCTTCCACCTTTCCTTATCTCTTTCACCTTTCCTTACCTCTTCCTCCTTTTCTTACCTCTTCCTCCTTTCCTTACCACTTCCCCCTTTCCTTACCTCTTCCTCCTTTCCTTATCTCTTCTTTCTCCTTTCCTTACCTCTTCCACCTTTCCTTACCTCTTCTTCCTTTCCTTATCTCATCCTCCTTTCCTTACCTCTTCCTCCTTTCCTTATCTCTTCCCCCTTTTCTTACCTATTCCTCCTTTCCTTACCTCTTCCTCCTTTCCTTATATCTTACACCTTTCCTTATCTCTTCCTCCTTTCCTTACCTCTTCTTCCTTTCCTCACCTCTTCCTCCTTTCCTTATCTCTTCTTCTTTTCCTTATCTCTTCTTCCTCCTTTCCTTACCTCTTCCTCCTTTTCTTACCTCTTCCTCCTTTGCTTATTTCTTCTTCTTCCTTTCCTTACCTCTTCCTCCATTCCTTAACTCTTCCTCCTTTCCTTATCTCTTCCACCTTTCCTTATATCTTCCTCCTTTCCTTATCTCTTCCACCTTTCCTTATCTCTTCCTCCTTTCCTTACCTCTTCCTCCTTTCCTTATCTCTTCCACCTTTCCTTATCTCTTCCTCGTTTCCATATCTCTTCCACCTTTCCTTATCTCTTCCACTTTTCCTTACCTCTTCCTCCTTTCCTTACCTCTTCCTCCTTTCCTTATCTCTTTCTCCCTTCCTTACCTCTTCCTCCTTTCCTTACCTCTTCCACCTTTCCTTATCTCTTCCTCCTTTCCTTACCTCTTCCACATTTCCTTATCTCTTCCTCCTTTCCTTACCTCTACCACATTTCCTTACCTCTTCCTCCTTTCCTTATCTCTTCCTCCTTTCCTTTCCTCTTCCTCCTTTTCTTACCTCTTCCTCATTTCCTTACCTCTTCCTCCTTTCCTTACCTCTTCCTCTTTTCCTTACCTCTTCCTCCTTTCCTTACCTCTTCCTCCTTTCGTTATCTCTTCTTTCTCCTTTCCTTAACTCTTCCACCTTTCCTTATCTCTTCCTCCTTTTCTTACCTCTTCCACCTTTCCTTATCTCTTCCACCTTTCCTTACCTCTTCCACGTTTCCTTACCTCTTCCTCCTTTCCTTATCTCTCCCACCTTTCCTTATCTCTTCCCCCTTTTCTTACCTCTTCCTCCTTTACTTACCTCTTCTTTTCACCTTTTCCTTACCTCTTCCTCCTTTCACCCTCTTCCTCCTTTCCTTATCTCTTCCACCTTTCCTTATCTCTTCCTCCTTTCCTTACGTCTTCTTTTCTCCTTTCTTACCTCTTCCTCCTTTTCCTTATCTCTTCTTTCTCTTTCCTTACCTCGTCCTCCTTTCCTTACCTCTTTTCTCCTTTTCCTTACCTCTTCCACCTTTTCCTTATCTCTCTTCCACCTTTCCTTACCTCTTCCTCTTTTCCTTACCTCTTCCTCCTTTCCTTATCTCTTCTTCCTCCTTTCCTTACCTCTTCCACCTTTCCTTATCTCTTCCACCTTTCCTTACCTCTTCCACGTTTCCTTACCTCTTCCTCCTTTCCTTATCTCTCCCACCTTTCCTTATCTCTTCCCCCTTTTCTTACCTCTTCCTCCTTTCCTTACCTCTTCTTTCACCTTTCCTTACCTCTTCCTCTTTCCTTACCTCTTCCTCCTTTCCTTATCTCTTCCACCTTTCCTTATCTCTTCCTCCTTTCCTTACGTCTTCTTTCTCCTTTCCTTACCTCTTCCTCCTTTCCTTATCTCTTCTTTCTCCTTTCCTTACCTCGTCCTCCTTTCCTTACCTCTTCTTTCTCCTTTCCTTACCTCTTCCACCTTTCCTTATCTCTTCCACCTTTCCTTACCTCTTCCTTTTTTCCTTACCTCTTCCTCCTTTCCTTACCTCTTCTTTCTCCTTTCCTTACCTCTTCTTTCTCCTTTCCTTACCTCTTCCACCTTTCCTTATCTCTTTCTCCTTTCCTTACCTCTTCCTCCTTTCCTTACCTCTTCTTTCTCCTTTCCTTACCTCTTCCACCTTTCCTTATCTCTTCCACCTTTCCTTATCTCTTTCTCCTTTCCTTTCCTCTTCCTCCTTTCCTTACCTCTTCCTCCTTTCCTTACGTCTTCTTTCTCCTTTCCTTATCTCTTCCACCTTTCCTTACCTCTTCCTCCTTTCCTTACCTCTTCCTCCTTTCCTTATCTCTTCCACTTTTTCTTATCTCTTCCTCCTTTTCTTACCTCTTCCTCCTTTCCTTATCTCTTCTTTCTCCTTTCCTTACCTCTTCCTCCTTTCCTTACCACTTCTTTCTCCTTTTATGCTCACCCTGTTTCTTTCTCTTTTCTTTTTCGTTTTAATTCAGACATTTTCTTTTCCCTCGGTCTTTTTTGTAAAGCAAATTACAAGCAACATGACGTCTTTTTCACATCTATTCTCTGAATGTCATTTTATCACTTGTTTTATATTATATAAATCTCCTTAGTAAAATTTCAGCTTTTTACTAGCCTTCATGCGTTTTCCTTTCACCAATTCAAACCCATCCATTTTCCGATTGTTCTTAAATATTTTCAATATTAATATAATTGCCGCATCAGTTGTCTTCACGGCCGTAATTTATAATTCAGTAATCATCAATTATTTTTTCGTATCCAAATTTTCATCTCTGTGCATCTCTCAAAGCAAGTTTTTTTTTTCAGCAGGCAACGATACATCATTTTTTGACGTAAACTTTTTTTTCTATTTCGAAATCGTTTAATTTTAAATTCCTTATTTAAACGGAGTCATAGGTTTCTGTAAACGTATGCTTTGCGCGTGTCTATTTCCATATGTGGATGTACTGGCTTATCTGAGGATTTCTTAACTACCAGCTAATAGGCGACCATGTCTCTCCAAAGATTCCTTTACGTATGTAAAAATTGCCATACCTTCTTGTTGTAGAGTAGTTTTCACAGTGGAGGCTTGTATTTCACTAAGTCGGTCCTAAATTAGGTTCGACGTGCAAAACGTCAATGACGCAGCAATCTAGTTGTGGGACTCATACTTTAATGTCCGACATCGACTGATTTACACAACTCCCTCTGAGCCTCACTGGCGACTGCTACTACTATTACTACTTATTATCTGTGGGAGAGTCTATTTACAATAGAAATATGTACGTTCCGGTATAATATCCCCCCCACTAAAACTTTACTCCGGACGAGTAAAAAGTTTTCTTTCTTTATTTATTTTTCAAATTTTTACAGAAAATATGAAGAAAAAACAACAAAAAAAAAATTTTTTTTTTTTTTTAGCAACATCGTAAACGTATTTCCTAGGTTTTTTTATCCACTTTTAAATGATCAGTTGCCTTTCTTTTTTTGTTCTGGATCGGCGTACCTTAGATAAAATTATTTGCAGGGGTTGTTTCATCAAACTTATTGAAAATCACCTCCATCGGCGTTTTTTTTTTTTTTTTTTTTTTTTTCGTGGGGCTTCTGTCAAGCCAAGTCTGAAAAACGTCGTCTGATCTCGTTCCTGCGTGGGTTTTCCCCTTTCACCAAGTACCTCATATAGCCAATCCGCTTTTCTGTTTTTTTTCGGAACCTGTGTCGAGTTGCATTTTTATTTTTTTATTACTTATTTCGACGGTAAAAAATGTTCTGGTTATTCCGTCGTTCACTTGTCGGACTTTAATTTTCTTATTTAAAAGTCTTTATTTTTTTTTACCTGCAGTGCGAGCTTTTGCCCCCCACTCTTTCACAGTTGAAACATTTTTATTCCTAAATTGCAATATCTGTACCAGTGAAGTTCACCGTAAGCAAAAACATGGATTTGGGAGTTTTGTTTATTTTTTTCTGGTATTTCACTTTTTGTTTGATAATCCGCAATTTTAGAATTCTTTTTGGTAGACTGACTTTCTTTTTTGTAGCGTATTTTCCTTACATGCGAAACGCCAGAATGTTCTATCTTTTTCGAGTCTTTTTTTTACGCTAACATATCTTGTGCAGTCTTCTGCCAAACTCTGTATCGTAATGCTTTGTTAGTTTTCCAATTTTGAAAGTAACAATTTCCTCAATTCTGCGTCTCTTTCTGATACTAGTCCTTGAACAAATACTAAGCACTTAAAGTTGTCAGCGCTTAACTCTGCTAGCTTGAATTCTTCACAATGCTTGTTCACATTGGCTGCATACGTTATATAGTCTTGTTCTTCATCTTTCATCAGATTCAGACATTTCCACCTCTTGTGAAACAAAGATGTCTTTTTACTAAATAATTCACTTAATATATTTACCGGGCCTCGGTAAAAGTTAACTCGCTCGTTTTTCGGTAAAAATGTGGTTTACCAATATGTTATGCTCAGCAGTTCTAACATGCTTTAAAAGAAGTCTAACCTTCTTTTGCTTCAGACCACATGTGGCAGTCCTCGTTATACACGTCCGTATATTTTTATAATACTCTTCAAAGTTATCTCTTCATCCGGACTGTACGTGAATATTTCAATCGGATTCCATATTGTATTCTCTGGGGAAAGAATCATTTTGTATTTTTTTCTTTCCTCTTCTCAATTATTTCAAATTTTGTTTTGAAACTCCCTTATGCATTTGTTCCATTTCTCGTTGAAATTGCATCTGTCTCTTAAAAGTTTCCTCCTGTAGTTGCATCTGGAATGTTTTCTGTTGCTCTATATTGTCATTTGTTGTTCCGTCTGGAACTTAAAATTCCTGAATATATTTTGCATTCCTCCATCTTCGCAAAAAGTTTACACAATCTTAAATATTGTAGAGGGGTTCAAAACGAATTTGTAATTCGTGACCTATTTAAAGCAAACTGTCTTATCGAGAAAAAATTCTTTTCTCAGTTGAGAATACGACTGATTTTTTCGTCACTAAGTTGACGTCTTGTCTTTCGAAAAAACTTTGTCAAGTTTTTTTTTTTTTTTTAAATGTCAATCCAAGATGTTGTATGAAACCCAATCCCTCGTACGCCACGTTTGTTATGAAGGGTGAAATTTATTTTTCCTCTTCTGTATGAGTTACGAATCCACGTCGACAAGTGTTGTAGAGTGAATGCAAAGTTTTTTTTCCGTATGAGTCCAAAATACGTTCGTCGCCAAGTGTTGTATATGGCGAAACGAATTTTTTTTTCTTAAAATTTTTTTTTCGTATGAATTTCGAATTCTGGTCGCCAATGTGTTGTTATAGAATGAACGAAAACTTTTTCTTTTCCCGTATGAGAAACGAATCCCTCGTCACCAAATGTGTTGTAGAGTAGTTTTCGCAGTGGAGGCTTGTATTTCACTAAATCGGTCCTAAATTAGGTTCGACGTACAAAATGTTAGGAACTTGCAATAATAGTTAATGACGCAGCAATCTTTAATGTCCGACATCGACTGACTCACACAACTCCCTCTGAGCCTCACTGGCAACAGCTACTACTACTAATTATCTGTGGGAGAGTCTATTTACAATAGAAAAAGGTACGTTCCGGTATAACACTTCTTGAGAAAACTAAAACACATTCACTCATACACAAGTAGGTTATTAGCTGTTTTCCTCGCTTGTTTTGCCTCGTGACTGTGAAATTCTACCAGACGCTTTCACTTCTGTTTTACATATTTCTACTTCATTGCAGAACACAGGTCATCGTGCTTCTCCATCTTTGTTCTTCTTATTGGCTTACGGCTATAACAGGCCGAAACATCTGTTCAACCACAGAAGTTAAGCAACGTCGAGCCTAGTCAGTACCTAGATGCGTAAATGCTTGTTAATACTACATGCAATAAGCTTGTGTGTGCGGTTGGTCTCGTCGATAACGGCTCAGAATTGAAAATCAGGGAGGCAAGTTCCAGTTCCAAACGGATTCGTTATATAGACTTACGTGAAAATTAAATTGTAAAACGTATCAATCTCTTTTTCATCAGCTATATGTTAATTAGTACAGCTTGCATCATTAAAAAGTTATTATCTCCCCAAAATTCTTTCAATATCGTAATGTTTTATCTCATATTCTCCCGTACACCTTGCGTCTTATTGGATTTATTGCCTTCAAGAGGTGAAATGACTACAGGTTTGGTTAAATAATTTAGACATCCTATGTCTGTTTATTTTTGTTTTAATCCTTTCGAGTCCACGAATCAATTTCTTGGTAGGCGTAGGAAATTGATTAAGAAAAATACCAAAATTTTCTTTCAAATAATTTTTATATTCCTAAGGTACTTTCAGTCTCATCTGACACCGTCTTAAGAGAGGTTAAATTATCTGTGTATGCTTATACGTCTTTCTGTAAATTGAAAACATTTTTACTGTTGGTTTTATTGCGTTTTTTTTTCGTTCTATATTAATTTCAAATTCATGAGTTTTTACATGCAAGAAAACAACTTTTGTATTTCCTTCTTTTTTTTATATATATATATATATATATATATATATATATATATATATATATATATATATATGTATATAACTTGCTTCCACAAACATTTAAGAACTTTACTGCTATACTTATAGTTAACTCTATTTTTGGCTTTAATTTCTCTTATATAAAGGGCTTCTAGGATGAGTGTCTCATTAGGACACATCAAAGTCAGCAGAAATAAATCAGTGTTATTGGTGAAAATGTATTTATTTCCCTATAAGATCACGTTATTTAACTCATGCCAATTATGCGTGAAAAATAATATCATATAAAATGTCCGCCAAATCTGAAAGAAAAAGAAAACAAATAATTAGACGCTTTAAATTAATTCACATTTAAATCGGTCCAAGTTATTGGAACACCGTTATATATATATATATATATATATATATATATATATATATATATATAATGATGTGTGTGTGTGTGTGTGTGTGTGTGTGTGTGTGTGTGTGTTGGTGCATTAAGATAATCCTTAGAACCCGTGTGGCCATTTTTTAAGCAAATCTTGTAAATTACACTTTGTTGAAAAAAAATGGGGGTAAATCGACGAGAAAGAGACATGGTGGTATGACTAATTATTTTTCTATTTCACCGTTAAGTTTTGAAGTGTCCATAAAAGTACTGGTGGTTACTCGTTTAAGCTAATCTTTAGCCGTTGCACTGTTTCAGTGGAAATTCTTTAAATTCTAACCTATGCATTACAGTACGTGGTCTGATATAAAGTTTCCTCGTTTATCTATTTCATTCTGTCCTCGAAATAATCATTTCCACGCGCCGGCTCTAAGCACATTAAAATAATTTCTTGCAGGACATTTGAGTTTGTTTATTTCTATAAGATATCGTATGATTTACTACAGCTTAACTCATCACTGTTTCGCCGGCAAGTCACCTTTGTTGATAATTCAATTTTGTTTATTAGAAAGTGACTCTGACATTGCATAAAAATATCCCATCTTTAATTAAACCGAATATTCATTCCCCCGGAATGCTGCGATTGTTATAATATTGTTTTCTTGATAATATAAAATCGTAAGATTCTTATCGCACGACGCCATTTGATGATTTTCTAGTCGGACTGATAGAAAGATATTTTAGGTTCATTAATCAAACAGAAAAGCATATTAAATATATTAAAGATTATTTGAGATTATGTAAAATTTATGAATGACTAATATTACCAACTAATATTATATTGCATCTGTTTCAGTCTGTTTATACCTAGTGTGAATCGGATTGATAATTGAAAATTACTTTCTATCTTACATTTGCGTCCAGGGTAATACGATAAACTGCATCAGACAGCAAGGCCTCTGATCAGGAGGTTTTTGAGGAGCGTGGAACCACCTCTTAATTGCTGGTGTTCCCAGGTCCATCCTGACTCGGGATGGTAGATCTGTTAGGATTCCAGCTATGGGCAAATAGCCATCCCAAAACTGGGGTCAAAACACTATGAAAGTATAAAAATAGGTTTTAATGCCAGAAATACATTTTTGTAAAAAATTATTACCAGCAATAAATTTTGGAAGAACAAATTATTACCAGCAATAAACTTTAAAAGAAGAAAGTATTACCAGCAATACATTATTGCTAGCAGTACTTTTTTTGGAAAAATATTGCCAGAAATGCTTTTTGGAAAAAAAAAATATTATCAGCAATAAAAATTTTGTCGGCATTAAATAACCCATTGACGTGGATATACCGTAAAACAAACCAAATTAATCTATCTTGCTTTCTCTCTTTCTTTTCATTTATTTACTTATTTATTGTTTTGTTTATTGTTTTATCAATTTTTTTTGTTCATTTCATACTTTATTTTTTTTTCTCATTTTTCTTTTTTTTTCTTCAATTCTTTTTAAATTCATCTTTCTTTCATTTCTTTTTTTTATTCTCTTTCCCTTCGTATTTTTCAGTCACTATGAAAGTGTAAATATAGGTTTTAATGCCAGAAATACATTTTTGTAAAAAATTATTACCAGCAATAAATTTTTGAAGAACAAATTATTACCAGCAATGCAGTATTACCAGCAGTACTTTTTTGGAAAAAATATAGCCAGAAATGCTTTAAAAAAAAAAAAAAATTACCAGCAATAAAATTTTGTTGACATTAAATAACCCATTGAAGTGGATATGCCGTAAAACAAACCGAATCAATCTATCTTGCTTTCTCTCTTGATTCTTTCTTTTCATTTATTTATTTATTTTATTGTTTTATCTAATTTTTTTGTTCATTTCATACTTTATTTTCTTTTCTTATTTTTCTTTTTTTCTTCAATTCTTTTTAAATTCATCTTTCTTTCATTTCTTTTTTTTATTCTCTTTCCCTTCGTATTTTTCAGTCCTTTACTGTTTCTTTTTTTCCTTCCTTTCTTTTTTGCTTTTTATTCTTTCTTACTTTTTGTTGTCCACTACATTATATGTCCTTTTTTTTTCTTTGCATTCATCCTTTTGTCCTTACTCTCTTTCTTTTTTTTTTCTTGCTGTCATTGTTTTACCTTTCTTTTTTCTTTATCTGTATCTTCTGTTTCTTTGTTTATTTTCATTATTTTTCCTTTGTTTCTTTCATTTATTTTCTTTTATTCTTTCTTTTTTGCTTATTTTATTCTTCCTTACTTTTTCATTGTTTCTTTCTTACATGACTTTTTTCTTTTCTTTCTTTCTTTTATTTTTTTCTTTCATTTTATCTATATTTTTCTTTCTTTCTTTTCTTTCTTTAACTTTGGCTTTCTTTCTTTCATTCATTTCCTTTCTTTTTTTCTTTTTTATTATTTGTTTATTTTATTCTCCCTTAACTTTTCATTGTTTCTTTCTTACATGCCTTTTCTTTTCTTGCCTCAATCTCTTTCTTCCTTGCTTTTATTCTTTCTTTTTTTTCTATATAGTTCTTTCTTTTCTTTCGTTATCTCGGCCTTCGTTTCTTTCGTTCATGTACTCTATTCCTTTCTTTTTGTTATTTTTTTTATTTATTTTATTGTTCCTTAATTTTTCTTTCTTTCTTTCTTTTTTCTTTCTTTCTTTCTTCTTTCTTTCTTTCTTTCTTACATCCCTTTTCTTTCTTTTTTACTTGCTTTCATTCTTTTTTCTTCACTTTTCCCTTTTCTTGCAGTCTTTCCTTCCTTTATTTTATGTAACCTTTTAATTAACCTTATTCTTAATTTTTCTTTCTTGCATTCGTTATTCCTTTTTTTCTTTTCCTTTTTTATTATTAACATTGTTTATTTTTTAATTTTTCTAGTTCTGTTTGTGGGTTTCTTTCTTTTTCCTCTTCTTTCTTTCTTTCCTTCTTTCTTTCTTTCCTTCCTTCTTTCCATCCTTCCTTCCTTCTTTCCTTCTTTCTTTCTTTCTTTCCTTCTTTCCTTCTTTCTTTCTTTCTTTCCTTCTTTCTTTCCTTCTTTCTTTCTTTCTTTCCTTCCTTCCTTCTTTCCTTCTTTCTTTCTTTCTTTCCTTCCTTCTTTCCTTCTTTCTTTCTTTCTTTCTTTCTTTCTTTCCTTCTTTCCTTCTTTCTTTCTTTCCTTCCTTCTTTCCTTCTTTCTTTCTTTCTTTCTTTCCTTCCTTCCTTCTTTCCTTCTTTCTTTTTCTTTCTTTCCTTTCTTTCCTTCTTTCCTTCTTTCTTTCTTTCTTTCCTTCCTTCTTTCCTTCTTTCTTTCTTTCTTTCCTTCCTTCTTTCCTTCTTTCTTTCTTTCTTTCCTTCTTTCCTTCTTTCTTTCTTTCCTTCCTTCTTTCCTTCTTTCTTTCTTTCTTTCCTTCCTTCTTTCCTTCTTTCTTTCTTTCTTTCTTTCTTTCTTTCTTTCTTTCTTTCTTTCTTTCTTTCTTTCCTTCCTTCCTTCTTTCCTTCTTTCTTTCTTTCTTTCCTTCCTTCCTTCTTTCTTTCTTTCCTTCCTTCCTTCTTTCCTTCTTTCTTTCTTCCTTTCCTTCCTTCTTTCCTTCTTTCTTTCTTTCTTTCTTTCTTTCTTTCTTTCTTTCCTTCCTTCTTTCCTTCTTTCTTTCTTTCTTTCCTTCCTTCTTTCTTTCTTTCTTTCTTTCCTTCCTTCTTTCTTTCTTTCTTTCTTTCTTTCTTTCTTTCTTTCCTTCCTTCCTTCTTTCCTTATTTCTTTCTTTCTTTCTTTCCTTCCTTCTTTCCTTCTTTCTTTCTTCTCAAATTTACATTTTATTACTCTCTCTTCATTCTGTCTTTACCATATGGCATATTTCTTATCTCGTTTTCTTTTTTTTTTTGCCTGCTACAAACTTTTCTTCCCTCAAACGTACGTATACCAGTTCCATTGTAATATATTTACTCACTTAGGCGTTTGCGCAAAACGAATATTTATGGAGAACTAAGTATAGGAATTCTACTGAGTAAAATAACACATTTTCTCGCTTCCCCATTTATTTTATTTCCATTTTCCTTGTGAAGATCATTTATCGACAAATAGACACACACACGCACGCACCAGAAATAAATAAACAAATAAATAAAATCCTTTAAATTTCTTACACTGGAACACAAGATGGTTGCTTAAATACCTATTTCGTACGAAACGCCATTTATATATATATGAAAACTTCACTTACTGAGAAATATTAGAAAGAATTTCGAAAATGTTAAAAAAGCAGAATTAATTAAAACTAATTTTCTCGTTCGGTAGAATGGAAATATTGCTGCAGGATAACGTCGCCAAGCATTGATATCGCTGAGTTAAATGGAAAAATAAAATAAAGCGTAAGAGTGAAAGAAAACAGACTGGCGTCGTCAGCTTATTATATTCAACCAGAAAATGTAAGATAACAGACGATATTAAGTATGTCAGATCGATAGAGCATAAATCAGCATATTTTCCAATCATTTATTTATGCATTTACATGTAACTTAAATCAAATCATGTAATAGAAAATTCATGAATTTTCTTTAGATTTTATTACACAAAGACGTTACAGAGTTTATTCGCCGCCATAGCGTTTGCTTCCTGATGCCTGTAAATTTAGATATCTATCTTTATACAACACAGATTAATTATTATTGTTATTATTATTATATTTCCTTTGATTTCTAATGTATACTCAATTCTTTCCGGATCCCAACCAGAGACCTGAAATAACATCATGACATTTTCCACTGGGCATTTTTTGAGGTAAAAAAACAAACAAAAACAATCTAAGATCACATATATTTTACATAGATAAAGCCCTTCATAACGTGTGGGCTGTACTTGTGAGTATAATTTTTTGTATTTCTTTAAAATATGGGCTACCAGGAATCCCTACATTGACTCTCTCGGTACTTTTTCAATCAAACCGAGGTCTCTAACTACAGCTTGAATTGTTGATGTCCTCATGTGACACATTTTTGAGATTTCGATGTCAAAGTCCTTGTATTTTGATAGTTTTTGGAGATCTTCAAAGATACATTACAGTCTGCAGGGACCGCCATGTCAAAAAGAAGGGACATTTTGTTTTTTGTGGTGTCTGATCACCATGTCTGGGCGATTAGCTTTGATTGTTCTATTTCTGTGTATTGTAAAGTCTCATCAGATTGTTACAAGTACTATCTCTGTAACTGGGTTTGGCTGGTGTTCATATCAATTTATTTTCGTTTCCTTTCCGTAAACCTTTCAGATTTCCCAATGCAGATATTGGTCATGACGGGTTTTATATTCAGTGGGGGCCAATAACGTGCAACCTGACCAATTAATTATTTCGGAATATTTATCAAAGAATCTGACTTTTGAGCTAACATAATTTTTAGTATGCGCGCTTCATAATTTCTTGTAACCAAGCATTTGTCCTGTGCATAAAGAATAAAACCTTCGATTTCAGCTTTCGACCCTGCACTACGAATCCACTACGGGGTTTGTCTACATAAGCTTGTTTGTTACGGACAAAATACTGACCGTGAAGCGGTTTAATTTGCCATCGTTTCTGTATCTGGTTCATTTGCCTTTGCTCTCTTTTTTAAGTTTTTTTTTTGTTGCTGCTTCACTAGGTGTATTACGCTTTGCATTCCTTCACTCACTTGAAATTCCATAAAATTCTCACAGATCCTATCTCTGTAACAGGGTGTGGGTGATATTTATACCAGTTTCTTGAAGGTTTTTTTTTCTGTAAAAGTTGCATATTTTCCTGTGCAGATATTGATCCGATCTATCATGCCGAGTTTTATATTCAGTGCGTGCAAACACTGTGCAACATAATATATGACAACGAATTATTTCTGGATATTTATCACTTAAACTTCATTTCGCGTTAACAGAATATTTCAATATTTGTGCTTGGTAATTTCTAGTTATCAAGCATTGGTCCTGAGCAGCAAGCATAAAACATTCAGTTTCAGCGTTTAACCCTGCACTATGTAACCATTGATGGGCACAGGGTTCGTCTACATCTGTTTGTTTGGTACAAGCAGAGTATTGACGATAAAAAGGATTATCTTTCTATCGTTTCTGCATTTGCTACATTGCATTTGCTTTTGCTTTTTTTACGTTCTTTTCTTTGCTTGAAAATCTACTTTTGAATTTGCTGGCTCCCTTTTATTACTGAATAGAGTTTCGTATTTCTTTTATGTTCTTTGAGTCAGATCATCATCCAATCTTCCGTAGTTTCAAGGTATCTTTGAATTGTTGCAGTTTTGTAAGACAGTTGTAATGGAACTAATCCTCAGCTTCCTTCGAATCTATACACATACAAATGATCAACATCAGCCTTAGGAGAATGCATACGCTGGGCAAGTGAGAAGCTTTCTCGTTTTGACATCCATTCCTTTAATGTCAGCTGTGGTCCAATTAAGGATGTTGTATTGCATCGCAGATATCGCCAAGGTATTTATGGCTGATATTCTGGGTTTTTTTTTTAATTAAAATCGATATTCAATACTAGACGCACACATTCGTAGTATTCTTTCTCCTTTATTTTGGTATGCTGTATTCCATCTCCTTCGCCAATTCCTAGGTAACTATAGGCTTCTCCTTGTTCCAGTTCCTTAATATTTGTGACAAAATCTAGATCCATTTAGTGTAATTATCCCTTCCTTGAATGTTAACTCTTGGACATTTATCAGATTTGAGATCCATACCTATATCATCACTGAAATAATTTTACACTACGATGGATAACCTTCAACACCTTGTCATCTTTGGCAAAGAGTTTGTTATCACCCATGAAGAATAGTGATTAAACATTTTCTTTTTTTACTTTTGTATCCATATTTATGACTGTTTAGTTCATGTGAAAGGTAGATTAAGATCAGTCAGAACAGAATGGTCGAATGGGAGTCTCCTTCAAAAGATTTCTCCTCTGATATCCAAACAATTAGAAGTGACAGTACCTTTGTTGGTATTTAGGTATAATGCGGTTTTCCACAGGGACGTTGAAACTCTATTACACCCCACGGACAGCCAAAGTGTTTATGGCTGATATTCTGTTTTGTGAATTCAACTCGGTATTTGACACCAGACGCTCACTCCTGTAATATCCTTTTATCACTTTTTCTTTTATTTGGCCATGCTGTATTTCATCTTCTTCATTAACTCCAAGGTATTGATAGGCTTCTTAATGTTTTTTGACAAATATTCAGTTTGTTTTTATAATTCGACCGTTCTTGAATGTTATTTTTGCACATTTATCTCATCCGAAATCCATAACGATGTTATCACTGAAACATTTTGCGATACTGACGACAGCTTCAACTTGTTGCCGTCTTTGCCAAAGGTTTTGACATCATCCATGCAGAATAGACAATTAAACACTTTCATTTTTACTTTGTACACATAGTTATTACCGTTTGATTCATGACAAAGGGGTGTTAAAGTCAGACAGAACCGAATAAGCGACAGGGTGCCTCCTTGAAAGATTCCTCGTCGGATACTCAAACAATTAGAAGTGACAGTACCTTTGGCGTGATTTAGATATGGTTTTGGACCCAGAATAAGTCAGAAAGAAAACTCGAACTCAGCAATTTAATGAAAACATATTTTTAAACAAAAAGATCGAATACAAAAGTGTTGCACGTCGGCAAAGTACAGCAGTAAACTGTAGACAGCGATATTTAGTTACCCCCCCACGAGGGTTACAGGTGGCACAAGGCCGGTTTAACGTGGGATCTCCGAGCCCGTAGGCTCTGCCAAAAATAATCCCTCTTTGAACCCGCATAAACGGGTTCAGGGGCAGTCAACCTCCCTGAGCGAGACTCTGCCCTTCGGCGTGGCCTCGTCCGGGTTCCTCTCTGCCCGAAGGCAGAGAGTTCGACTGTTTAGGTGGAACAGGTCAACTGTAGACAGCTGTCTTAAGAGGCATAATCTCCCCGTATATATAGTAATAGGACGAGTCCATTTAGTCCATAAAGGTAGGTCCCATAACAGATATAAACTGGTTTTCCACAGATCCATGCTATATTTAAGGAAATTTACGATCACCGAGTATACTTTGTGCATTTCCAAAGCCTTAAGGATCCAAAAGTGTGGCACACTATCAAAGGCTTTACCGTATTCTAGCCAAGCTGTGCTGAGATTTCTACCTTTTTTCCTGCAATTTTCCAGGATCATTTTATTTATTAGTAGTTGATCTTTGCAAACTTATGAACCTCTGTGACATCCCTTCTGTTCCAGGGCAAGAATGTTGTTTAAATAGAGAAAACTGTAAGTACAGTCTATCAGGTCATATGTGATCAATTTATATGTGGTTGACAAACATGTAGATGTCGTATCATTTTTTGGATTATCTGTTTCACCTTTTTTGGTATAACTTCATTGTTCCATCCTGGAATTACAATGGGTTAATTAACTTGTATTGATAAAATTTGTGCAGGAGTTTTATGAAATGAAGAAAGATGATAGAACCACCAGCAGGGTACCTTCTTATTTCCTGGGGATTTCCATTTTGGTGATTTTGCTAGAGTTTGTATAACATTTTTCTTGGTTATATTTTTCCATTCTTGCACAGGTATATCCTTTATTCTTTTTTGTTATCATTTGATTCACTCTGCATTGGGATTATTTTCCTATGGGTGGCTCAAAATATGCTCCCAAAATGTATGCATTTCTTTAAAAGATGGCTGCTTTTGACTTCTATAACTGCTTTTCCAGTTTCCTTGTAAGACG
Source organism: Acanthosepion pharaonis (assembly GCA_903632075.3). NCBI lineage: Eukaryota > Metazoa > Mollusca > Cephalopoda > Sepiida > Sepiidae > Acanthosepion > Acanthosepion pharaonis. The sequence goes on from CAHIKZ030000964.1 coordinate 101,370, forward strand.
TTTTGAGGTCCGTTTGGAATATCTTACTTTGTCGATTTTCACATCGTCTTCTTCTCTGTGCCTTTAATTTCTGTTTCTGTTTACGTATTTATTTTATTGGTGGAATTTCATTAACTACCTTAATTTTATATTTCTGCTTGATTTTCTTGCTTTTCCGTGTTGAAACATTTGAATGTCTTGTAATCTCATCAAGTATCGATATCTGACGTTTGATTTCCCCAATTTCTCGTTTTCCTTTTATTTGTTTTTAAATAATGTTTGACGTCATTTGTTTACATATAGATACGCATCGAGCAAATATGAATGCATGAGAAAAATCATGGAGAATTGTAGTTTAAAAACAATAAAATCGACCTTGCTAACCGAAACACTCCTCTGTGGCTAAATCGGTAAAGCACCTTAGGCTATATGATGTTTCTGTATAGGATACAGGTTCCATTCCTGTCGGAGGACGCATATTTTCTATGAAAATTTCTCGGACATTCAGGCCGATAAATGCCGTTAATACTGTTTATTATAAACAGAGCATTTTATTAAATATTTGTATATATATATATATATATATATATATATATATATATATATATAAACACATATATATATATGTTTTACGGTATGTTAAAGTAAATACTTTGTTATCTAATGTATCACCTATTATTATTATTATCGTCTCTGTCGTTCTTATGTAGTTTTGCCTTTATTTTCTCTAGCACAAGTTCGCCGCCCCTGCCACTAAGTCTCAAGTAGAGACTTCAAGATACAAATTGTTCTCATCAGAAGATGAGGAGCCAGGCAAATAGAGAGAAAATATGTCATTGTAGTCAATTTATAGAGAATAATGAGTATGATAGATTGCAATTCACATATTTTAAGACCATCAAGAACGTGTTCCACATATTTGGTTACTCCTTTTGATATCACATTCAAATCCCACTACACAACAGGTAATGTTGTTGTCTTGAAGTGCCACATTCCATTGATTTCTACCTCGAGGTCCTTGTATTTACTTAACTTTCGAAAAGTTTCCAAATATATATATTTGTTTTATGGCGTTGCAATATTTACCATAAGAAATTTGTAACGTTATTTTAAACAATTATGTCTGGTCGATTTACCGGGTGTACACTATCAGTTTAAATGCTCACATTCCAGATGATGGTACCTTCATAATTCTGTACAACTAATGGTGACTTATATTCCTCAAATTCACTTTGTCAGGGAGGCTGAATGCCTGAAATATTGACTAACATATATATATATATATATATATATATATATATATATATATAGATAGATAGTAATTAGTAGGAGGATTTGATAATTATATTTAATTAATTCATCGAGTCTGATAGAAACCTCAACAGAATGCAGAAAGCACTGGACAGCCGTTTCGTCCTATATTTGGGACTCATCAGCAGTGCGCATCCACTATCGAGAATTGAAACCCTGACAGTTGGGTTGTCTAGCGAACATCATACCAACTGTTCCAAGTGGGCCTCGGTGACGAAGGGATCCCAAATCAGACTCAACTAAGCGCCGCTCACTCACATATTCCGTGGCGGAACTCAACTGAGTCTCAAATATACGACGAAACGGCCGTCCAGTGATTTCCGCATTCTGTTGAGGTTTCTATCAGACTCGATGAATTAATTATATATATATATATATATATATATATATATATATATATATATATATATATATATATATATATATATATATATATATATATAGCTCTATTATATTATTTGCAAGTTCAGAACTTTATATTCGTAGTTCAGGTTGAAAGACACGGCATCAGTCATGAATTTGAGATCAGACCCTGACATGGTACGATTTCATCTACGTCACGATCACTGACTCGAAAAGGGTATTTGTCGTGCAGAGGTTTTCCCCATTGACAGGGTTTTAAAAGTTGATTAGTTCTGCTGCATTTTTATTTGTTGTGCTGCATTTTAATTTGTTTTGCACTTTTGTTCCAGTTTCTGTTTCGCTTAGTTGCATTTCCCGAAGTCACATTATGGAACATTTTCTCTCAGGGTGCAGTTTTTGTAATCGTGTGTTTCAGAATCACTCTTAACATGCAGTTATCTGCCTGCCGCAAATAACCAAAAAGATCATCGATTGTGGTTAATGCTCGAAAACCTTCTCTTCCTGAAAGGTACAATCGGTCAATGTCTGATCTACGGTTGGTGCATACAATACATTATGAGAAGATTTGGAATCAATTTTGTTCGCCTCAGAGATTTACATTGTTTAATTGATTTCTTTATTACGGCTTATCAGCCTTTTACAGGTTGAGGTTTATATTTCTGAGATATGGTACTGTGACTATTTACACGGCTTACATCTTTCGGACTGTTTTCCTCATCTTTATTGCCATATTCACGACGTTTCGGCCATTGTTCGCTCCGGCCTTTTTCAGGATCTGTCTATATTTCTAAGATATGGTATTGTGACTATTTACAATATTTACATCGTTCAGACTGTTTTCTTCATCTTCGTTTTTTTTTTTTTGGTTTTTTTAAGCGTTTCACCCCAAGCAAGTCGGGAAGCCACTAGGACGCAAAGGGTTACAGAAAATTTGGAGCAAGATCAGATAGAAGTGATAGAAGAAAGGATGAGGAGAAGGGTAGTGGATAGATCAAGGCAACTGCCATATTCACGACATTTCGTTGTATACGTTGGAATTTCGAACCGATTACTTTATTTTTTTTTTTTAGTAGATTCTTTGATCAACACTCATGAACTAAATAAATGGTTAGGTTCGAAATTCCAACGTATATCACGTAAAGCAGGACCGATCATACAATGTCCGAAACGTCGTGGATATGGCAATAAAGATGAGGATAACAGTTCGAATGATGTATTAGATTGGTGCAAAAATAATGACGTAATAATGTCGTTTTTGACGTATTTTTTAACGTCAAAAAACGACATTATTACGTCATTATTTTTGCACCAACCTAATAAATATGTAAACTTTTACAGGTTATTTAAAACAGAAAATGTTCTTTAACTTTAAGAATCATTCGGCGATAAGAATAATAAGTTCCGATACAAGTGCTACTAACGAAACCAGAGATAGAGGCAGAAGAGATGAATCCATACCTTTAACAAGGATATGTGAATATAAAAAATCCAACTGGAATAGAAACTCTGCTCACCGAACTCCAATTTCGAGCCGTTATTCATTGCACCACCCGCATATATAAGCTTAAAGCAGCTGGTATTCCCAAGCGGTCACCCAACTAGATATTGACCAAAATCGATGTTGCTTAACTTCGGTGATCATACGGGAACCGGTGTTTCGCTGTTGACGGTTGATTTTGTCGAGAGCAATCTCAAACTCTATGGATTATTTAATGCCGAAATATTTTGAACACAGTTTAATGGTTTCAACTGCAGACAATTATTGTTAGTCGTTTTACTATAAAATGTATTATTAGTAATTCTATTTTAAAAATGTGTTGTTGGTAATTTTACTAGAATTATGTATCGTTGGTAACTTTTTTATACAGAAACATATTTGCCGATATGTTTACTATTAAAAGTATTTCTATACTTTCATAGTGTTTGGGGGTTCACTATTTGCCCATAGCTTGGACCCTAACAGGCGCTACCACCCCGACCGAGGAACAATAACAAAGAGGTGGTTCCACGTTATTCAAAATTTCTAATCTCCCGATCAGAGGCCTTGCTACCAGATATAGTTTATCGTCATACCCTGGACTATTTTTCCAACGTGACATGACTGTAAGCCTCATCTCGGAGACGGACCAATTAATAATATTGAAGATGTATGTGCTTTCAGGAATGCCTTATGAGTTTATGGGTTCAGTTCTGTTTCGACATTCTGCTCTGTTTTCAAAATCACTCTTAGTCTGTGGTAGCCCACCTTTCGCGATGTATTTCTCGAATTAATGCGCGATTAATTCACAGTTCTTCTAAAGCACCTAAATAATTAAGAAATTTCCTCAGGTTCTAATCCATTTTTTAATTCCAATACCAACTTTTTAGGTAGTCCTGGGTAGGACGATGAATTACATCCGGTAGCAAGACCTCTGATCGGGAGATTGGAGATTTTGTGGAACGTGGAACCACCTCTTAATTGCTGTTTTTCTCAGGTCCAACCTGACCTGGTGCGGTAACATTTGTCACGGTTCCAGCTATGGACAAATAAAAATAAATCTCTACGAAAGTATAAAAATACATATCGTATAATTACAAAAAATACGTTTTATCTGTAGTTAAAGGCATACGTTCAAAATATTTAGAATTCGGCATTAAATAACTCATAGAGATTAATATACCCTAAGACAAATTTAACCAAGCCAACCTATTTTAGGTTGATATTGTATTTTCTAGAGAAATGCAACCTTTGCACATTTATCAAATCTATCTTCCATTTTGATATTTTGAAGAAATTATTTCATGCTGTGAAGATCCATTTGTTGTTGATTATCATTTTTGCAAAACTGCTTCGGGTCATCTATATAGAGAAGAAGATCGTTCATTAATTTTCCATGACCTTTATATCCACATTTTGTTTTATTCAACTGCTTTCTTAGCGGAATTATCTCCAAACAAATCCACACTGTGTTCTCTTGAAAGATTACGTCGTTTCTTGCTGGCATCTCCAGAAATTATAGTTGTACGATTCGTGTTCAGAATTGATATTGATTTCCACAACTTCATGACATGCTCTCAGAATTTTCTGATTATTGGTAAAATTTTAAATCTCTAGTTTTGTGCAAGACTATCACAACTCATTAATAGGAGTTCATTTCTGCAAATAAATGACTCCCGTTCACAGTTCATCTGTGAAAATTCTACTCGTAATAGGAAATCGTGTGTGCGTTTAGTTAGGACAGAGTCTGATTATTGGTAAAATTTTAAATGTCTCTAAGCATTTATTCATCCAGCAGTGCGGAAAACTGTCAAAAGCTTTTGCGTAATCTATCCAGGCTATTAACAGATTTATCTATCTGAATTGATCACCATGAAAACGCATTTCAGTGAAAATGATACTCGTAATAGAGAAAGCGTGTGCGTGTTTCAAAGTTTTTTTTATTGTCGTACTTAGCGATTTCAGTTTAAGCATTTTTCTTAGTTGGGTACAAGAATATGTTTTCATTCATTTTGTCCAGTAAATTTTGATACATAATGATATTCAAGGCTGGATCAACTTGACCGATGATTTTGTCATTTTTGTTATCAATGGAAATTTTAGGAAGTCCGTTGACTGCCTTCCTGTCAACGTTCTGGACTTTCATCCATACAGCAATTATTTCGTCTACTAGTTCTGACAGATCTTCATTAGTGACAGCCTCATTATTTCATTCAGTCAGATTGTTTGGAAATTAATTGGTATGCTCAACTATTTTCAAATGATCACCATGGAGTATGCCGGAGTTATTTTTGACTATATTATGTTTTCAATTTCTTACTGTGAAAAAAATTTCTATATTGCCTCTGACATCATTTGTTTTCCTTCTTGAACTGTGAAATGTAATCCCTGAGTTGTTTCTTTAATTTGATTATATCTTTTTTTTTTATCTGATCAATGTCGATAACGGTCAACAGTCTCCTTTTGTTAATACTTCTGCGTAGGTGAGTCAGTTTGTTATTGTTTATGCTTGAACGTACGTCTCGAATACTTTTCTCTCCAAATTCTACACGTCTGTTCCGTATTTGAAAATTTATGTTGGGTTATACACGGCAGTATAAGAGGAACCAGGAACCTGTTTATTGTTTTCCCTAGATTCTTTTTCGTCTTCTCGGTTGAACCTGTTGTTGTTGTTGTGCATGGTGGGTATCAGTAGGATCTATCCTGTTGTAAGAGACCAGACGCATATTGTTGGGAATGGGAGAACCAGTAGGAGTCTTTTCAACCCCAGACTAGTTCCTCCTTAGGTAAATGTTGTAATTTGGTTTTTGACAAAGAAAGTAGAGAAACAAAATAGATTCAACCTAATATATCGTTTTTTTATGCTAAGTGGGTGGGGTGAAAAGGTCATAGGCTGGCTGTGAAGGACTGATGCTGGACCTGTGAAATCTTGCATGTATTAATTTCAACTCTTTTTATTAATAAACTAGCAGCATGGCTCGGCGTTGCCCGTGCTTGATTAAAAAATCGTACGACTCATACAGCAATAGCTATCACTTGACTTGAAATATTTTTGCCCTTCTTAGCCTTTAAAGGAGTGCCCTTTGCCGTTCTGATGTTGCTACATGCCTTACTTCTTGCCTATGTCACACGGCGAATTTTTTCTAAGCTCTATACTAAACATTAAATCTGTTACGAAAAAAGAACTAAACAAAATGAACACAAAACCATCAGCTTTAAAAAAGGACTCGTAACTGGAAAAAACGAATGAAAAAAGAATGTTAACAACAAATACTTTTTCACACCCAACCCAGTTCTGCGGAATCAGAATCAACGTTGAGTTTAAGCAAGCGAATGAGCCAATTGGAGTAAAGTGCCATGCAGATTTAAATTTTTCCCACTTGTGACGAATGCAGCTATCGATATTTTTTGCATGCTAGCATTCTAGTTAACATTCGCGTCAGTCACCTGTTGGCTCTCACGCTGGCCAATAGAATCTTCCTCTCTATTCGTGGCAGCCAGTTATAGGCTCTCACTCTGGCCAGTAGATAATGGCCGCAGACTACATGAAAACTGCCGTAGAAGCATGAAAAATTATTTCCACTATCGATGGGAGTTGGGAAATGCCAAGTCGGTCTTGGCCTTCCCACTAACTTGGAGCATGTGCATGTAAATTTTGGTGCAAATCCGTCGAAAACTGCGGGCGTGCATTCGTTACACCCCCCCCCCACACACATATCTTGGTTTTTATAGATAGAGATGCATTATTTCTTTCCATAAAAACTTATATCTGGCTGTTCAAAGAAAACTGTTCAGCAACAGATATAATCCTATAATCCCTGCCATACTGGTTTCCAGTCAAGTATTTTTTCATGTTGTGGAAAATATAAAAGTCAGGTCAGGAGCATAAGGAGGGTATTCAATCAGTACAAAATCACAGTCACGCATAAAAACCATTGAAACTAAGAAATTGTGCGTTGTAGAATTGTCCTGTTCAAACAAGACTCTTTTCCTCAGTTTTTCCTGGAGGTGTGGCCATAATAGCGTTTCTTAACTGCCTAAGCAATTTGGCATACTACCTTCCATTGATTGTGTAGGCCTTTTGAAAATAGTCAATAAACACAACGCTTTGCAAAATAAAATAACGGGACCTTCACCTTCTTTGCAGATAAAACGATCTTGACCTTCTTTGAAGCATATGAGGACAGATTTTACCACTATATGGATTGTCTGTTATTACCACTCTGTTACCAGTAAATGGATAATCTTATTGCCTGAGGCGCAAAGTGATGAACGCAATACTCATTCTGTGTTAGGAAACGTTCAAGGATACCAGCTTGATCTGCCTCAAACAATATCAGATTTTCCCGCGATATGATCAGCCTGGTGCACTTTTGATAAGGTGTCAGAAGACGTGACACTCACCGAGCAGGATCCTTCGTCATGCCAAATTCATTGTAGAGAATATTCTCAACTGTCTCACGGGATATGCTAATAGCATTGGCTATTTGATCTATAGTCAATCGCCTATCATCGATCACCATGTAGTGAATACGATCAGTGTTTTCCACAATGCAAGATTTCAATGCTCTAACATTTTCAGCCCATCCTCGTATTTATTTATTTAATATTCTCATATATCAGAATATTAAACTAAGAAAACCGTGTAATTTTCACTGGTACTGAGAGTTTCTAAATAATTTGGAAGTCTTGTTTTGCTATTGCTGTTCGCCTTCGGAATTATCTGTCACATATCACTTTGCTTGTTACCAGGGCTGGTGCAAGGGCCTTCTGATATTAATATTTTTTTTGATGCATTCTAAATTTCTTAGTGCAGACTCCCCAGCCGTGTCTACATCTTCAGTCGACTGTGAATGGACGGACATCACGTTTTCTGGAGGAAACAAATCACAACGTGGGCAGGAAGCAGGATTAAACCAGTGGACAGGTCGAATAATCTACGGATGATCAGGGGACCTATGGCCACTCCCTTAATTTCGGTTAGGACCGAGTAGACACCTCAACCCCGAAAGTAAGACGCCGGAGGTTGAGGGGCCGGGGTGAAAGTGTTAGAGATCAACCTGGTGCGCTTTTGATCAGGTGTTAGAAGACGTGACACTCACCGAGCAGGATCCTTCGTCATGCCAAGTTCACTGTAGAGAATATTCTCAACTGTCTCACGGGATATGCTAATAGCATTGGCTATTTGATCTATAGTCAATCGCTTATCATCGATCACCATGTGGTGAATATGATCAGTGTTTTTCACAATGGGGGTAGGTGCAGGACGTCCAGATCTTGGGTCATCTTCAAGACGCTTCATTCCTCTCCTAAATTCAACTGCCCACCTTTGCAATGTTGATAAAACTGGAGCGTCATCGTCTAATGTAGCAACCATGTCAGCATGTCCTTGTGGGATAAACAATTTTTTTTTCTGCAGGTACTTGATAGTCTTGAAGTCTTCTTTGAACAGTCAGACGTCAGTTGACCTGGAAAGAAACAATGCAGTTAGGGGTCTGTAATGTTATCTGTCCTAACCTGGCATCTCAGCTTCAGTTCCTTTCCCAACGCCGTAATGTGATTTCTCTCTGGGTTTTTTATAAATATTTTCACGGCAATTATTCGGATGCATTCTCGTTTGTACCTCGACCACATGTGTTTACGTATACTACTATATTGGCAGTTAGGTCTCAACGCTAACATCAATTCTAAAAGTTTCTTTTCTTGCCTTTGGAACTCTCTTCCGATTCCTTGGTTACCTGCCACCTACAATCTTCAAAACTTTAAATGTGGCGGCAATGACCATCTGTCTGCCTGAATCTTGTTTTTTTTTTTTTTTTTTTGTCTCATTAAATTATTTTTATTCGTTTTCTTACCCAGTAACCACTTGCGTCCTTCGTGGCATTATCGACTTGCTAGTGCTGAAATTAATGCATGCAATATTTCAATGTTCTTGCATCACTGCTTCATAGTCAGCCTCCGAACTTTTCAGCCTACCCTCGTAATTAGAATATAGTCTTTAGAATATAGTCAACTGACAATGCATTTTGCATCCAAAAAAAGAAACAGGTTATCACCTTCCCTGCAGATGAAACAACACGGTCACTGTTTCATTGTCTCTTTGTCTCTAGCTCAAAGTGATTAACCCAACACTCAATCTGCGTTGAACAATATCAGATTTTCTCGCGATATGATCAGCCTGGTGCGTTTTTCATCAGGTGTTATAAGACGTGACACCCACCAAGCAGAAACCTTCGTCATGCCAAGTTCATTGTAGAGAATATTTTCAACTCTCTCACGGGATATGATAATAGCATTGCCTATTTGATTTATAGCCAGTCGCCTGTCATCCATCATCATATGGTGAATACGATCAATGTGTGTGTGTGTTTTTTTTCTTTCTTTCTCGGGGGTGACAGTTGCAGTACGTCCAGACTTTGGGTCATCACCAACACTCTCTTCCCAGGCCTAAATTCAGCCGCCCACTTTTGCAATTTTGTTTGAACGTCGCCCCGCTAACGTAGCAACCGTGTTAGCATGAATGCCTTTGCGGGCTAAATCGTTTTTTCTGCAGTTATGAACCGAAAGAGAATGATCCTCCAAACGTTTATCAAGTATGGTACTTGATTTTGACGCGATTAAGGAAGTATTACAAGGCTGCTGATTCGTGATCTCGAAAGAGAATTTTGCTGTAAGTTTGGAAAGTGAAAGGGACTTTCTGTTGTTTATGTGAAACTGAATTTATAATTTCAATCTTTTATTTATTAACGTTCTTAAAGTCTATAATTGTTATTTTCTCCTCCATGCATAAAATGCAGTCTTTTTCTATGTATCTTTTTATCTTGCTTTGTATTATTTTTAGGACTTTTAAAAAAAAATCTGTATCATCTCATACAAAAGAGACTACAAGGGATTACAGAGTGTGGAAAGAATGAGTGGCAAGGAAAAAGAGTAATCAGGTGGACAGTAGATAGTGATTGACATTGCATTTTAATTTTTGCTGATTCAAGTTGGATGGAAAACATGGAACCGAAGGGGAGTTTCACAAGCGAAGTAGTACCTGAAAAGAAACTGTTGGCATAGAATTTAATGTTGCAGGATGAGCTTTCGTTTTGTGAGAATGTTTGTGTAATTGACTGTGTGAGTAGCTGTTCATATTGTTTTAATCCAGCAATTTCTTTCGTCCATTTAATTGATATCTCTGTTACAATAAGACTGTGGGGTTTCACTTTACTAGCGATCATTTTCATTAGTTTTGTATATAAAATGTACATTGCAAATATACATTGGATGAATTTGAAATTCTGTTTTTCCCGGAACGCCACAATGACTGTACATATACGTTTACTAGGCAAGAGGTCATGTAGCAAATATGGTGCCTGTGTATGAATGTCTTGATATTTTGTTGGATGAGACAGTATTCGGGAAGATGGGTCAGTGACTGAAGCTAGTTACAGTTACGACAGGTGAAGACTAAACTTCCTCTTTCCCCATTTTACCTTAGTTGCGCATTAAAACAAATATATCCCGTTCCAATGGTGTTCCTTAATTTGATGTGAATACATTTCAAGGCTGTTTCTAAATGATGCATGAAATGATTTCAAGACCATTTCTTAATGAGACATGAAAATTTCGGAGGCTTTTTTATTATTTTTTTTATGTAGAGTTCATAGAAGTTGTGTAAAATCCGTATAGAGTTAAATATTTCTCTTCTTCTGGATGAACAAATCAAAATACTGACAGGCAAACTTTGCAATAGACTCTCTCTTTCTATCTCTCTCTCTATATATATATATATATATATATATACACACACTCAGAAATCTCTCCCCTCCCTCCTCTCTCTCTATATATATATATATATATATATATATATATATATATATATATATTCCGTGTATTTAGACAGTAAATTCACTTTAAGACAAATACTATTGAAATTATTGGGGGAATAATTATAATGATTTAAAGGCAATTTGTTTCACACTGTCCTGATGCGAAACTGGAAAGCTTGGGCCATAG
>CAHIKZ030000964.1:115000-122500 GCA_903632075.3 Acanthosepion pharaonis
TCATATTATAATATTTTTTGTAGAGCTTATATTATAATATTTTTTTAAAAAATATTGATTCCTTCGCTACATAACAGTTCTCACACGAGAAACACGAGTAAAATTCGAACTCGGCATTCCGATTTCCAATTTCGAGCTGTTATCCACTACACCACCCACAAATCCAAGCTCGCAGTCCCTGATATTCCCAAACAATCACGCATCTAGCTATTGACCAGGTTTTACGTTTCTTAACTAAAGCTAGAAGTGCTTACCCTTTGTTTAAGTGAAATGGAAAAGGTTGTCAATTTGGAATCTTTTCGTTTTTTTTTTAATTTTTTTAAGCGTTTCACCCCAAGCAAGGCGGGAAGCCACTAGGACGCAAGGGGTTTCAGAAAAGTTGGAGCAAGATCAGATAGGAGTGATAGAAGAAAGGATGAGGAGAAGGATAGTGGATAGATCAAGGCAACTGGAGATGTCGACTGACATTACATTTCAATAGTTGGAGATTATATCTCTCAGGGAAACTGGAATAGGGAAGGGAGTTCCACAGGTGAGAAGTGCGAAATACCTACTTCTTAAATTAATGAACAGAATTCATATTTATGATTGTTATTTGCTATTTATTTGTTAAAGTTGTCAAGCTCAAATATTTAAAGCTGCGATAGGGGAATTTCTACGAATATATTATTGTCATAGATCTCGCTATGAGCTTATTAAATCACTAAATTAGGAATTAATATTCACTAGAATATTAAAACAGGAAAACTGTGAAATTTTCACATGTAAAACTAGTAATTGCATTAAATGATATTAAATCCTAATAGGTTTTCTCGATCCCCTAGTATCCTTGGGTTGTATAGGTTAAACAAATCCGTTGAGAAAACTCATTCTTAATCCACTGAACTTGTGTTTTATGTAGACTGTTCGTTTCTAGTAAAGATTATATGTTAATTCAGCATTTTCCCTATATAAATCCACTTTTCCTAACATTTCAAATCGGCCCTTGTGTCGTACTTTGTCAAACACGTTTGTGCAAATATATGAGACACGGTTTTCAAGCATTTGTATTGGGCGCTCTGATAGCATTCTGATCGTAATCTAAATGCACACGGGCCTAAAAAGAAAAAAAGAAAAGAAAAAAAGATACACAGAATGGCACTTTCCCCTGTAAATATCCGTTCTCTTGCCTTTTATGTCCGTTCTGCAATCTCTTTTGCAAGAGATCATTTCCCCAGAGACTCATTGAATGCAAAACCAGCGGTATCGCATCAATTATCAATGAATCATTTTTTCCCTCAAAATTTCGTAAATCGCGACATAAAATCACAGAAACACGCTAGCCTTTCAAAATATTTAGTAAACATACATATTAGGCCACAGGTTTTAGATGCATTTTCTCTTTCTTTCGCCAGAATTCCTATGGCTGAAATAGAAATGCTGCAAAGTATTTTTCAACCTATCCTGTTAAATAAATTTGCAAATAATTTTCTTCTAAACACACACATACATGTATACATTTCTAAAGAAGTAATGAGTTTTATTTTTTAATTCGACATGCTTTTATTACTTCAAATGTTATTTTTAGTGGTTACCAGTATTTGAGTAGATGCTCCATTTATTTTAAACAATATTTATTTCGTCTACCGGCATTGCTTAATTGAGAAAAGAAGGGAACATTTTCTCTTCTCAAATATGCAAACCAGTAGGTGAAACTGTTTAGAATAAACAGGGCGTTTACTCAAATACAGGTATCTGCGAAAATAATGTTTGAAGTAATATATATATATATATATATATATATATATATATATATAAATTATTTATTTAAAAATATGATTCCAACACGTTACATAAGAGTTCTCATGTTTCAAAACAATTGGAATCATATTTTTAGATAAATAATTATATTTTGTATCGAGCACTATTTTTAAAAAATAATAACAAAAATACTAAAGAACTTTGGACTATTTACTTAACGAGTTCTTTCCTATTTTCTATATATTTTTCACACACACACACACACACATATATATATGTATATGTGTGTGTGTGTGTGTGCGCGCACGCAAGTATGCAGAAAAATAGGAAGGAACACGTCAGGTAAATAATCCGGAGATCCTTAATTTTTTTGTTTTTATTTTTAAGAAGACACTGCTCCATACAGAAGTAGAGCTTAGATTATAATATTTTTAAAAAAAATATTGATTCCTTCGCTACATAAGAGTGCTCATGTTTTCAACCGATAACTAGAGCAATTGTTTATAGAAAAGGGGCGTAAGGTGTTAATATTTTGTATCAATATCTCAGTTACATTCACAAACGTCAAGTCAGGGTAAGGTTGGGGTGTCTAAATTTAAAGCGGAAGATGACATCGTCTAGTCTGGTTAAACGTCTATGGAGATTTATTTATTTTATTTTTTATTTTTCTGAAAGGGTTTTGTGTATATAAAAAAAACTGTCGTAAGTCGCTAACATTTGTTTTTTGACGACTTCATAAAGCGTTATCTTTTTTTTATGTGTGTGTTATCGGTCTGAGGGGGCAATATTTTCATAAGCCATAGATGATTGTCATCGTGAATGAATGTTTGAACTTATTCGCCTTGTTCAAAATAGCACAAGCATGGACGACATCCTAACGGGTTTTTCGCTGACTTCAAAGTTTTCTTTCTCCTAGAGTGGTTGCCACTTCAAGGAAACCCTATTGTTTAACCCATATTCAGTGAAGCGAGAACAGATAGAGTCTTACCTTTCCGAAAGATGTTTGTGCGAAAGTAAGAAGGTAAGACTATGGGTTAAACAGTAGGGTTTCCCGGACTCTATTGCATTAAAGTAGCAACCAATCTAGTAGAGAGAAAACTTTGAATTCGAAACCAGACTGAAGATGGTTTGTCTCCATCTTGTTATTTTCTTCTAGACTCACCACTGTTGCTATGACCCTAAGACCAAGAGAAATATTTCGCAAACGTTACGGCGCGCCTTATATGTGCTGCGGAAGAGGATAGCAGGTGAGGCGGAATGATAGAAAGATAGCAACAGGGAGGAATCTAGAACAAAATAGCACGATGGACACAATCCATCTTCACTCTGGTTTGGAGAGTTTTCTTCTAGATTGGTTACTACTTCAAAGCAATAGAGTCCAGTAAAAACAAATATTTAACCCATAGGCAGTGGGGTGAGAACAGATAGAGTCTTACATTTACCAAAGATGTTTGCACAAAAGTAAATATCAGGACATCAGCTGGAATTCGAACTCGGTTCGTCGATTCCTATTTCTAAGTCGCTAACCGTTACACTTCTAGACATCCAGAAAAAAAAGTGTAAAATGTGCACACACCATAGATGTGCGTCTGCTTTAGTGTTAATGCGTGTCTAGTTGTTGGCGGATGAAACTTCAGAAAATTTACGTCGCGCGAAAAAATCGTCGCTCGATACTGATTTGCAAGTCAGGCACGTTGATTTTCGACATTAACGTTTAACGTCATAAAATCTCCCATCTCATCAGGAGCCATTAAATTCATATAATTATAACATCTGCATTATTCATGTCGATAGTTATTTTTTGGCCTGTCAGTTTATCCATATGTAACAATCACTATATATATCTGGCTATTTTTTTTCTATCTACTAATATTCTTTTTATCTGACATGACCTTACAGGAAGTGTACGTTAATGGCTTTCGGCAACTTTCCTGATTTATTTTTTAATGCTCTACGTAAATCTTTGACCCTTTACCATCAGGATCTGACCTTTTTGTATGATCCACTCACGCAAATCTGTTACGTAAATTATTCGTTGTTATATCCCTGCTTCTCTTTTAATCGATATGGTCTGTGAGTGTTTATTTCTCATCGTCTTCTTTTCCTTTCTATCCCAGAAATTTCAGCTGTCTCCTGAGTGTAGGGAGATACGGTCGTATCAAGTTGAAAGCAATTGTTATCGTATGATCACCGAAGTTAAGCAACATCGAGCCTAATCAGTTACCAAGATGAGTGACCTCTTGGGAGTTCCAAATGTAACCTTGCATGTGGTGTAATGGATAAGGGTTCGAAATTGGAGAGCAGAGTTCAAATTCCAGTTGGGTTCGTTACATTCATTTACACGTAAATATCCTCGGGAAACACCTCTCCCCCCCAGCTATGTGTTTAGTAGGACTTCTATTAGTTAATCATTATTAAGACCAAAAAAAAAAAAAAATAATAATAATAATTACACTCTAAAAATATCTTTCTGGCTTTAAATAACCGGTAAATGATTGATAGGCCGTAAAACATAAATCAATCCACCCTGATTATAGAAAGAAAATTAGAACTATCAACGTGCAAACAAAGCCAAAAGAAACATCTAATGTCGTTGTTTCGATAACGTTTATCAGTCTATCTATTAAAAAAAATTGAGGAAATTAAATATTTTTATCATAATTTATATATTTAATAGTGATAATATTTCCCAGTTTGTTCATATGTATCAATCTAACTCAGTCGTTTGTTTGTTTGTTTGTTTGTTTATGTATGTATGTATGTATCTATCTATGTATCTATCTATCTATCAATCTATCTAGTAGGTTGGTGCAAAAATAATGACGTGATGATGTCGTTTTTTGACGTTAAAAATACGTTTAAAAACGACATGATTACGTCATTATTTTTGCACCAACCTAATATCTATCTATCTTGTTTGCTTGGGGTGAATTGATTAAAAAGATTCTTGTTTCTCTTTGAGTATGTACAGATTTACTTGGTAGATGTCCATTTGGGGGCAGCATTTACTTCATTGCATGAAATGCAGTTGCTGTATAATTGACTCCCACAGCAGAGATAGAGAAAATTGGACATTTATATATGAAGCTCTAAGGATTTATTATGTAAGTCACTTCTTTACTGATGGTGGTGTGTCTTACTTACCTGCAGGGTATGCAGTCAGTGTATTCTAGATCCCATTGACAGAATAGCTAATACTTAGTTGGCGCTAATTCACCTACGGCTTTTCTCTTCTAATCAACAGGCCGTAATGATCTGTAGCCCCAGTGGCCAACATGTTGCCCTTCAACCTACGGGCGGGCTTCTGTGGCGCGCATAATGTTGAAGGCCCTATAGGTTGAAAACACCTTGCCTTCCACCTCAATTATTTAAGATCTCGCTCACTATCCATTTCTTCAGCTATCTGCTCGATGTATTTTGCTGCATTTCTCTCGTTAATGTGCTTATATTTTCTCTATATTCAACAGATATCGACTACAAAATTAGGTGCATGATAACAGAAAGCTAATTGTCTTGGGGAGGTTTTCCTATCAAATTTATACTTTTATATATTAAGGCTTTCATTTGTTTTATTTCATTTATTTCAGTTTCATGAAATTGGCTTCATTTAAAAGCTGCAATTGATTTTCTGGAGTGTATTTCAAAACTAGAATATTAAGTTCAGCTTCGAGTTTTTCGGGAAAAATAAACAAGAAATATTCATGACAGATAGATATAAACAGACTGAGATAGATAGATAGATAGATAGATAGATAGATAGATAGATAGATAGATAGATAGATATAAACAGACTGAAAAAGATAGATAGATAGATATAAACAGACTGAAATAGATAGATAGATAGATAGATAGATAGATAGATAGATAGATATAAACAGACTGAAAAACATAGATAGATAGATATATATAAACAGACTGAAATATATATATATATATATATATATATATATATATATATATATATAGATATATATATATATATATAAACAGACTGAAAAACATAGATAGATAGATAGATAGATAGATAGATAGATAGATAGATAGATATAAACAAACTGAAAAACATAGCTAGCTAGTTAGTTAAGCTAGCTAGCTAGCTAGATAGATAGATATAAACAGACTGAAAAACAGATAGATAGATAGATAGATAGAAACAGACTGAAAAACATAGATAGATAGATAGATAGATAGATAGATAGATAGATAGATATAAACAGACTGAAAAACATAGATAGATAGATATATATAAACAGACTGAAAAACATAGATAGATAGATAGATAGATATAAACAGACTGAAAAACATTGATAGATAGATAGATAGATAGATAGATAGATAGATAGATATGAACAGACTTTCACCGGTGTTCTTAAAAACTGGAATAAGAGCCGATGAATTCCCGCAGGCGGGAAAACAGGAGGCAGCGAGGTATTTATTATACAATTTAGAGAGAACGGGAGCGAGTTCTGGAGCGCATTTTTAATGACAATTACAGGAGTACCATCAGGTCTATATGATTTGTGGAGATCCAGGTTAGAGATGATAGTAAAAAAACATGGAATGGGTTATATGCATATGAGTATCTACAGAGACTCATTTCTGGGAGGGAAGTTAGGCAGGGTTACTCCAGATGAGTCAAGAGTAGAGCTTGAAGAGAATTT
This sequence comes from Acanthosepion pharaonis, assembly GCA_903632075.3. NCBI lineage: Eukaryota > Metazoa > Mollusca > Cephalopoda > Sepiida > Sepiidae > Acanthosepion > Acanthosepion pharaonis. The sequence goes on from CAHIKZ030000964.1 coordinate 121,402, forward strand.
ATGGGCAAAATATTCGGCTTTATCAGCAGAGGATGATAATGCTTCAAATCAGTTGAAGAGTGGGAAACAGAAACCTTGCATTTATTTAATGCAAGGTTACAGAGAAGCCAGTAATCAGAGTCAAAATTCTTAGAGATTATGCGGTCTTATTCTATCAGCAAACAGGGACTTAGCTTTTTGAGGGACGCTCTTACATCTGTTATGGGCAGTAGCACATAGGCCCCCATTATGACTCGATCTGTCACGCTAATGGTTCCTGTGTGCTATGGAGGCCGAGAATGATGGTGTGAACAATGGAGTGGATTGCGGTTTCATCTAGTATTTCTGAGAAAGGATGAAAGATCCCATGCCGGATTTGACCCAAGTGGCGCAATTTTCATTTGGGAGGTTGAAAATATCAGTCAAATGAGCGTCATGAAGAAAATCTCGCAATGGGTCCCAATCAGCATGCTGGTAACGGAAAGAGGTCGTATAGATAGGGGGATCTTGTTTCATGGACGCTTGGAAGGAGATATCAATAGCTACCACAGAGTGGTCCGAGTTACCCAGAGGGTAGTGTTGCGATGATCAACAAGAGCGAGGAGTAGAAGCAAGAAAGAGAACTAGTAGAGAAGCCTGTTGCTCGGTTTGGCTAGAGAAACGAGTAGGGAAGTCCCCGGTTTGAGTGAAGGATTAGGCAACGGAAAAAAATAATGTCTGTATATCGACAACATCAGTACCTTTAGAATGTTTCAGCCACGTGTCATAATGAAGATTAAAGTCACCGAAGACAAAGATGTTTGCAGATGGTTAGACAGAAAGTACCTTTTCTATACTGTGAGCTATTGTGTCGAATATACTGCAGTCTTGGGAAGAGGGTGAGCGATAAAGGTAAAAAAAAGAGATAGCTGACAGAGTTTAGTAGCGAAAGAAAAACAATTCTAAAGAGAACGCACAAAAATTCATATTCTCGTCTACCTTTTACAAAAGCCAAATACGCGTCAACTATAAGCAAGCTGAATTTTCACTTAGAAATATTATAAAGAAATACGCTACCCCTGAAAAAGAAAATTAAATTATCTATAACAAAAAATTCAAAGCAGCGATCCTTATCCTCAAA
>CAHIKZ030000964.1:127500-145000 GCA_903632075.3 Acanthosepion pharaonis
ACTGCAAAAAAGTGAGGGTCCGGTTTTCTTCGTTTTCTTATTCACAATCAGTCTACTGACTTTTCTTTTAAAAACCGAACGTAAGTTCCGACATTACTTAAATAGATTGGTCCACAAATAAGAAATAGGGAAAACATTTCCGGAATAGTTCCTGTAGGTTAGCATTCTTTAGAAATTTCTCAAGTGAATACTTTTTTAAGAATCAAAAAAATGTTGTTATCTATTTAGTAGAATATTTTTCATAATATAAATACAGTCACAAATCGATAACTGATTTTCGTTTTTACAGAAGGTTCGCCTTGAACAAGGGTTTACGTTAAAGTGTAGTTTATACGGATAGGAGGGGAAGAAAACAACTCTAAACTTGAACAGGTTCAGATTCTACTGACCGGAGAAACATCCTCTTGGGAGTCTGTTCCACAGAGCTGTGGTTCGCGGGAAGAAGCTGTTGAAGTGGAACCTATTTCTCACCGATGGAATACGGAGGAAATGTGAGTGCTTTGCTACAATGTAAGTGACTTGATAGGTCCTAGACGTGAATGTTAGAAATGGTGGAACCAAGGAATGTAATTCATCCAAGCACTTTTCATGGAAGTAGTGACAGATCATTGAGAGGCACGTCATGTGTAAGGGAAAGATGGAGGATGGAAAATAATTTATCACCCACAAGGACTCGGAAACTCTTTTGAAATCTATCGAGAGTGGTAAGTGTAGACTGGGAATCACCCCTCCCAGTATGACAACGGTGCTCCATTTTCGGCCTTAATAGGCTCTTGTAAAGGTAGGGGAGAGCATGAAGAGTCAGATACTTACTGGGGCCGTAGAGGGAGTCGACCATTTTACCAGCATCTGTAGCGAAGTAAGAGTTTGAGACTTAGTAATCTCTCAAACAAAGGTGATTCCGTTCATCGTAACTGGCTGTAGTTCAGAGTTTGATCGGCAGTGATGGTTTGGTTTTCAAGACATTAAATGTAACCAGCCAGTTTTTTTTTTCATCTCAGCTGGGAAGTTAGTACTAGATCCCAAAGGAGATCGTGTGTTAATTTCTGATCATTAAGACCTTTAGAAACATACCTGTATATCATCGGCATTGATGTTTACAAATGATTTGAATATATTCTTAGGCAAATCATTTATGTACATTTTTACAAAGTTATTTGGACAGCTGTTCTGTGTACGAAAACAGATATAATTTTTTTTACAAATTGATTTTTTTAGCTAAATAACGTACATACATTTTTAATTCTGCTCTACGAAACCACATAACTTGAAGTCTTTCAACAACAGCAACACTTAAATGGATATCGAAATGTAGCTCTGTGAAAATAATGACATAATCAAAATGATGATTTTCCACACTACTTGGAAGAAAAAAACAGGAAAGAAAATCTCATATATACTTGAAATACTAATAAGAATTACTGGGCCTGAGAAACCTATTTCCCTGAAAAATTGTTTAAATAGAATGATTTTATAAATTTCAACCGACCGTAAACTGGATGCTCATTTAATGGAAGCCAAATGATTCTTTATAATGAAACAGTTAATATTGCTATTACGATCAACAATTTCAACTTCAGCACCGCATTTACCTTATTTAAAATACAATGTTTCTTCGGAATATAGGTGATCATGGCTCCTTTTCTTTATTATCTGTAAATTGCCATACATTATTGTGTAAAATTGGGAGTAGTTTACGGTTACCTTCTCCACAGTTTTGGATTTCTGAGAGCGATTGTCAGCCAAGGTTATAAAGTCCATTCTATTCTGCAATTTAGCATATAGGTGTTAGGAAAAGTTAGAACCTTACTTTCTCCAAAGGTATTTGTGCAAAAACAATGGGCAGAATTTGAACTCGGTCCGCTGATGCTATTTTTCGATGAACCCTACGCTTCCTGCATATGTCAATTACGTTTTTTTTTTTATCAATAGAAAACTTTAGCAAAACTAAAATAAGAAAGTGGCTCGGTTTTTATCTATGTTCAAATGATATCTTTCCTTTTTTAACTAAAACGACGATAATCTTTATCATTTCCTCTTTTATTATGAGTAACTGAAACCTTTTTTTGTAATTAGAAGCACGCAGATGATTTTGAGAATCACTCAGAATAACTAAAAATCCTCAAACGGCTAATCGAATCTAAATACAAAATTCTGTTTAAATGAAGGAAAGTTTCAAATTTTTCTATTTGACCCATACCTTGAATATTTTTAGGACAGGATTTCTTACATTAATGGATACCTTACTGTCAAATGTGGTTTAAAATAAACTTCCCAAAATACATTTGAAAAGATATTTTGTTAAAATATCATGCGGTCACCACTGGTATCAATCTGATAGAAAATCTTCTGAAATTTTCAGCTCTCTCTTTCGGCGATTCTTTCTTTCTTTCTTTCTTTCTTTCTTTCTTTCTTTCTTTCTTTCTTTCTTTCACTCTCATGTTCGCTCTTTCTTTCTTTTTTCCCCTCTGTCATTCGGTTTTTCTTTCTCTCGTTCGCTCTTTCTTTCTTTCTTTTTTTCTTTTTCTTTCTTTCTCTCTCGTTCGCTCTTTCTTTCGCTCTCTCGTTCACTTTTTCTTTCGCTCTCTCGTTCACTCTTTCTTTCGCTCACTCGTTCGCTCTTTCTTTCTTTCTTTCTTTCTTTCACTCTCTTGTTCGCTCTTTCTTTCTTTCTTTTTCTCTGTCTTATTCGATTTTTCTTTCTTTCTTTCTATCGTTCGCTCTTTCTTTCTTTTTCTTTTTTCTTTCTCGCTTTCTCTCTCATTCGCTCTTTCTTTCTTTCTTTCTTTTTTTCGCTCTTTCTTTCTTTTTCTTTTTTCTTTTTCGCTTTCTCTCTCTCTTTCTTTCTTTCTTTCTTTCTTTCTTTCTTTCTTTCTTTCTTTCTTTCTTGATCCAGTCTTCTTGTCTCCCAGCGAATCATCAACTGTGTCCAATCATTTCGTCAGAATCATAGCAATAATATTTATTTCTTGTTATTTTTTATCATTATTTTTTACGTTTATATTACCCCTGTATATGTCTCTTCAGAGAGACCAATTAATAAGAAATCTCTGCAAATTTTGTTTTCCATGTCTATATATCGTTTCTCAAAATCTCTTGCTTTAATAACGGCCTATAAAACTGTTACCTTCGTAAGGTATAATATTTTCAGTTCTGCGAAAAGCTATAAATATTTATTCGGCTTTTCACTCACTATCAAGAAGAATTTAGAAGGAACCGTAACCCCACTTCTAAACAGGGAACAAAGAATAAACCTCTGCTGTTCAAAAAAATTGGGATTAGTAGATTCAGATAATAGGCGAACCTATCTAATTGTGTTTGAATTTCAAAGATCCTATACGATTTCAGTTTTATTCCTATTCTCTAGGACAAATATGGTTTGTGCTTTTGCCACTAGCATACATTTTCAATCGATGTATCCACAAAAAAGCCATAAACGCCTTGAAAAAGTTTACATGGACGTGTAAAAACCGGAAAAATTCAAATTTTAAGATTAGTTTATGAATATTTTCCCTTTAACTATATACGGAAGAGGTGGAAAGAAAGCAAATAGCATTTTTCCTAAATGTAATATTTTTCGCAGTATAATACAACTTGGAGTCTTCCATATAAAATTGTGTATCAATTTTTTTATAAGAATATCGGTAGACATAGCACTATCTTTGACCTGTTCTTCTAGATTAATTTGCAGGTAAATGATCCAAAAATGGATAAATCCCAGTATAGTGCAACCTCGATTCTCGAACATCTCGCATGTCGAACAAATCGGTTTTCGAATTGAATATTTGAGATGAAAATACCTCGGTTAACAAACAAAATTTCGGTTCTCGAACAACATTGCCGAGTCGAGCCTAACCGAGCCGACTCGAACCGAGCCGAGCCGAGTTAACCCGAATGGAACCATTACTTTGTCGACCGCTGTGCTTCTCTTTTCCAAATTTATTGTACTCTGCTTTTTTTTTCTCTTCATTAGTCCTTACTCATTGCTCCAAAGAAAGCCAGCAGTGATACTGGTAAAGGAAAAAGAAAAATTAAGAGAAAAACTATTGCTCATGATATTGTCTCTTCCTACTCAATTTTATATGGCAAAATCAACGATCTACACTATACATAAAGAAACGATCTTGTCTTTCCTTTTCTTTTCCAAACAATAACATAATCTCTTTCTTTCCCCTTCCATTTACGCAATCAACTCTCCTACTTACAGGTACGATAAAATTGAATAGTTCGTCTATATTTTATCTGTTTAATATTGGGTTTATTTTTTCTTAGATTTAATGATTTTCATGTATTATATAATTTTTTTTAGTAATCATCTTAGGACCAGGAACGGATTAATCCATTTAAAATTGATTCCTATTGGAAAAATATTTTCAGTTTACGTACATTTCGGGTTACGAACGGGTTTCAGGGACAAAATAAATTCGTGAACCGAGGTTCCACTGTACAGATACACAATCCCATATCCGAAATTCTTGGGGTCAGTTAAGTTTCTCTTAATTATGAATACTCACACCATGAGGGATAAAAAAAACAATGACAGATATCATTACATTTTATTTAGAGAGTAATATACTGATAAATGATACAGAAGGATAATTAAGACTATACGTAAAGAATACACTATATTTATTTGAGAAAATGCCTTGTGTAACTTAAAAATAAACAGCATCAAACGAATTGCATCTGTTAAACGTTGCACAGGAACAACGCGAGGAAACTTCTGTAAAAGCTCAACATTTTTCTTTTATTGATAACGAAAGATGATTCCTTTTCTTTTTCTTATTGTTACCGATAAGGGTACTATTGTGAGACCGGAACTACCTACACAATAGACTCTTCCAGGCCTATATTAAGTATGCGACACAACACTCTAGAGAGAGACAGAGAGACAGTGAGACAGTGAGAGCCGCGTACGACTACCGGTATTGGACACTAACATATAGTAAGCTCCGCTTACACTATCTCTGTAACCTGTTGTTAATATATCTTTCTTACATCTAATCCGTGTTCCGTGTTTCCCTTCTGTGATCCCAACTTTGGCCCCACATCAGGTACATGCTGTTCTTTTTGACATTTTAAATGGATAATGACCCAAAAATTATGAAAAGAAAAAAAAAACAGCAAACAACACACTCACGTCTACCCAATACAACCGTTTGACAACAACTGACGTTTAGCGGGCTCAGGTCGCTCAGCCAGGTTGGGGGTGGCTTTGGAGCCGATTATGACACCTGTTGACACCTAAGTGACGTGGGTCAAGTAGGTATGCTTTTTGCGCGCTAAACTTCGCACCAAAAGTTTTCGGTTTTCAGAGGTTTTTGGTGTTCAGATGATCGAATATGGGATTGTGAATCTATAAATAGTAAACTCATTAATCGCAGATTTAACAGTCATTTAGACTCAAATGAGTGATATTTTTAGAAAAAGGTAAAATAATGAATTAATGGAATCCGATGATCGACTAGAAAACATCAGTTGATGACCCCCAATTTCAAGACCCCCCACCACCAGCGCGGCAGCTTACTAATTACGTAAGTCGTTGTTATTGTCAGAAAATATGTTATGCATAAAACAGTTAGGTAGCATATCTGGTCTGATGCTCCGGCTATATATTTGGAGATTCTTGACAAAAACCAATAAAGGGTCTGTAATTTTATTGGTCCTGACACGGCATTTCGAATTTAGTCGCTTTCCCACTACCATGAGCTGTCTTTCCTCTTTCTTCTCTATCAATGTTTTCGTGTCAGTTGTTCTAATGAATGCTCCCCTTCTTGGGACCTCGCCTATGAAATTACACGTACTACTAAATTGGCAACTAGGTTTCATCGTTTTACGGTTGAATTAGCGTAATTCCCCATGTATAATACTCATTTTTTCTAAGAAATAATAAGCAAAATTAAGGGTGCGTATTATGGACAGCTACAAAAATCTTTAAAAGATTACTGTTTCATAGGTTGATTTCAGTTGCGAAATGACTACTCACGACATTTTGACACTAACATTCGGCAATTGTGACCCCATAAGGATGTCAAATACAATCATATGTACCTAACAATACTTACAAAATTAAAATAAGAATTATCATAAGCTAAATTAGGATAATAATATTCTATTTAAAACCATATTTTATTACAGTAGGAAACGCTGCCCGTAATGAAATTGGAGAGATATAATTTATAGGGTTTGGTTACCAAACAAGGACTTCGTATTATGCGTGAGTAGAAACATTTTCCTACGCTTTCAGCACAATTTTAGTGGTGCGTATTATGGATGAAGGCGTATTATATATGGAGAATTACGGTAGCTATATGTAGCCGCAAGTTATATAAAACTACCCGTTTTTCTCGCACTTTACAACTAGTAATTTATGCAAGAATAACAAATAGTTTTGGAGATTGATATTAGCAGAATAGTAAAATATAGCCTTGAACGAGGGAAATTATTGGCAAGGAGAATTAGATGGTATAAGTTAGCTTGAACATGTTCAGTTAATACCTGGATGCAAAGAGCCGCTATGGTATGGAGTATAGATTAACTTACATAATATACTAAGCTGGTACAAAACTGACAATTATCCAAGAATTAGAAGTTGAAATCTTCAGCTCCTGGTTGATAAAATTTATATCTCCAGTAAAATTATTTTATTATATTTGATAAAGTCCACGTGTTTTCTTTTGGTTTAGGAGGACTGGGAAAAACCAACCTTTTGATGTGCAACCTATGTACTATATAGATAAGACAGTATATAGGCATTTCCCGATAGACGATGCATATCAGTAAAACTCTACAGTAATTGAAAAAGAAAAAAGGATCAGGGCCAACTGAGTTGAAAATATCAAAAGCTACGCCATTCATTTCATCTTAGGAAGAACCTGGTTATATATCTATTCTACGCACAATGTCAAATGTGTTTTTCTTTCATTTGAAATCTGCATAAAATAAACCTAATTTTCCAAAGACAAATCAATATCAAGTGGTTACCGCTCAGATTCTAGATTAGCGCCCATCTTGATATGCCTGTTTGCTCATTCCCCCACGAGAATGAGATGTGACACAAGGTCTTCTTAATGTGGGGACCCGAGCGCGTACACTCGGGCAAGGCAGCACATTACGGTGTTTGCTCATTCCCCCATGAGGATGAGATTTGACACAAGGTTTTCTTAATATGGGGACCCGAGCGCATTACTCGTTTCAAAGCGAATTCTCAGCAAATATGTACCGACAACGTCAATAAATTGTCACTGGGTGTCGGTGTATAAAGCATTTCAAGAATTAAAAAATAGACAGATACAATCACTATTCATCTGGAAAAAATTTAAATCCGGTCACATTACCTTACGGCCACATTACCTTGAAACACCTGTTGCCGTACGATGACAGAAATTAAAGAAGGTCGAGTCTGCTCAGAACCTCGATGGGTGACCGCTTGGGAATACTATGTTCTGTAACCTCAGATGCGCGGAGGGTGTAATGGACAATCGCTCGGGATTGTTAATCTGAGAGCCGAGTTTCAGTTCCTGTTGGGCTCGTTATATTCACTTTGCAATTTCCAGGTTCCCGTTTCTTATATTCACTTACGCGTAAAATACTCTCGGGAATGGTAGAATTCCACCGTTTCCCTCCTCCAGCTATGGCTTAATTATAAGACTTGTATCTTTCTTTCTCTCTTTGTGTCGTGACTTTTCCACCTCCATTTATCGCTTGCAGCTCTCAACAAGTTCCTTCCCTCTGCGACCTCCACCAGACCACGTTCTGTCATCCACTTGCTTAAAGCCGGCAGGTATGTCATGCGTTGTTTTCTCTTGTCTCTCTTTCCCCCTATTCGACCGGTGAGTATCAGATTCTACAGGCCTTCCTTCCTCATTATGTGTCCGAGGAACTTCATTTGGCTCTTCCTGATGTTAAATATAAGGGTCCTCCTAGTTTGCATTCTCTCCAAGACCTCATCGTTACTTACATGCTTGGTCCACAATATCCTTAGCATCCTGCTGTAGAACCTTATCTCCGTCGTCTTGAGTCTCTTCTCCATCTTTGAGGGAATCGTCCAACATTCGCTGCCGTAAAGAAGGACGGATGTCAAGTAACAGCTCAGTATTCTTTTCTTCGTTACCAAAGAAATCCTCCTGTCTCGCAATACTCTGCCAAGCTTTTAGAATACGTCCTTGGCCATTCCAATACGTCTACGAATCTCATTTACCGTCCTCTGTCAGGATGCTTTCCAAATATTTAAACTGCCGAAGCCACTTGATTCTAGTGTTCCCGACCTGCAAATTGCATTTGGAGCTCATCCTCTTACTGATGACCATGCATACTGTTTACTTGAAGTTTGTGTTTAGTCCCTTCTTCACACTCTCCGTTGCTGCATTCTGTATTTTTTGTAACTTCTTTTTCTGTGTCTGCTATCAGTACTATGTTATCTGTGTATCTTAAGTTGTTAAGATTATGGCCGCCAATGCTAAATCCCGCTGGGGTTTCCAATTCTCTCAGAATTGCCTCGCTGTATAGGTTGAACGGGTCGGGTGAGAAGACGCATCCTTGCCTTACGCCCCTTTCTATTTTTGTATATTCGCTGAACTCGTTTTGCTAACCGTAGAATTGTTTTTTGGCTGTAAAGAGTTAATAAGCCGTAGAAGACGAATCAATCAATCGAATAGAAAATATCACCATCTTTGTAGAAAGCCTCTTTTCACATGTACATCCAAAATTTCTCCACCCTCTTCAGAAGATGAAGTATCATCACACTTAACATCTCAAGATTTCCACCACCTTCAACAACAGAAAGCATCATCAGACATGATGTTTCATCATTTCGCTCCCATCGGAACAGAAACAAAAAAAAGCCTCTTCACACACCACGAACAGAAATCGTCAACACACGCGATATTCCTGTATTTCGCCCCCAACAGTAACAACAGAAAACAACAATCCTAACCATCAGAATTCGACATTATCCTCCTGTGAAACCAGAAGAAAGCCTCACACCATTTCGTCCCCACTTACATCTACAGAAAGCAAGATAAAAAACTCCGACCTCGGTTCGTATTCGATGTCATTCGATATTCAAATGATTATTCATTATTTCTGTTATTCCGTTTCCATGTCTTCTAGTCGGCCTATTTTTTTTAAATTCTACCTCTTACCAGCAATCGGCATCCCATATCGCTAATGTAGTCATTACTAATAGGACTGTCATAAAATATACCCAATTAGGGATGTACAGATAATGACAGCTGTAGATTGCCCATCCCTTATAGTAACACCTCCTTCGTCTGCTGTCATTAATTTATTTGCTAATTGTTTCAAATCAATTCTCTCTGCGAGACCATTGCACTTAACTTTAGCAATACCATAAAGATGATTATTTATGCCTTCTTCTAAGAAAGCCAATCCTTACCAAATGCCATTTACCTACAAACAGCGTGTGCCACATATACTTTCAGTATGGTGGTCAATACCCCAATGTTATACGCAGATATACCTGTTTCTTGCTGATCAGTCAACTCTAGGTTTTTTTTTCTTCTTTATTATTATGAAGTGAATGCACAGCACACTAATAAAGTAACTTGGTGTAGAAATATACAAAATCCAATATATTCAGTCTACCGCCTGCATAAATGAAGAAAATGAGGTCAGCATATAAGGAAAAATAGAAAGGGGTGTAAGACAAGGTTGTGACTTATTCAATCTGTACAGCGAGGCAATTCTGAGAGAATAAGAAGTTCCGCAAACATTCATTATGACAATGTAAAATATGCAGATGAAACAGTGTTGATAGCATACACGAAACAGAAACTAGAAAACATCCCACAGAAGGTAGCGAAGTGCCAAGGAAGGACGAAATATAAACTACAAAAAAATAGAATGCATGGTTACCAGCAAAAGGATGAGGCCAAAAAGTGTAAATTACAGGTCAGGAATACTAAAATCAAGCAGATAAAGAAATTTAAATATCTGGGAAATGTTTTAACAGAGGATGGAATGTGCGATACTGAAATCCGAAGACGTATTGGGATGGCCAAAGATGCATTCGAAAAGCTAAGCAAAGTATTAAGAGACAGAAACATTTCGCTGGAAACAAAGAAAACAGTACTGAACTGTTACGTGATATCTGTCTTCCTGTATGGCAGCGAATACTGGTCAATCTCCTCAAAGATGATGAAGAGAAACAGAAATATTGTTCTATAGAAAGATGCTGAGGATACCATAGACCGAAAAGGAGGGAAAAAAAAAGAAACTCATACATCAGGAAGAAGCAGTTGACATTTCTGTGGAACATAATGAGGAAGGAGGGTTTGGAAAATCTGGTACACACAGAACAAATTGAGGGAAAGAGGAACAGCTGAAAGCAGCCCGTAACATACCTAATGGGTTTGAGCAAATGGATGGCAGAACAGGGATCGGTAGAAATAACAAAAAGAGGAAACTTATTAAGAGCTACAAGGGACAGGAAGAGGTGGAGGGCCATGATCGCCTATGTCTTGAAGGGACAAGGCACATAAAAGACGAATGGTATACTAAGCACGTGCCTCACAGCCGAATGTGCGCAATATGGTTATAGTTTTCTGTTGTTTTTTTTCAGTTAGAAATACCTTACAGTTTGGTAAACTAGTTCACTTAGAGGCCTGGCTAGTCCTATTCCCAAGAATCTAGATATGAATACCAAGTAGCCTTGGGTACCTCATCCTTAAAAGTATGAAAAACTAACCACTGAATCGCGGAAATAATGCCCCCCCACTCCTGTTGAACAGAGGTGTACAATCCATTAACCCAGAGGTGATTGCGATAAACCAACAGACAGATTGAACCGGATATTTAATATCGTCTTAGTCTATCTCAATTCAGCACGTACAACATCAAAGCATTTATCATTATTATTATTATTATTATTATTATTGTTATTTTCTTCTTCTTCTTCTTCTTCTTCTTATTATTATTATTATTGTTATTTTCTTCTTCTTCTTCTTCTTCTTCTTTTTCTTCTTCTTCTTCTTCTTCTTATTATTATTATTGTTATTTTTTTCTTATTATTATTATGATTTTCTTCTTCTTCTTCTTCTTCTTATTATTATTATTATCATTATTATTATTATTATTATTATTATTAAAGTTACAATCACTGAAATTCAAGTATTCTCATCACTCATGTATCTATATCTATAGGTTGATTGAAAAGTAACTCTCTATTTTATGCATGATGGACTCTCCTGTCTAAGTATAATTTTTATATTACGGAGGAGTCCATCATACATAATGTGGAGAGTTACTTTTCAATGGCTCTGTATAATGCTTAATACTATACAACATAAATTATATATTATCTGCTTTAATCTTGTGCAGAAAGACGACCAACCTTTGTTACACTAAATTGTTGAACATAGACTCTTCCATTCACTACGAGTGGAACGTCCGCTCACAGGAACAAGAGTCGCAAAGTGGGTGGGAAAGATTGTCGTACAAATTACCGCACTAAGTACGGTATTCGTTATTATTGTATTATTAAACCTTTTTCCTTTGTTACAGCGTTTTCCTTTGAAATATTATTAAACAGAACTATAAGCTTATACAGACACTATAACACTTATATATATATATATATATATATATATATATATATATATATATATATATATATATATGAAGAAATATAGTTTTAAGGTGTGCTATATTATGGGATAAAGTACTCAATATCAGAGATAGAGCGTATGTAAATATAAATATAACAGTGGAAATTGAAATCAACACTCAGAGGCGACAGGTTGTTTACGTTAGACGCAATCGACTGCGGCCGACGTTTGCGTCTAGCATGAAATAGCCTGTCGCCTCTGAGTGTTGACTTTTATATTCATATATATATATATATATATATATATATATATATATATATATATGTGTGTGTGTGTGTGTAATCATTTCACCCCAAAGCAAGTCAATAAAGCTACTAAGACACGGGAGTTTACTGAGTGTGAATGAATATAAGAGAAAGAAAACATAATTATGGGTAGACAACAATAAAAGATTAAGAAGACAGAAGATAACAATTGATATTCCATTTAATTTTTGAAAATCAAAATTTACTGGAAAGTCAAAAGCCGGAATAAATTTCCACAAGCAAGATGTACGACAGAAGAAACTATTAACATAGAACTTACGGTTGCATCTAACAATTTTAACTGAAAAATGGTGAGATCTTGTTTACAATCCGGTACTGTACTTAAATCCCTCGAGACTAGTCAGCAAAGGGAAGATTTTAACAGAAAAACTACCATAAAATATTTACAGATAAGTCACAGGGAAACTATTTCTTATTACAGTACGCTTAAATTCATACATTCGAGGCACCAAGGAGGAAAGATCATCAGAAGAATTGCCATGAAAATATTTCTAGAATCGAAAGAAGGATTCTACGTTGCGGTGGTGAGAAAATGACTCAAGTCTTGTGCCTGGTCAGACTCTTTGAATTTTGTTGAGAATATCTTGTTATATCAGACCAAATATGGCAGCAATATTCAATGCATGGACGAATCGTAGATTTATAAATGCGCAAGAAGGATTCTGATGATAAAAATTGCCTGGCACAACACTGTGAACCAACTTTCCTAGCAGTTGATTCAATATAATTACTCCACTTGATGTCATTGAAAAACGTGGGCCGAAGAAGGCGTACAGTTGTTCTCCAAGAGATTAGCATCAGCCATGCTGATGGAAGGCAAAGTAGGTCTTATGTAGGGATTAAATGAAAGCAGTTTTCCTAATCTCTTACAGAGCAACTCTGGGCCTTTTTTGGCACACGTTTTTCATTGACATCAAGCGGAGGTCTGCCCCCAAAAAAATGCCAACTAATCTCGAGAATTGCCTCCAATCGATTTTTTACCTGGGACAAGAGATGTTTTTTTTTGTATCATGTTTACAAAACATCTCTTGTCCTAGGTAACCGCTGATTGGAAGTAATTTTCAAGAGTAGTTGCTAATTTTTATTTTGTCGGACCTGTCGTCCTTGCTCCCAAGACCGGAGTAAATAGTTGGGTCATCAGCATAAGTGGCTAGTTGTAAACTGATGTAATCGGGAAGGTCATTGATGAGGATAAAAAACAACGTACATCAAAAGATAAAGCTTCCAAGCGTATCCTCCATTAAAGTGAAATGTTATAGAAGCGTGTCTATTCGACAAGACCTTCATTACCCGATTTATTAAGAACAATTGGATTAAGCCAAATATTCTTCCAGTGAAAAGGTAGCCCTTGCGCTTGTGGAAAAGACCCTGTCGAACGGCTAAGAGATATCTAAAGCCACAGCCCTCGCCTCGCTGTTCATGACATTAAGATGGTGTTTGGTCAGAGCGAGTTTAACCTTTGCATTTGTAAAGAAACCTAACTAGAGTTTCCTTGTAATTTAAGTCCGTATCGATACAGTCATGTAAAAAAATAATAATCTTCAATCCGTTGGGCCTAGTCACTGAATAATGTAACATAATTAAATACCTTCATTGTTCACTGCGTACAAATAGCTACGGTCTTTTGCCTCAACGCTATGTCGCCCGAAACTCTACTGTGTTCTTAATCTTGGATTTAAATCAGCGTTGTGAGGAATTCTTCGAACATTTTGATTCACTTGAACAAAAGGCGTGGTTGTCTGGTACTGCGGGCAGCAGATGTGGGAGTCAGTTCTGACAAGTGATGTCGATCGTGTATTCCGCACATTCGGGAGAAAATAATCACTATATAGATGGTAGCGATGTCGAAAATACAGATTAGAGAGAAGCAGAGAAAAATAATTAAAAGGAATAATAGCGAAAGAAGTGGAAGAGAGAAGGAAAAAATACGAGCATAAGAAGCGGGAATATGCGTAATGGAGAAATAAGAAAAGGAACTACAAAATGAGGAAGAGAAAGAAAATATAATTAAATATAGGAAGAATGAAATAAAGGCTGAAGATAGAAAGGGAAAGAAAGAAGCAGAAGGAACAAAAACACTTGGAGGAATCTGAAGAAGTATGGGAAGAAGCAAAAAGAAAAAAAAACACAGGAAAGAAATTGAGTGGGAGAAAGTGAAGGATAAAGAGACGAGGATGAAAATAAAGAGGATACAAATAGACACAAAAGAGTGAAGGGGAATAAGTGTTGAATAAGAAGAGAAAATAGATGAAGGAAAGAAAGAGACGTAATGAAAGGAAGAATAAAGAGAAGAAAGAAAGAAGTTAGAAATGCAAAAGGAAATGAAGCATAAAAAGAAAAGGAACGAATTGATTGAAGAGAAATATTCGAAGGAAAATGAGAAGGAAGGAGAATATGAAATTAACCTAAAGAAAAATGATCGGAAAAAATAAAGAACGAAAAAGTTAAGAAAATAGTAAGAAGATTGATTGGTTCGTTTTCTATGGCTTATACACCTTTACAGCGTCTTGATAAACTACATCCACGTACGACGACAAAATACATCCGCGTCCTGGGAGGGACGATAAACCACTTCCGCTTTCTGGGTAAGACGATAAACTACACCCAACAGAAAGACCTCTGATCAGGTTTTGATGAGCATGGGACCAACTCTTAATTTCTTGTGTACTCAGGTCCACCCTGGCCCAGAGTGGTAGCACCTGTTAGGGTCCCAGCTATGGTAAATAGTTAACCCCTAAACTGGAGTCAAAACACTATGAAAGTGTAAAAATACGTTTTAATACCAGAAATACATTGTAAAAAAAATATTACCAGCAATAAATTATTGAAGAAAAACCATTACCAGGAATCCATTATTACCAGCCACAATTTTAAGATAAAGGTGATGACTGAATAAATGATGATGGTGATGCTGATAATAAATGTCTTTACTAATTAACCCATATCTGGGAGGTGGAATCATACCTTTTCTAAGGACATTTGCGCGTAAGGGAATATAACGAACCCAACTGGAATTGGAACACAGGTCTCCCATTACCCATGACACCACACGCATTTCTAATCATACATTACCTGGTAAGACAAGCGGTCACCCATCTAGATAGGGACGAGGCTCGGTGTTGCTTAATTTCGGTGATCATAAGGGAACCACTGTTTCATAGACATATGGCCGTAAGTCGAAGAAGTAGAAGAAAAATGAGAAGAGAAAGGAAAAGAATACAAAAAAAGAAAGAGGAGAAAGTAAAGGAGGAAGAAAATGAAGAGAGAAGATGATGTGGAGATAGGGTTAAAGAGAAAGAGGGAAAATAATAAGATGAGAAAAGGAGAGAAAAGAAATAAGAAAAGAGAAGAAAATAAGGGATGGGGAGGAAAAGAAAAGGAATAAACAGAAAGAGTGGATGAAATCGATGAAGAAGAAGGAAAAATGTCAGAGGAACAGTTGGAGGAAGATGAGAAGGAGGGAATGAAGAGAAGCAGTAGGTTAAATGGAAGAAGAAGAAGATGTAGAGAGAATGAGGAGAGGAAGGATAAAGGCTAAGAGAAAAAAGTGAGAGTGAATGGAAGAGGAAGTAGAGGACGAAAGCAAAAAGGCAGAAGGAAATGAACGAAGAGAAGCAGTAGGTTAAATGGAAGAAGAAGAAGATGTAGAGAGAATGAGGAGAGGAAGGATAAAGGCTAAGAGAAAAAAGTGAGAGTGAATGGAAGAGGAAGTAGAGGACGAAAGCAAAAAGGCAGAAGGAAATGAACGAAGAGAAGCAGTAGGTTAAATGGAAGAAGAAGAAGAAGATGTAGAGAGAATGAGGAGAGGAAGGATAAAGGCTAAGAGAAAAAAGTGAGAGTGAATGGAAGAGGAAGTAGAGGACGAAAGCAAAAAGGCAGAAGGAAATGAACGAAGAGAAGCAGTAGGTTAAATGGAAGAAGAAGAAGATGTAGAGAGAATGAGGAGAGGAAGGATAAAGGCTAAGAGAAAAAAGTGAGAAGGAATGGAAGAGGAAGAGAGGACGAAAGCAAAAAGGCAGAAGGAAATGAACGAAGAGAAGCAGTAGGTTAAATGGAAGAAGAAGAAGAAGAAGTAGAAGAGAATGAAGGAGAGGAAGAAGATGAAGAAGAAGAAGAAGAGAAAAAGAAGATGAATGGAAGAGGAAGAAGAGGAAGAAAAGCAAAAGGAAGAAGGAATGAAGAAGAAAAGCAGTAGGGAAAATGAAGAAGAAGAAGAAGATGAGAGAGAATGAAGAGAGGAAGGAGAAAAGGAAGAAGAAAAAGAAGAAGAAGAAGAATGGAAGAGGAAGTAGAGGACGAAGCAAAAAAGGCAGAAGGAAATGAAAGAAGAAGAAGAAGAAGGTTAAAAGAAGAAGAAGAAGAAGAAGAAGAGAGAAGAAGAAGGAAGGATAAAAAGAAGAAGAAGAAAAAGTGAGAAGTGAAGAAGAGGAAGTAGAGGAAGAAAAGCAGAAAAAGGCAGAAGGAAATGAAAGAAGAAAAGAAGAAGAAGAAGAAGAAGAAGAAGAAGAAGAAGAGAGAAGAGAGAATGAGGAGAGGGAAGGAGAAAAGAAGAAGAAGAAGAAGAAAAAGAAGAAGAAGAAGAAGAAGAGAAGAAGAAGAAGAAGAAGAAGAAAAGGCAGAAAGAATGAAGGAAGAAGAAGAGAGAAAAGAAGATGAATGGAAAGAAGAAGAAGAAAAAGAGAATGAAAGAAGAAGAAGGAAGAAAAGAAGAAGAGAGAATGAGGAGAAGGGAAGAGGAAAGAGATGATGGGGAATAAAACGGAAGAAGAAGAAGAAGAAGACGAAAAAAGAAGAAGAAGAAATGAAGAAGAAGAAGAAGAAGATGGAAGAAGAAGAAGAAGAGAAGAAGAAGAAAGAAGAAGGAAGAAGAAGAAGAAGAAGAAGAAATGAATGGAAGAAGAAGAGGACGAAAGAAAAAAGGCAGAAGGAAATGAAGAAGAGAAGCAGAAGAAGAAGAAGAAGAAGAAGAAGAAGAAGAGAGAAATGAAGAAAAGGAAGAAGAAGAAGAAGAAGAAAGAAGAAGAAAAGAAAGAAGAGGAAAGAAGAGAAGAAAGGAAGAAGGAAGAAGAAAATGAAAAGGGAAGAGAAGAAGAAGGTTGGGGAAAAAGAAGAAGAAGAAGAGAGAAAGAAGAAGAAGAAGAAGAAAAGAAGAAGAGAAAAAATGGAGAAGGGAAGAGGAAGACGATGAGGACGAAAAAGAAAAAGAAGAAGAAGGAAGAAGAAGAAGAAGAAGAAGAAGAAGGAAGAAGAAGAAGAAGAAGAAGATGTAGAAGAAGACTGAGAGGAAGAGAGGAAGAATAAAGGCTGAAGAAGAAAAAGAAGAAGAATGGAAGAGGAAGAAAGAGGAAGAAAGAAAAGTGGGAGAAGGAAATGAACGAAGAGAAGCAGTAAATAAAATGGAAGAAGAAGAAGAAGATGTAGAGAGAAGAAGAGAGGAAGAAGAAGAAGAAGAAGAAGAAAGAAGAAAAGTGAGAGAAGGAGAGGAAGATGATGGGGAAGAAAACGAAAGAAAAAGAAGAAGAAAGAAAATGAAGAAGAAGAAAAGTGGAGAAGGGTTAGAGGAAGAGATGATGGGAATGAAAAAAAAGAAGAAGGAAGAAGAAGAGA
>CAHIKZ030000964.1:150000-162500 GCA_903632075.3 Acanthosepion pharaonis
AGATTAAAGAAGAAGAAGAAAAAAGTGAGATGAAAATGGAGATTTTAGAAAAGAGGAAGACGATGACTCAGAGGAAAATGTCGAAGAAGAAGAAGAAGAAGAAGAAGAAGAAGAAGAAGAGAGGAGAAGAAGAAGAAGATAAAAGTGGAGAAGGGATGAAAGGAAGAGGATGATGGGGACGAAAAAAAGAAGAAGAAGGAAAAGAAGAAGAAGAAGAAGAAGAAGAAAGAAGAAGAAGAAAAGGGGCTCTACTGACCAGAGGAAGATTCGATGATTCTGAATAAAAAGAAGAAGAAGAAGAAGAAAAGAAGAAGAAGAAGAAGAAGAAGAAGAAGAATTTGGAGAATTCTCTTCTAGAAAGGAAGAAGAACTACTGGGATAAAAAGGAAGAAGAAGAGAAGAATAAAAATGGAAGAAGAAGAAGAAGAAGAGGAGAAGAAGACAAAAGAAGAATTAAAAAAAAGTAAGAGAAGGGAAGAGGAAGAGGATGATCTTCTATCCTAGAAAATGAAGAAGAAGAAGAAGAAGAAGAAGAAGAAGAAGAAGAGAGAATGAAGAAGAAGAAGAAGAGAAAAGTGGAAAAGGGAGAGAGAAAGAAGAGGAAGAAGAGGACGAAAAAAAAGAAGAAGAAATGAAGAAGAGAAGAAGAAGAAGAAGAAGAAGAAGGGAGAATGAGGAGAAGAAGGATAAAGGATAAAAAACAAAATGAATGAAGAAGAAGAAGAAGAAGAAGAAAGAAGAAAGAAGAAGAAGACAGAAGAAGAAGAAGAAGAGAAGGAGAAGGGACTGAGGAAATGAAGATTGGGGGGGAAAGAGGAAGAAGAAGAAGAAGAAAAAAGAAGAAGAAGAAGAAGAAGAAGAAGAAGAAAAGTGGAGAAGGGACTCAGAGGAAGACGATGATGGGAAATAAAAACGGAAGAAGAAGAAGAAGAAGAAGAAGAAGAAAAGTGGAAGAAAAGAAAAATATTTTAAATTAAATATGAAGAAGAAAAGAGAAGAGTTTGGTCGAGAGGAAGTGAGATCCTATTTTTGATCTCTGGAAGAAGAAGAAGAAGAAGAAGAAAGAAGAAGAAGAAGAAGAAGAAAAGAAGAAGAAGAAGAAGAATAGAGGAGAAGGGATAAAGAAGAAGACGATGATTGGTCGACATTCTCTAAAGAAGAAGAAGAAGAAGAAGAAGAAGAAGAAGAAGAAGAAGAAAAAAGGTGAGAAGAAAAGTGGAGGAAGACGATGATGGGGAATAAAAACGGAAGAAGAAGAAGAAGAAGAAGAAGAAGAAGAAGAGAAGAAGAAGAAGAAGAAGAAGAAGAAGAAAAGTGGAGAAGGGACTCAGAGGAAGACGATGATGGGGAATAAAAACGGAAGAAGAAGAAGAAGAAGAAGAAGAAGAAGAAGAAGAAGAGAAGAAGAAAAAAAGGGATTCTTCATCCTATTTTCAGAGGAAGAAGAACTTTGGGGAATAAAAAAAGAAGAAGAAGAAGAAGAAAAAGAAGAAGAAGAAGAAGAAGAAGAAGAAGAAATTTGGAGAAGAGAATGAGGAAGAAGATGGAGGGGAAATGGAAGAAGAAGAAGATTAGAAGAAGAAGAAAGAAGAAGAACTTTCGAAGAAGAAGTCGAAATCTCTTCTATCCTAGAGGAAGATGATGGAGGGGAATAAAATGAAGAAGAAGAAGAAGAAGAAGAAAAGAAGAAGAAAAGAAGAAGAAGAATGAAGAAGAAGAAAAGAACTTTCGATGTCAGAGGATTCTCTTCGATGATGGGAAATTTTTGAGAAGAAGAAGAAGAAGAAGAAGAAGAAGAAGAAGAAGAAGAAGAAGAAGAAAAGTGGAGAAGGGATCAGAGGAAGACGATGATGAATTTTAGATAAAAAGAAGAAGAAGAAGAAGAAGAAGAAGAAGAAGAAGAAGAAGAAAGAAGAAGAAAAATGGAGAAGAACTTTCAAGAAGAAGACATTGTGGAATGAAGATGGAAGAAGAAGAAGAAGAAGAAGAAGAAGAAGGAAGAAAAGAAGAAGAAGAAGAAGAAATGAAGAAGAAGAAGATGATGTTTGGTCGACATAAAGAGGAATCCTATTTTTAGTAAAGAAAAAGAAGAAGAAGAAGAAGAATAAGAAGAAGAAGAAGAAAAGTGGAGAAAAGAAAATATTTTAGATTAAATATGAAGAAGAAGAAGAAGATGTTTGGTCGAGAGGTTTCTATCCTATTTTGGATCTCTGGAAGACTGTCCCATGAAGAAGAAGAAGAAGAAGAAGTAAGAAGAAAAGAAGATGAAAAGACAAATATTTTAGATTAAATATGAAGTAAGAAAGAAGGATGTTTGGAAGACATTCTCTTCTATAATTTTTGAAGAAGAAGAAGAACTGAAGAAGATGAAGATTCATAGAAAAATGAAGAAGAAAATGGAGAAGAAAAGACAAATATTTTTTAGATTAAAGTAAGAACTTTTGAAGAAGTCGAATTCTCTTCTATCCTAAGAAGGATCTCTGGCTCTACTGTCCCATGAAGATAAAAGGGAAGAAGAAGAAGAAGAAAAATGGAGAAGGGACTCAGAAGAAGACGATGATGGACAAAATGGAAGAAGAAGAAGAAGAAGAAGATTAAGAAGAAGAAGAAGAGACATTCTCTTGAGGAGATTTGAAGAAGAAAATTGGAGAAGGGAATCCTAGAGGAAGACTATGTCCCATGAAGATGGAATAAGAAGAAGTAAGAAGAAGAAGAAGATGAAAAGACAAAGATTTTAGATTAAAAGAAGAAGAAGAACTTTCGGAGTTTGGTCGAGAGGAATCCTATTTTTGGGAAAAAAACTAAAGATGAAGAATAAGAAGAGGTAAGAAGAAGAAGAAGATGAAAAGAACAAATATTTTAGATTAAATATGAAGTAAAACTTTCGATGTTTGGAAGACGAGATCCTATTTTAAATCTCTGGCTCTAGTGAAGAAGAAGAAGAAGAAGAAGAAAAGAAGAAGAAAAGAAATGTGGAGATTAAAAGGTAAGAAGAGGAAGACGATGATGGGGAATGAAAAAGAAGAAGAAGATTCTCAAGAAGAAGAAGAGGAAGAAGAAGAAGAAGAAGAAGAAGAAGTAAGAAGATGTTTGGTCGACATTCTCTTCTAGATTTTTTGATCTCTGGATGACTGTCCCATGAAGAAGATAAGAAGAAGAAGAAGAAGAAAAGGAGATGAAAAGACAAAGATTTTAGAGAAAATATGAAGTAAGTTAAATGGGAGATGTTTGGTCGACATTCTCTCTATCCTATTTTTGATCTCTGGCTCTACTGTCCCATGAAGAAGAATTCTGAAGAAGAAGAAAAGTGGATGAAAAGACAGATTTTAGATTAAATATGAAGTAAGAACTTTTCGATGTTTGGTCGACATTCTCTTGTAGAATTTTTTGATCTCTGAAGAAGAAGTCCCATGAAGAAGAGAAGGGAGGAAGAAGAAAAAGTGGATGAAAAGACAAATATTTTAGATTAAATATGAAGTAAGAACTTTCGATGTTTGGTCGACATTCGAAGAATCCTATTTTTGATCTCTGGCTCTATGTCCCATGAAGATTCATAAAGAGGTAAGAAGAAAAGTGGATGAAAAGAACAAATATTTTAGATTAAATATGAAGGGAAAGAACTTTTCGATGTTTGGTCGACATTCTCTTCTAAGATTTTTGATCTCTGGCTCTACTGTCCCATGAAGAAGAATATTCTGAGGAAGAAGAAAAGTGGAAGAAAAGACAAATATTTTAGATTAACCAGGATGAAGTAAGAAGAAGAAGAATGTTTGGTCGACATTCTCTTCTATCCTATTTTTGATCTCTGATTCTACTGTCCCATGAAGATTCATATTCTGAGGGAAGAAGAAAAAGTGGATGAAAAGACAAATATTTTAGATTAAAGAAGAAGAAGAAGAAGATGTTTGGTCGACATTCTCTTCTATCCTATGGGAGATCTCTGGCTCTACTGTCCCATGAAGATGGGGAATTCTCAGGTAAGAAGAAAAGAAGAAGAAAAAAAAAGATTTTAGATTAAATAAGAAAGAACTTTTTGATCAGAGGAAGACGACATGATCTTCTATCCTATTTTTGAAGAAGATATTTTAGAAACTGAAGAAGAATGAAGAAGAATAGAAGAAGAAGAAGAAGAGGAAAAGTCCTCAGAAAGAGATGGGGAATAATTTTTTAGATTAAATAAGAAGTAAGAACTTTCTGTTTGGTCGACATTCTCTTCTATCCTATTTTTGATCTCTGGAGAAGGGACTGTCCCATGAAGATTCATATTCTGAGGAAGAAAAAAAGTGGAGAAAAAGACAAATATTTTAGATTAAATATGAAGAAGAACTTTCGATCCTTTTGGTCGACATTCTCTTCTATCCTATTTTGATCTCTGAATAAACTGTCCCATGAAGATTCATATTCTGAGGTAAGAAGAAAAGTGGAAGAAAAGACAAATATTTTAGATTAAATATGAAGTAAGAAGAAGATGTTTGGTCGACATTCGACATTCTCTCTATCCTATTTTTGATCTCTGGCTCTACTGTCCCATGAAGATTCATATTCTGAAGGAAGAAGAAAAGTGGATCAAAAGACAAATATTTTAGATTAAATATGGGGTAAGAACTTTCGATGTTTGGTCGACATTCTCTTCTATCCTATTTTTGAAGAAGAAGAAGAACTGAAGAAAATGAAGATTCATATTCTGAGGGAAGAAAAGAAGGGTGGATGAAAAGACAAAGATTTTAGATTAAATATGAAGAAGAAGAAGAAGAAGTTTGAAGAAGAATTCTCTTCTATCCTATTTTTGATCTCTGACTCTACAGGTCCCATGAAGATTCATAAAAGAGGTAAGAAGAAAAGAGGAAGAAAAGACAAATATTTTAGATTAAATATGAAGAAGAAGAAGAAGATGTTTGGTCGACATTCTCTTCATCCTATTTTTGATCTCTGGCTAAACTGTCCCATGAAGAAGAAGAATTCACAGGTAAGAAAAGTGGAAGAAAAGACAAATATTTTAGATTAAATATGAAGTAAGAACTGATGAGGTCGACATTCTCTTCTATCCTATTTTTGATCTCTGGCTCTACTGTCCCATGAAGATTCAGAAGAGGAAGAAAAAAGTGGATCAAAAAACAAATATTTTAGATTAAATATGAAGTAAGAATGATGGGGATGAAATTGGTCGACATTCTCTTCTATCCTATTTTTGAAGAAGAAGAACTGTCCCATGAAGATTCATATTCTCAGGTAAGAAGAAAAGTGGATCAAAAGACAAATATTTTAGATTAAATATGAAGTAAGAAGAATTCGATGAAGAAGGTCGAATTCTCTTCTAGAAAATTTTTGATCTCTGGGGAGACTGTCCCATGAAGATTCATATTCTGAGGTAAGAACAAAAGTGGATCAAAAGACAAATATTTTAGATTAAATATGAAGTAAGAACTTTCGATGTTTGGTCGACATTCTCTTCTATCCTATTTTTGATCTCTGGCTCTACTGTCCCATGAAGATTCATATTCTGAGGTAAGAAGAAAAGTGGATGAAAAGACAAATATTTTAGATTAAATATGAAGTAAGAACTTTCGATGTTTGGTCGACATTCTCTTCTATCCTATTTTTGATCTCTGGCTCTACTGTCCCATGAAGATTCATAAGAAGAAGAAGAAGAAGAAAAGTGGACAAAAAAAAGACAAATATTTTAGATTAAATATGAAGATCCGAAGAACTTTCGATGTTTGGTCGACATTCTCTTCTATCCTATTTTGATTTGATTGGAAGAAACTATTTTTGATCTCTGAAACTGTCCATGAAGATTCATATTCTCAGGTAAGAAGAAAAGTGGAGGAAAAAGACAAATATTTTAGATTAAATATGAAGTAAGAACTTTCGATGTTTGGTCGACATTCTCTTCTAGATTTGATTTTTGATCTCTGGCTCTACTGTCCCATGAAGATTCATATTCTGAGGGAAGAAGAAAAGTGGATGAAAAAGACAAATATTTTAGATTAAATATGAAGTAAGAACTTTCGATGTTTGGTCGACATTCTCTTCTATTGATTTTTGATCTCTGAAAAACTGTCCCATGAAGATTCATAAGAAGAAGAGGTAAGAAGAAAAGTGGATGAAAAGACAAATATTTTAGATTAAATATGAAGTAAGAACTTTCGATGTTTGGTCGACATTCTCTTCTATCCTATTTTTGATCTCTGATTTCTACTGTCCCATGAAGATTCATATTCTGAGGTAAGAAGAAAAGTGGATGAAAAGACAAATATTTTAGATTAAATATGAAGTAAGAATAGATGTTTGGTCGACATTCTCTTCTACTGTCCCAGGAAGATTCATTTTTGAAGATCTGGATGAAAGACAAAGAAGAAGAAGAAGTAAAAATTCTGATGTTTGAAGAAGAAGATCCTATTTTTGGATCAAAGTCCAAATATTCAAAAGAAGAAGAAGATGGAGAAAACACATGGGGAATAAGAATGAGTAAGACTTTCGATGTTTGGTCGACATTCTCTTCTATCCTATTTTTGATCTCTGGAAGAACTGTCCAAGATGAAGAAGATTCATATTCTGAGGTTAGAAGAAAAGTGGATCAAAACACAAATATTTTAGATTAAATAGAAGAAGAAGAAGAAGATGTTTGGTCGACAAGAAGAAGATTTTTGATCTCTGTCTAAATGGATGAAGATTCATATTCTGAGGAAGAAGAAAAGTGGGATGAAAAGACAAATATTTTAGATTAAATATGAAGTAAGAAGATGTTTGGTCGACATTCTCTTCAAATTTTGATCTCTGGACAGTCCCAGGAAGATTCATATTCTGAGGTAAGAAGAAAAGAGGATCAAAAGACAAATAGAGGAAGATTAAAAGAAGAAGAAGAAGAAGATCGAAGATTGGTCGACATTCTCTTCTATCCTATTTTTGATCTCTGGAAGAACTGTCCCATGAAGATTCAGAAGGCCAAAAGAGGAAGAAAAAAGTGGAACAAAACACAAATATTTTAGATTAATGAAGAAGAAGAAGAAGATTGGTCGACATTCTCTTTATCCTATTTTGATCTCTGACACTACTGTCCCATGAAGAGGTACGAAGAAAATATTCTGAGGTAAGAAGAAAAGTGGAAGAAAAGAAAATATTTTAGATTAAATAAAATGAAGTAAAGAACTTTCGATGTTTGGTCGACATTCTCTTCTATCCTATTTTTGATCTCTGAATCTACTGTCCCATGAAGAATATTCTGAGGAAGAAGAAAAGTGGATCAAAAGACAAATATTTTAGATTAAATATGAAGTAATGGATTCGATTTGGTCGACATTCTCTTCTATCCTATTTTGATCTCTGAAGAAGAAGATGTCCCATGAAGATTCATATTCTCAGGAAGAAGAAGAAAAGTGGAGAAAAAGACAAATATTTTAGATTAAATATGGAGAAAGAACTTTCGATTTGATCGACATTCGAAAATCCTATTTTTGAAGAAGAATGGAGACTGTCCCAGAAGATTCATATTCTGAGGTAAGAAGAAAAGTGGATGAAAAAGACAAATATTTTAGATTAAATATGAAGAAGAACTTTCGATGTTTGGTCGACATTCTCTTCTATCCTATTTTTGATCTCTGAAGACTACTGTCCCATGAAGATTCAAGAAGAAGAGGAAGAAGAAAAAGTGGATGAAAAGACAAGGATTTTAGATTAATGGGGAAGTAAGAACTTTCGAAGAAGGTCGACATTCTCTTCTATCCTATTTTTTGATCTCTGGAAGAAGAAGATGAAGATTCATATTCTGAGGTAAGAAGAAAAGTGGAGAAAAGACAAATATTTTAGATTAAATATGAGGTAAGAACTTTCGATGTTTGGTCGACATTCTCTTCTATCCTATTTTTGATCTCTGAACTACTGTCCCATGAAGATTCATATTCTGAGGTAAGAAGAAAAGTGGAAGAAGGAACAAAGATTTTAGATTAAATATGAAGTAAGAAGATTCGATGTTTGGTCGACATTCTCTTCTATCCTATTTTTGAAGAAGAACTGTCCCATGAAGATTCATATTCTGAGGGTAAGAAGAAAAGTGGATGAAAAGACAAATATTTTAAATTAAATATGAAAGAAGAAGAACTTTCGATGTTTGGTCGACATTCTCTTCTATCCTATTTTTGATCTCTGGCTCTACTGTCCCATGAAGATTCATAAAGGAAGGTAAGAAGAAAAAGTGGAAGAAAAGACAAATATTTTAGATTAAATAAGAAGTAAGAAGAAGAAGGTGATTGGTCGACATTCTCTTCTATCCTATTTTTGATCTCTGGCTCTACTGTCCCATGAAGATTCATAAGAAGGTAAGAAAGAAAAGTGGATGAAAAGACAAATATTTTAGATTAAATATGAAGTAAGAAGAAGAAGATGTTTGGTCGACATTCTCTTCTATCCTATTTTTGATCTCTGAAGAACTGTCCCATGAAGATTCATATTCTCAGGTAAGAAGAAAAGTGGATGAAAAGAAAATATTTTAGATTAAATATGAAGAAGAAGAAGAAGATGTTTGGTCGACATTCTCTTCTATGGGAGAAGGGATCTCTGGCTCTACTGTCCCATGAAGATTCATATTCTCAGGTAAGAAGAAAAGTGGATGAAAAGACAAATATTTTAGATTAAATAGAAGAAGAAGAACTTTCGATGTTTGGTCGAGATTCTCTTCTAGAGGATTTTTGATCTGGGGCTAAAAACTGAAGAAGATGAAGATTCATAGAAGAAGTAAGAAGAAAAGAAGGATGAAAAGACAAATATTTTAGATTAAATATGAAGTAAGAACTTTCGATGTTTGGTCGACATTCTCTTCTAGAAGAAGAAGAATCTCTGGAAGAACTGTCCCATGAAGATTCATATTCTGAGGTAAGAAGAAAAGTGGATGAAAAGACAAATATTTTAGATTAAATATGAAGAAAAGACTTTCGATGTTTGGTCGACATTCTCTTCTAAGATTTTAAATCTCTGGCTCTACTGTCCCATGAAGAGGAAGATGATGAGGTAAGAAGAAAGAAGAAGAAAAGACAAATAGAAGAAGAATTAAATATGAAGAAGAACTTTCGATGTTTGGTCGACATTCTCTTCATCCTATTTTTGATCTCTGGCTCTACTGTCCCATGAAGAATAAGAAGAAGAAAAAGAAGAAGGAAGAAAAAGACAAATATTTGGAGATTAAAGGGAGTAAGAACTTTCAGTTTGAAGACATTCTCTTCTATAAATTGGGGAAGAAGAAGAAGAAGATGAAGAAGAATATTCTGAGGAAGAAGAAAAGTGAAGAAAAGACAAATATTTTAGATTAAAGAGGAAGAAGAACTTTGATGGGGTCGAATTCTCGGAAGAAGAAGATCTCTGGAAGAAGAAGAAGAAGAAGATTCAGAAGAAGAGGAAAAGAAGAAAAGTGGATGAAAAGACAACGATTTTAGATTAAATATGAAGTAAGAACTTTCGATGTTTGGTCGACAAGAAGAAGAAGAAGATTTTTGAAGAAGAAGAAGAAGAATGAAGAAGATAAGAAGAAGAAAAAGAAAAGTGGATCAAAGAAGAAGATTTTAGATTAAATATGAAGTAAGAACTTTCGATGAAGGAAGAGATTCTCTTCTAAGAAGAAGAAGAAGAAGGCTCTACTGAAGATGAAGAGAGAAGGGATTCAGAGGTAAGACGAAAAGGGGAAAAAAACAAAAGAAGAAGAAGAATAAGAAGTAAGAAGAAGATGATTGGTCGACATTCTCTTCTATCCTGGAGAAGGGATCTCAGAGGAAGTCCGATGAAGATTCAAATTCGGAGGAAGAAGAAAAGAAGAAGAAAAACAAATAGAAGAAGATTAAATAGAAGTAAGAACTTTCGATGTTTGGTCGGGATTCTCTTCTATCCGATTTTTGATCTCTAAACTCTACTGTCCCATGAAGAGAATTCTGAGGAAGAAGAAAAAGTGGAAGAAAAGACAAATATTTTAGATTAAAAATGAAGAAAGAACTTCAGATGGAAGTCGATGATGGGGAATTTTTGATCTCTGGAAGAAGAAGAAGAATAAGAAGAGGAAGAAAGAAGGAGAAAAAGACAAAGAAGATTAAATAAGAAGAAACTTTGAAAATTGGAGAATTCTCTTCAGAGGAATTTTTGATCTCTGGGGACTGTAAAAAAAAGAAGAAGAAGAAGAAGATAAAAAGAAGAAGAAGAAGAAGAAGACAAAGAAGATTAAAATGAAGAAGAAGAAGATGTTTGGGAGAAGGGACTTCTAGAGGATTTTTGATCTCTGACTCTACTGGAAGAAGAAGATTCAAGAAGAGGAAGAAGAAAAGAGGAAGAAAAGACAAATATTTTAGATTAAATATGAAGTAAGAACTTTCGATGTTTGGTCGACATTCTCTTCTATCCTATTTTTTGATCTCTGAAGAACTGTCCCATGAAGATTCAGAAGAGGTAAGAAGAAAAGTGGAAGAAAAGACAAATAAGAAGATTAAATATGAAGTAAGAACTTTCGATGTTTGGTCGACATTCTCTTCTATCCTATTTTGATCTCTGACTCTACTGTCCCATGAAGAAGAAGAAGAAGAAGAAGAAGAAAAGTGGAAGAAAAAGACAAATATTTTAGATTAAAGGGTAAGAAGAGGAAGTTTGGTCGATGGGGAATAAAACGGAAGAAGAAGAAGAATCTCTGAAGAAGAAGAAGAAGAAGAAGAGAAGATTCTGAAGAAGAAAAAAGTGGGATCAAAAACACAAATGATTTTAGAAAGGGAATGAATAAAAGAAGAAGATGAAGAAGAAGAAGAAGAAGAAGAAGAAGAAGAAGATCTCTGGGAAACTGTCCCAGAGGAAGACGATGATGGGGAGCAAAAAGAAGAAGAAGAAGAAGAAAAGAAGAAGATTTTAGATTAAAGAAGAAGAAGAAGAGAAGATGATTGGTCGACATTCTCTTCTAGGAAGATTTTTGAAGAAGAAGAAGACTGATGGGGATGAAGATTCAGAAGAAGAAGGTAAGAAGAAAAGAAGAAAAAGAAGAATATTTTAGATTAAAGAATGAAGTAAGAAGATTCGATGATTGGAAGACGATGATGGGGATCCTATTTTTGAAGAAGAAGAAGAAGAAGATGAAGAAGAAGATTCTCAAGAAGAAGAAAAGAAGAAGAAAAGACAAAGAAGAAGATTAAAATGGAGAAGAACTTTGATGGGGAAGACGATTGGGAAGAAAAAAGAAGAAGAAGACTGTCCCATGAAGAAGAATAAGAAGAGGAAGAAGAAAAGTGGAGAAGGGACAAATATTTTAGATTAAAATGAAGAAGAAGAAAAAGAAGATTGAAGAAGAAGAAGAAGAAGAAGAAGAAGAATCTCTGAAGAAAGAAGAAGATGAAGAAGGGAGAATATTCTCAGGAAGAAGAAGAAAAGTGGAAGAAAAGACAAAGAAGAAGAAGAAAAAGAAGAAGAACTTTCGATGAAGAAGGTCGACATTCTCTTCTATCCTAGAAGAAGAAAGAAGAAGAAAGAAATGATGGGGGTCCCAGAGGAAGAAGAAGAAGAATAAGAAGAAAAGAAGATGAAAAGAAGAAGAAGAAGAAGAAGAAGAAAAGAAGAAGAATGAAGAAGAAGAAAAGTGGAGAAGGACGACAGAGGAAGACGATGATTTTGAAAAATGGAAGAAGAAGAAGAAGAAGAAGAAGAAGAAGAAAAGTGGATCAAAAGACAAAATATTTTTGAAAAAGAAGAAAGAGAAGAAGAAGACTTTTGGAGAAGGGACTCAGAGGAAGACGATGATGGGGAATAAAAACGGAAGAAGAAGAAGAAGAAGAAGAAGAAGAAGAAGAAGAAGAAGAAGAAATGAAGAAGAAGAAAATTTTGGAGAAGGGATGAAGAGGAAGACGATGTTTGGGGAATTCTAAAATCGGAAGAAGAAGAAGAAGAAGAAGAAGAAGAAAGAAGATTCTGAAGAAGAAGAAAAGTGGATGAAAAGAGAAGGGATTTTAGAGGAAGACGATGAAGAAGAACTTTCGATGAAGAAGAATTCTCTTCTATCCTAGAAGAAGAAGAAGAAGAAGAAGTCCCATGAAGAAGGAATAGAGGAAGAGAGGGAATAAAAGTGGAAGAAAAAGACAAAAGAAGAAGACGATGAAGAAGAAGAATGATGTTTGGAAGAAGGAAGGAGAAGATCCTATTTTGAAAAGAAGAAGAAGAAGAAGAAGAAGAAGAAGAGGAAGAAGAAAAAATGGAGAAGATTCAAAGAAGAAGAAGAAAGATGGAAGAAGAAGAAGAAGAAGAAGAAGAAGAAGAAGAAGAAGAAAGGAAGATCTCTGGAAAAGAAGAAGAAGAAGAAAAAAGAAGAAGAAGAAGAAGAAGAAGAAGAAGAAGAAGAAAGATTAAAAGAAAAGGGAGAACTTTCAGAGGATTGGATGATGGGGAATTCTCTTGAATCCTAAGAAGAAGAAGAAGAAGAAGAAGAAGAAGAAGAAGAAGAAGAAGAGGAAGAAGAAAAAGTGGAGAAAACCAGAGGAAACGATTTTAGATTA
>CAHIKZ030000964.1:165000-225000 GCA_903632075.3 Acanthosepion pharaonis
GAAGAAGAAGAAGAAGAAGAAGAAGAAGAAGAAGAAGAAGAAGGGATCAGAGAGAAGATGATGATGAATTAAAGGAAAAAGGAAGAAGAAGAAGAAGAAGAAGAAGAAGAAGAAGAAGAAGAAGAAGAGGAAGAAGAAAAAAGGGAGAAGGAAATGAGAGGAAGAGGAAGATATTGGGAGGAAGAAGAAAAGAAGAAGAAAAGAAGAAGAAGAAAAGAAGAATAAGAAGAAGAAGAAGAAGTTTGGTGGAGAAGGGACTTCAGAGGAAGACGATGATGGGGAATAAAAAACGAAAAAGAAGAAGAAGAAGAAGAAGAAGAAGAAGAAGAAGAAGAAAAGAAGAAGAGTTGGAGAAGGGAAGAGGAAGAGAGGATGGGGGATAAAAAGAAGAAGAAGAAGAAAAGAAGAAGAAGAAGAAGAAGAAGAAGAAGAAGAAGAAGAAGGAGAAGGAGAAGAGATGAAGAAGAAGAAAATTGAAGAAGAAGGGGAAGAAGAAGAAGAAGAAGAAGAAGAAGAAGAAGAAAGAAGAAGAAGAAAAGGGAGAAGGAAGAAGAAGAAGAAGAAGAAGAAGAAGAAGAAAAAGAAGAAAAGAAGAAGATGAAGATTCATAAGAAGAAGAAAATGGAAGAAGAAGAAAAAGAAGAAGAAGAAGATTAAAATGAAGAAGAACTTTGGAGAGGAATGTCAGAGGAAGACGATGATGGGGATTAAAAAGGAAGAAGGACTGTCCAAGAAGAAGAAGAAGAAGAAAAGAAGAAAAAGAAGAGGAGAAGGGACAAAGGAAGAGATGATAAATAAAAAGAAGAAGAAGAAGAAGAATTGGAAGAAGAAGAAGAAGAAGAAGAAGAAGAAGGGAGAAGAAAATGGAGAAGGAAGGAAATGAAGAATGGAGAAAGAAGAAGAAGAAGAAGAAGAAGAAGAAAAATAACTTCAAAGAAGAAGAAGAAGAGAAAGTGGAAGAAGAAAGAGGAAGAAATGATGAAGAAATAAAAATTAAAGAAGAAGAAGAAGAAGAAGAATGAAGAAGAAGAAGGAGAAGAAGAAGAAGAAAATGGAGAAAAACTGAGGAGGAAAGAAGAAGAAAAAGGGATTTGGAGGAAGAAAAAGTGGAAGAAAAGAAGAAGTAAGAAGAAGAAGAAGAAGAAATGGAAGAAGGGAAAACAGGGAGAAGACGATGATGGGAATAAAAACTGAAGAAGAAGAAGAAGAAGAAGAAGAAGAAGAAAAGAAGATCAATGTGGACAAGGGATTCCCCAGATTAAGAGGATGAAGGGGAATAAAAAAAAAGAAGAAGAAAGAAGAAGAAGAAAAGAAGAAGAAGAAGAAACTGGAGAAGGTTAAAGAAGAAGACAGATTCTGGAGAAGAGGAGAAGTGGAAGAAAAACAAAGAAGAAGAAGATGAAAGAAGAAGAAGAAGAAGAAAGTTCTAGAAATCCTATTTTATCTAGAAGGGGAAGAAAATGAAGAGAAGATGAAGAAGAATAAAGAAGAAGAAGAAGAAGTTGGAAGAAAAGAAGAAGATTTTAGATTAAAGAAGAAGAAGCAAGAAAAGAAGAAGAAGAAGATTGAGAAGGGAGAAAGAGGAAGATCTCTGGCTGGGAGAAAAAACATGAAGAAGAGAAGAAGAGGAAGAAGAAGAAGAAGAAGAAGAAGGAGAAGAACAG
This sequence comes from Acanthosepion pharaonis, assembly GCA_903632075.3. Taxonomy (NCBI): domain Eukaryota; kingdom Metazoa; phylum Mollusca; class Cephalopoda; order Sepiida; family Sepiidae; genus Acanthosepion; species Acanthosepion pharaonis. The sequence goes on from CAHIKZ030000964.1 coordinate 166,665, forward strand.
AAGATTAAATATGAAGAGAAGGGGATGTTTGGAAGACATTCTGGGGAAAAATTTAGAATCTGAAGAATGAAGAAGAAGAAGAAGAATAAAGAAGAAGAAGAAAAGTGGAGAAGAATCAGGAAAGGGAAGACGAGAATGGGAAAGAAAAAAAGAAGAAGAAGAAGAAGAATGAGAGGAAGAAGAAGAAAGGAAGGAAAGAAATGTGGGAGAAGAATCCTAAAGGAAGAAGAAGATGGAGAGATCAAAGGGAAGGAAAAAAGAAGAAGAAAAGAAGAAGAAAAGAAGAAGAAGTAGAGGAGAGAAAAGGAGAAGGCAGAAGAAAGAGGAAGGATAAAGGGGAAGAAAAAAAAAGAGAGAAAAGGAAGAAGAAGAAGAGGAAGAAAGTGAGAAGAAGCAGAAGGAAATGGGAGAAGGAATCCTCAGTAGGGTTATAAGGAAGAATCAGATGTAGAGAGAAGGAGGAGAAGGAAGGATAAAGAAGAAGGAAAAAGGAGATAAATGGAAGACAGATAGAGGAGTTGGAAAAAGTAGGCCCATAAAATGTCAAGAGAAGCACAAAAGGCAGAAGAAGAAGAAGAAGATGACAGTGGGCAAGGAGAAGATAAATAAAGCTAAGAGAAAAGTGAGAGTTGGAAGAGGAAGTAGGAGGACGAAAGCAAAAATCAAAGGAAATGAAAAAGAAGAAGGAAGAAGAAATGAAGAAGAAGAAGAAGAAGAGAAAAGGAGTAGAAGATGTCAGAGTTGGAATAAGAGAAAGGATGAAGAAGGGAAGAGGAAAAAGGAAGCAAAAGGCAGAAGGTTGATGAAAAAAGGCAGAAGGAAGAAGAATTATGACAGTGGGAAAAAGTGACTATAAAGAAGAAGACAGATGTCAGAGGAAGAATCCTCAGTAGGAAAAATAATAAAAGATAAAGAAGAAGAAAAAGGCAGAAGGAAGAGGAGAAGAAAAGAATGACAGTGGGAAAAGGACTATAAATAAGCAGACAGATGTCAGAGTTGGAATCCTCAGAAGAAGAATAATGTCAGCAGAAGGTTAAAGGGAAAAAAGGAAGAAGGAAGACATTATGACAGTGGGGAAGGACTATAAATAAAAGACAGAATGAAGTAGGAGTTGGAATCCTCAAAAGGCCATAATAAGAATGAAAGCTCTGAAATGGAGGAAGAAGGAAGGACAGAATGAGGAGAGGAAGGAGAAGGACTAAAAAGAGAGAAGATGAGGAAGAGTTGGAATCGAAAGTAAAAAAGAATAAAATGAATGAAGAAGCTCTCACAAAAGGAAGAAGGAAGACATTATGAGAGTGGGCAAGTGACTATAAATAAGAAGAAGATGAGAGAGTTGGAAGGGATAAAGAGTAAGAGGCCCATAATAAGAAAAGGATCAGAAGGACAAAAAGGCAGAAGGGGAATGAAGAAGAAGAAGAAGTGATTATAAATAAGAAGACAGATGGAAGTTGGAATCCTCAGTAGGAAAAGGATAAATGAAGATCAAAAGAGGAAAAAGGCAGAAGAAGAAGGAATGAAGAGACAGAAGGTTAAAGAAGAAGAATAAAGAGAAGCAGAGAGAAGGATAAAGGCTAAGAATCCTCAGGAGGCCCATGGAAGATAATGTCAGAGGACGAAAGCAAAAAGGCAGAAGGAAGCGACATTATGAAGAAGGTTAAATGGACTAAGAAGAAGAAGAGAGAAGTGGAGAGGAAGGAGAGTTGGAATCCTCAGTAGGCCCATAAAAATGTCAGTGAATGGACAAAAAGGCAGAAGGAAAATGAACATTAAGAAGTGGGAAGGAACTAGAGGAAGAAGAAGACAGATGTCAGAGTTGGAATCCTCAGAAGGCCCATAATAATGTCATCAGCTCTCACAAAAGGCAGAAAAAGAAAAACAATGACAGTGGAAGAAGAAGACTATAAATGCAGACAGATGTCAGAGTTGGAATGAAGAAGAGGCCCATAATAATGGAATCAGCTCACAAAAAGGCAGAAGAGAAGAAGATGAATTATGACAGAAAAAGAAGACTATAAATAAGAAGACAGATGTCAGAGTTGGAATCCTCAGAAGGGCCCATAATAAAGAGATCAGGGGAACAAAAAGGCAGAAGGAAGAAGAAGATGACAGAAGGCAAGGACAATAAATAAGCAGACAGAAGTCAGAGTTGGAATCCTCCAGTAGGCCCATAATAATGCAGAATCAGTTCTGAGGAAGAAGGAAGAAGGAAGCGACATTATGAAGTGGGAAGAAGACTATAAATAAGAAGACAGATGTCAAGTTGGAATACTCAGAGGAAAATAATAATGTCATCAAAAAGAAAAGGCAGAAGGAAGAAGACATTATGACAGTGGGCAAGTGAGAATAAATAAGCAGACAGATGTCAAGTTGGAATCAAAAGTAGAAGGAATAATAATGTCAAAAAGGAAGAAGAAAAAGGCAGAAGGAAGACATTATGACAGAGGGCAAGGGACTATAAAGAAGAAGACAGATGTCAGAGTTGGAAGATCCTCAAATGAAGAGAAGAATGTCATCAGTTCTCACAAAAGAAGAAGGAAGACAATGACAGTGAGAGAAGGACTATAAATAAGCAGACAGAAAGAGAGGAAGAATCCTCAGTAGGCCCAATAAAAATGTCATCAGCTCTCAAAAAGGAAGAAGAAGCTACATTATGAAGTGGCAAGAAGAAGATAAATAAGAATGACAGATGTCAGAGTTGAAGAATCCTCAGTAGGCCCATAATAATGAAGAAGCTCTCAGAAAAGGAAGAAGGAAGAAGAAGAGAAGATGACAGTGGAAGCAAGACTATAAATAAGTAGACAGATGTCAGAGGAAGAATCAGAAGGAAAAATAATAATGTCAGAAAAAGGCAGAAGAAGAAGGACATTATGACAGAAGGAAGTGAAGAATAAATAAGCAGACAGATGTCAGATGGAAGAAGAAGAAGAGGTAGAATAATGTCATCAGAGGAAGAAAAAGGCAGAAAAAAGCGACAGAATGGAAGTGAAGTAGAGGACTATAAAAAGCAGAGGAAATGAAGAAGAGATCCTCAGTAGGTTAAAATAATGTCAGAAGCTCTCACAAAAAGGCAGGGAGAAGAAGGATTAAGGACAGTGAAAAAGTGACTATAAATAAGAAGACAGATGTCAGAGTTGGAAGCAAAAAGTAGGCAGAATAATGAATGAATCAGCTCTCACAAAAAGGTTAAAGGAAGAACATTAAGACAGTGGAGAGAATGACTATAGGAAAGAAGACAGATGTCAGAGTTGGAAAAGAAGAGAGGAATGGATAATGTCATCAGCTCTCACAAAAGGCAGAAGGAAATGAACGAAGAGTGGGCAAGGACTATAAATGGAAGAAGAAGAAGATGAAGAGAGAATTGAGAAGAAGGAGAAGGCCCATAAAAATGTCATCAGTTCTGGAACAAAAGGGAGAAAGGAAAAAAAAGGCAGAAGGAAATGAACGAAGAAGCAAGAGGTTAAAAAGAAGAAGAAGATGTCAGAGAAGAGAGAGGAAGGATAAAGGCCCAAGAGAAAATGTCATCAGAATGGAACAAAAAAGGACGAAAGCAAAAAGGCAGAAGGAAATGAACAGAGGTTAAAAGTGACTATAAATAAGCAGAAAGAAGAGATGTCAGAGTTGGAATCCTCAGAGAGGAAGGATAATAATGAAGAAGAAAAAAAAAGGCAGAAGGAAGAGACATTATGATGTGGGCAGAAGAAGAGAGAAATAAACAGAAGATGTCAGAGTTGAAAAAGTAGGAAGAAGGAAGAAATGTCATCAGCTCTCAGAAAAAGCAGAAGAAAGGAAGCTGAATTAAATGAAAGTGAGCAGGAGTGAGAGGAAGAAGAAAAAGTGAGATGGAATGGAAAAGCAAAGGAGGCAGAAGGAAATGAACGAAGAAGAGTAGTAGGTTAAATGGAGAAGAAGAAGAAGTAGAGAGAATGAGGAGAGGGAAGGAGACAAAGGCTAAGAGAAAAAAAGTGAGAGTGAATGGAAGAGGAAGTAGAGGACGAAAGCAAAAAGGCAGAAGGAAATGAACGAAGAGAAGGTGAGGTTAAATAAAGAAGAAGAAGATAGAGAGAGAATGAGGAGAGGAAGGATAATGTCTAAGAGAAAACAGAAGGAAATGGAAGATGAAGTAGAGGACGAAAGCAAAAAATGCAGACAAAATGAAGAAGAGAAGTAGGTTAAATGGAAGAAGAAGAAGATGTAGAGAGAAGAAGGCAGAAGGAAGGAAATTATGAGAGAAAAAAAGTGACTATGAATGGAAGACAGATGTCAGAGTTGGAAAAAAAAAAAGGCAGAAGGAAATGCAAAAAACGAAGAGAAGATCTCACAAAAAAGGGAAGAAGAAGAAGATTAGAGAGAATGGGAGAGGGAAGGATAAAAATAAGAGAAAATGTCAGAGTTGGAAGAAGTAGGAATAAAGAGGAAAAGCAAAAAGCAGAAGGAAATGGAAGAAGAGAAGTAGGTTAAATGGAAGAAGAAGATGTAGAGAGATGAGGAGAGAAGGAAGAAGTAGAAAAAGGAAGAAGAAGAAGAGAGGAAGAACAAAAAAGGAAGAGGAAATGAACGAGATTATGAGGTTGGGAAGAAGAAGAAGATGTAGAGAGAATGAGAGGAATGTAAGAAAAAGTGAGAGTTGAATGGAAGTAGGAGAGGAGAATAAAAGGCAGAAGGAAATGAACGAAGAGAAAGGTTAAATGGAAGAAGAAGAAGATGAGAGAGAATGAGGAGAGGAAGGATAAAGGCTAAGAGATGTCAGAGTTGGAAGGAAGAAGAAGAGGCCCATAATAAAAGGCAGAAGGAAATGAACGAAAGAGGCAGAAGGTTAAATGGAAGAAGAAGAAGAAGTAGAGAGAATGAGGAGAGGGAAGGATAAAATAAGCAGACAAAAGTGAGAGTTGAATGAAGAGGAAATAGAGGACGAAAAGCTCAAAAAAGGCAGAAGGAAATGAATGAAGAGAAGAAGTAGGTTAAATGGAAGAAGAAGAAGAGAAGAGAGAATGAGGAGGCCCATAATAAGGTCAAAGGCTAAGAGAAAAAGGAGAGTAAATTATGAAGAGGGCAAGAGGACTATAAAGCAGAAGATGTCAGAAGGAAATGAACGAAGATAATGTCAATCAGGGTTAAATGGAAGAAGAAGAAGACATTATGAGAGAATGGGAAGGAAGGATAAATAAGAGAAAAATGTGGAGAGTGGAATGGAAGAGGAAGTCAGAGGTTCGAAATAAAAAAGGCAGAAGGAAAGAAGAGAAGCAGAAGGTTAAATGGAAGAAGAAGAAGATGAGAGAGAATGAGGAGAGAAGGATAAAGGCTAAGAGAAAAGTGGAGATGGGGGAATGGAAGAGGAAGTAGAGGAAGAAAAGAAGAAAAAGGTGAAGAAGAAAATGAAGAAGAGAAGAAGGATAAGGAAGAAAAATGGAAGAAGAAGAAGATGTAGAGAAAAATGGGAGGAAGCAAAGGGATAAAAGCAAAAAAGAGAAAAAAAGCCAGAGGTTAAATGGAAATGAAGAAGAGGACAGAGAGGAGGAGAGGAAAAAAGGCAGAAAAGAGAATGAAGGGAAGAGAAGCAGGAGGCCCAAAGCAAAAAGGCAGAAGAAATGAACGAAAAAAAGAGAGGTTAAATGAAGAAGAATGAGAGAGGAAGGAGAGGAAGGATAAAGAAAAAAAGTGAGAGTTGAATGGAAGAGAAGTAGAGGACGAAAGCAAAAGGCAGAAGGAAATGAACGAAGAGAAGCAGTAGGTTAAATGGAAGAAGAAGATGTAGAGAGGATGAGGAGAGGAAGGATAAAGGCTAAGAGAAAAAAGTGAGAGTGAATGGAAGAGGAAGTAGAGGACGAAAGCAAAAAGGCAGAAGGAAATGAACGAAGAGAAGCAGTAGGTTAAATGGAAGAAGAAGATGTAGAGAGGATGAGGAGAGGAAGGATAAAGGCTAAGAGAAAAAAGTGAGAGTGAATGGAAGAGGAAGTAGAGGACGAAAGCAAAAAGACAGAAGGAAATGAACGAAGGGTCTTTCGTCTGTCACCTCACGACCATGGCTCTCTGTAATTTCCCGGCTTTTGCAACTCTAAATAATTTTGCCCATTTTTCTCCTTGTTCTGCCATTTTATTCAAAATGGGCACATTTCCGAGTGGTTAGAACGTCTCTGATCATGAGAGCCGGGTTCGAATCTCTTCATGGTCAATTTAACAGAAAGTTATCGGTCGGGGAATGGGTGTCGATCCCAGCGAAAGTGCTTCAGAACCATACCACGGGTCAGATTGGAGAGACGGAACTATTTGATAGCCGTCGATGATTGTGTTAGCACAAATTCACAAGTCATTTTAACTGAGGGTTTAAACGTACTGGCCTTGTTCAGACTGTTGATAACGCCAAATAATGCGCTCTCTCCCAGAAACTGTAAGTAAGATCCACTCAGCATAGTTGCAGTATAAACCAGAGGCGTCTGCAACAGAGATTGAGTCCCAGTAGACTGGTGTCAAGAATGAAGACTGAGACTCGGAAAATAAGTTAATCCAAATTTTATTCGGCAAAATACAAGCAGAGTTCACATCACATGTACTCCTGGTATTCTCGAATTTTGGCTGATTGTCGTAATCCGGAGAATGGGCCGTAAACGAATATGGTGTCGTAAAGGAATGTCGCAGTCCATCTCTTATTTACGACAACTAGCATACTCGGATACGAGCTGCCAGTCACCTAAATATTAGCATTTAACCTGTTCATTTCCCTCTTTATATTTTCTAACTGGCTACATTGATTGAATATTCTTTCCATGTCCCGAGAATGATGCGAACGGTCGCTGGATGATGGTCCGGTGACACATGTTGCGGGCGAGGGATCAATGCCAATTAGTTTGACCTCCTTTTCGCTAGCAATCCCTGGATGACGGTCAGATGATACCAGTTACACATGTCCCTCCTTACCGGGCCAAATCTACCGAGGATCGATTTATCTGGAAGGTGAATTCATGATACGCTGGGGAGGTGATTACTGTATGCGGCACATTTGGAGATCTTGCATTACAATTATTATTATTTCACATTAGAAATAATTTATGGTATATTAACTAAAATACAGTAGTATTAAAGTGTCAAACAACATTTCCAGTTATATTTTCATAGTCTATAGTCACATAACGGTCTTTTTATATGTATTTACCGCTTGTTCACACAACACAAGGCTCAAGAGCCACTCAAAGTAGAGGGTTACTGAGTGAAATTATTGTAAGGGAGAATGAAGGTGAAAGTAAGAAAGGCATATTATGTGGACGTATAGGATAGATATGGTCATGTGTTTAGAATGTTCGCTTTTAGACTATGAGATCGTGGTTCGAATCTAACGAGGATCGATTTATCAGGAAGGTGAATTCATGATGCGATGCGTCTGGGGAGGCGATTACTGTGTGCGGCACCTTTGGAAAGTGCCTGAAAAAGATACCACGTGTTGATCCAAACCTTATGAGTGAAATTGGGTAGACGCAACCAAATTGGGAGCCGTCGATGGTTGAGCTAGTAACGATCTCTAGATCACGCTCTCTCTTCCAGAAGCTGCAACTAAAATTTGCTCAGCATAGTTGCAGTATAAACCATAGGTGGGCTCCGTGGATGTTGGCTAAAAGCACAAATGTCCTTGAGCATGCGTCCTGGCAGAGATTGGCTAACCGCCCTAGTAGACAGGCATGCTCGGATACGAGTGGCCCGCTGTAAGATAAGATTCAATATCTTCTGGGAACATTACATTTAACAGACTATCTTTTCTCATTATCTATACCAGAAGTTCTGTTTCATTCTCATTGTAAATAAAAGGGTCTTTTTATCCCTTAAAAATGTCCATGTTTTCAGTATTCGTCAGTTTGAGCAAATCTATTAAGCAAATAGAATCTTATTCTCTATAATTAGGAACTTGCCCAAATCTTTTTTTAATCATTTTACTTCAAGCAAGTCACTAGGATTCAAACGGTTACTGATAGCGAAAGAAACAGAGAGGACAATAAAAGAACGGAAGTCACGGAAACTGGAGATGATGATTCATTTAAAATTTTGAACATTGTAGCTGACAGAAAAGCAGGAAGCGGGAGGAGACTTTCACAAGCGAGAAGTACAGGAGAGTTAAAAAAAACTATTATCATAGCTTTTAACAGCAATGTCAACAGTGAAATTATAAGACCTAACTGCTAATCTAGTACTGCGGTTAATTTCGTGAAGTCGGGGCCCGAACGATGAAAGCCATCAAAACAATTACCGAGAAAGTTTTTATAGAATTGGCAAAAAGAAGCTACGCCACGGCGGTGAAAAGTGATTGGAGTCGAAATTGTCAGGAAGGTGACTTCTTCATGTCATTGGTCTGGAGGATCGATCCTAACGTGTTTTAATTTCCCATATTATTCAAATAAAATCTTGATTTAACGCCATTGGATTTAAGAAAACATTGGATATATACAATCACTTGTGGATCACATGGACCATAAGAAGTTAGAGAAATGCTACAACAAATCATTCATAGAGTCTGATTTTAATTACATGTCAAAGTTATTAGCTATAAAGTCAGCTGGAAATGAAAACTGTTGCCTATTTCAACGATATTATAGACCGGGGCTTGCTTAATATAACAGGCATCTTACTTATTATAAAACGCAGATTGTGTGTGTGTGTGTGTGTGTGTGTGTGTCTGTACGTTTATATATTGGATCGGATTTCCTACATTTTTCAACCGATTTTAACAAAACTTCACAGGACCACGTAAAATTACCTTGCGGTGGTTCTGACAGCGCTAAAAAATTGGAAAAAACACAAATGTTTTTGCACGAAATCAATTGAAAAACACGATTAAGGCATTAATGAAAGGGGGGACAACTCATATCGAGTTATACTTATTAATATCGAGTTATACTTATTATAAAACCCAGGTTGGTTGGTTGTGCGTGTATGTGTGTTCGTTTATATAAGGGATCGGATTTCCTACATTTTTCAAGCGATTTCAACAAAACTTCACTTTTTTTTGGCAGGTAGTGTTTCTTATTGTCTTGCAGACTTTTTTCTTTATTTTTACATTCAGAATGCTTTAAAAATTCCATTTACAAGACAATTATTTATAATAAAATTCTATTCAATCGGTAGACTCATAACGATTGAAAACAATGTTTTTGTTTGAGTTTAGGTTTGACCAATTCGTAAAAAAATAAAAAATAAAACTAATTAAGACATGCGTGTCCGTCAACCTTAAACAATAATCTTTGTCAATTTTTTTTTTCAGTCTTTATGATGGTCGATACTTGATCTATCTCTTACTGTTACATCCCCGGGCAACGCCGGACTCTACTGCTAGTTGAAAATAAAGCTAAGATGTTTGAGTGCAACGAGACATAAACAAAATGTATATATACGCTTTTCTTACCTACACGTTAACATTAAACTTGCGTTTTAATCCAAGGGGAACTCAATAACTGTAAAGCTTGAATTTTTACCTTTTATATTATCTGTGATGAAAAAGAAGCTAAGCCAACATATTTCCACGAGTCTCATACTAAGAGAGAGAGAGAGAGAGAGGGAGGAATAAGAAGCTATCTCAGTGTTTAGTGTTTCCCCATAGTCACTAAACGACATCTCTCAGGTGAGTGCATTAAAAAAACAAAAATTCAGAGGACTATCCCAGTATGCGCGTGCGAGACTAAAGCCTAATTTAATTAGGTAGATTTAAATCGACACTTTTTATAGTTCTGTGTTTATCATCATCGTCGTCAATTTTTTTTTTTTTTATGAGAGCCGCATCGAATAAATCTAGACATATTCCTGAGTTCGTGGGGATGATTTATTATGAAACGTTTTTGTGAATTCTTGCGCAGTTGACTTACATTTTTTCCGCACCTATGGTCAGCAGTAACTCGAACTTGACTGGCTTCTGATGTCCAGACCGAGACAAATTTTCGCTAGAAAATTTCCTAATTGAATCTAACCAAAGTATTGTCGGCATATCCGGACACCTAAAGCTATAAACAGAACAAGTATTTCTTATCAATTATGCTGCAGAAGAGCCTTTTACGAATTCGCACTGTATGCACTGTCTGATATTTGTCTGATCTAAATTTCTTTCGAAAGGGTAAGATGAATAAAAATTCAACTTTCATAAAAATTTAACACTAATATAAGGTAATCTCCAAATAAATAAAAGAATAGAATGTAAAAAATATGCTTAGATAACCGTAAAAACTGAAAGAATTAGTGAGTGCATAAAAAATGGAGGCAGGTGTTTCTTTCCAACATAATATTAACTCGAAACAAAAAATTTCGCAGAGAAAAGAAACTGTTGGAGTAGAAGTGGCGATTACTTATAACTATTTCAAACAGTAAAAGGGTTGGACCTAGATGCCAATTTAAGCACGCTTAAATTCATATAATTGGGGTACCAGTGGAAATAGCTCATCAGAGCAGTTACCATGAAAATATTTGTAGAAAAGACAGAGGGAAACCACATCACATCGATGAAAAAGTGAATGAAATCGAGAGGCCAAGTCAGTATCATTGCTGTTGTGGGGCTCTCCCCTTTTTACATAAGATGGACTCGTCCAAAGTATACTTATATTGACAGAGAGAGTACCTGCTGTTGAGATACGTTGAGATACAGTCTCGACGTCTGTCGAACTCTCTGCTTTGCCAGAGAGGAACCCGGACGAAGCTTTGCCGAAGGGTAAGGTTTCGTCAGGGGAGGTAGACAGGCCCTGAACCCGTCTAGGAGGGTTCAAAGGGTATATTTTTGGCCGAGCCTACGGGCTCTGAAAAACCCACTTTAAACTCGGCCTTGTGCCACATATATTCCTCGTGGGTGGGATATTAAATACCGAGATACGTGGAGATACATTGAGACAGGTTGAGAGATAAGGAGACACACAGGGTGTTATCAGAGAGAGAGAGAGAGAGAGAGAGAGAGAGAGAGAGACGGCTTTACTTACAGAATTGTACATATACTTTCTACTAACCCGCATTCCTGGACTACTAATCTTCACTTCAAGTCTGTATTCTTACATTTAATACACTTATTTTTCTATCTCAATTACTGGCGTTGTTTATTTATTCGTGCAGGATTCCATTCACGGAATCCACAAAACTTACATTGCAGATCCTTCTTTGGATTTTGTCAAGAACCTCGAGATGAATAGCAGGAGCACCAGACTAGATATGGCAACAGTATTCCGGGCTAATGGTAGATTCGTAAATGTGCAAGACACAATTTTCTTTCCAGTAGATGCAGATAATGATTAAAAAAATCATGTATATGTCTTATAAAATTCGGTCACTTATGAAAAGAAATCTTGTGTTCAAATACCATGCATTGTAAAACAATACAGGTTTTTGTTCTTACGAAACACGTAAGATGAATGAGGCCGGATTCAATCAAACAGAATGAAATTATGGCAAACATCAGCGAATAAATCCCAGTGAAACGAGGTCATTACCGGAAAGTAAGTTCAACAGCAGAAGTATAATCGAGGAAAGAAAATCTGGTCGGTATTCAGGTTGAAATATTCACAGCTTTTTCTTTACTGGCCGAGGGACGTGAGACATTTCGAGTTGAAAATTGATGATTATTCACAAAGCCTTGTACCCAAGGGTTGACATTGATAGATTATATATGAAAAACAAAGATGAAACAAAAAGTGTGTTTAACATTTACGATTTTGTCGCATTTTCTCTGATGAGATCTGGGACTTAGACAAGGCAGAATAATTCATGATTAGTCACATCACACAGGATTTGGTGAAAGGACAAACGGAGAACCGGGAAACTAAACAATGAAGTAAACAGAAAAAGAAACAAAATTGCAGACGACAGTAAAATGGTTTCCAATAGGACATTTAATATCTCTATCAAGAGTGCCACCAAGTAATTCTGAGGAAGCAAATATTAAAGCAAAGAAGTGAAGGATAGAGCTAACTTATAAATATAAAGTATTCGAAAGTAGGATGCGACTGAAAAATGGAAAGAAATCTTTTTGTCTCAGAAAATATCCAGAAGCAATCACAAGCTGGATTTGACGAGGCAAACAAAGGTATATATAAATACGAATACATTCCTCTCCGTTTTTTTTTTATCAGGAGTAAAGGTTTATCACTTGTTTCCTATTTAGGATTGGAATTCTGTATATATATATATATATATATATATATATATATATATATATAAATAGATAGAGAGAGAGAGAGAGAGAGAGAGACATTTTTATATGTTTATAGGTTCTTTTTATAAATACAAATATTTAAGTAAATAGTTTTTTTATAATAAACAGTATTAACGAATATCCGAGAAATTTTCATAAAAGTTATGCGTCCTCCGACAGGAATCGAACCTGTATCCTATACGGAACCATCATATAGCCTGACGTGCTTTACCGATTTAGCCACAGTAGAGCGTTTTGGTTAGCAAGGTCGATTTTACTGTTTTTAAACCACAATTCTCCATGATTTTCTCTCGTACATTCATATCTGCTCGATGTGTATCCAAATGTAAACAAATAATGTCACACATTATGAAATGGACAAAATCCGACAATTAGTTTAAGACATTTTTTAATGTATATACGTTCTTTTTATAAAAATGTCTTAAAATAATTGTCGGACTTCATTCATTTATATATATATATATATATATATATATATATATATATATATATATATATATATATAAACCTATTTTACCTATGACGGCACTTTGGAATAATTTGAATGCTAGCGTCCAAAAAATGAGCACAGAAAAAAAAAAAAAAAAAAAAAACGAACATCCTGTTCTTTTTAATGAAAGAGATGGTAGAAAGTAGTTATAAAAACAGAATGAAAACAGAAACATTTATAATTATTCGAGTTGTTGTCAGATTGAAGACACTTGCCCAGTACTTTCGACAATTTGAAATTGTTATCTTCAGGGCGTAATTTTTCTATACAAAGGCAGACGCTAAAACTAAATATGTGTAATCAGAAAATTATGCTATTTATTGCGTAGACGAATAACTGGCACGTTATCACCAGCTGCTTCGTGTAGATGGACCTTGACAACCCAGAATGGCAGTCAATCCAGAAGAAGGAAAACATACACCTCAACTTTTTTGTGGTCATATCCAACCGCGGAAAAGGCTACGGGAGTAAATCCAGGCAAAAACTCGGAGTGATACCCCTAAGGCTGTTAGCTGTTAACACTCACATATTTTCAGGAACTCCCGCAGCCTAACAGATTCCAAATGTAATACCTTGTATTCCTTTGGATCTGCTAGATCGGCCGAGAAAGAGGTCTATGTAGTCTGGACAGCGCACGGCTTCTACATACCATTTTCCAGGCCTGCACCCTGGAGAGCTTGTTCCAATTTCACCGCCAAAGGACTGCATTTTGCCCAAACTGGGTTCTACATTTATCCCCGCGAGATAAACGGACGCCTATTTAAAACCTAACATTCTGTAACCACCTTGGTGTGAATTTTTCACCACTTGCTTTTATGCAAAAATCTTCGATGACGGATCAAATTCGGCATTTTCTCGGCGTTCATTTTATGTAGACATTGCTAATGCTGAATTAAAAATCTCATTATTTTAACAATTCGAGATCTTTTCTCCTCCCCGCTACGCTGATTATTTTATGATAGATATAAAGTAAAAACTGCGTTAAAATTAATCTACTTTTTTTTTCTTGATTAGTTTTTATTTCTATTGCTTGCTTTTATTTTCCCGCATTTAATCTATACTTTTTTACAATTTTTTTTTCTCTTCTTCTTCCATTTCTCTTCTTAATCTCTTAATTTCTTTTCACATTTCCAATCTTCTCTTAAACTTTTTCTTTATTAGTCGATGGCGTGATATCATTTTTTTTTTATTTATTCACGGTTCATAATTGCCAATGTCATATCAGAATATCAGATCGACCAAAAATGAAGAAGTTATGAATGTGAAATTTATTCAGAAAAAAAAAAGGACATTGTATGAAAACGAGTAGAAAATTCAAGAACAAACTCAAACAATATTGACAAATATTAATTAGTATTGATTTTTACTAAAATTTGCGTTATGCACAGTGTCCTTTCAGGATGTGGTCGATCATGGCTCTCCACAACTTCTTTTTTTTAACAATAAACAATGCTTACCTGTTTATTACCTCCCTAGTCTCTATTCTAATGCCCGTTCAGAAGCTCGTTACATATCTTACTCGTTGGTTCCCTCTGCTTTTTCTCGCCTTCAGCAAGTCTGTCAGTGTTAAATTCTCTAAGCCTTCTTTCCTCAGAAAATGTTAACGTTTTTTTTTTTCTGATTTTAACTCTAGATGTTACCATTTTGCTTAAAAGTTCTCAGCATCCACATCTCTTTTGCTTCAGGTTTCTTCATCTTTCTAGAAATTGTACTGCCTTCTCTGCTTTACAGGAAGTTTGATAATACAGATCTGTTCAGTGTTCTTTTTCTTTGCTTTAACAAAATCTTCACGTCTCTTGATACTTCGTTTAGCTTTTGGAAGGCATCATTTAAACAATTAAAATACGCGTTTTTTTTTATTGCAGTGTCATATTTTCTGTAAGTTTGTATTGCCAAGAAAATAAAAATAAAAACCTCAAATAAAATAAAAATGTTTATACCTACACTGTTGTAAACAAACAGCAGTAAATAACTTTGATTATGTTCAGCAACGTGACTTCATCAAAGGGAGTTATGGATGGAGTGATAAAAGCCACATTTCTCATATATCACGATGTGATTAAACGGACACCCGTGACCAAATCACAAAGGCATCCAACGAAGTACACGTATATCAGTGACTTTGATCATGCTGTCCATATACACCTCTAGTCAAAATCTTACGACCAGATACAAAATGGTTAAAAAAATATATATATATATAAAATACTGTTACTTTAATCAAAATATATTTGGGAAACATTTGCATTTAATTAGAAAATATAGTTTATCAACAAACAAGTGAACATTTTAAGCTTTTAATTTATTAATTTAAACAAACATTGAAAAAAGGATTTTTTGGTTGGTCATAAAGATAAGACTATGCGTGAAAAACAAATTACTTAAAACAAAAATCTTAAAACTACTCAGTGCGCTTATAACTTCAGGCGTGTAGACGTCTACCTAGCTCATTTCCAGAATTAAATTTCAGATTTTAAAATGGCTACTGGTAACATTTTAACAAAGGTCGAATAGGGAAAGATTATTGAACTTTAAAGATGTGATCTTTCGCAACAAGCCATTGCAAATGAATTTGGCTCTAGCAGAACTGGTATTGATAACTTCATTAAAAATCCGGATGTGTATGCTTCTAAAAAATCAAGCGGCCGCCCCAATAAAATCTCGCCATCTCTAGACAGACGCATTAAGCGAAAAGTTAAGAGAGATTCATGCCTAACATAAAATCAGATAAAAGAGAATGCAGATGCTGAATGCAGCTCTCAAACAATTCGACAGCATTTAATTTAAAAAGTCTTTAAGATCTTGAAACGGCTACAGAGACCTCGCCGTCTTCTTTGCTACAAAACCTCCCGTTTATAATATGCTTCCTATTATCAAACTTGGGATGTGGATAAATGAAATAGTGTTGTTTTCAGAAAAGTGTTTGTTTGACGAAAAAAAAATCAATCTTGATGACCCAGACGGTTTTCAGCGTTACTGGCATACAAAAGATGTCCCAAAAGAAATGTTCTCAACACGACACAGTGGAGGTGGATCAATTATGGTCTGGTGTTCATTTTCATACAATGGAAATCTTCAGTTACAGGAGGTAAAAGTTCGTCAAACAGCTGCTAATTACATTGACAAGTTAAGAAAGGCATCGCTAATTATTGAAAGCCTTCATCTATGTAGAGAAAGCTGGATTTTCCAGCAGGACAATGCTGCAATTCACAACGCTCTCCAGATCGAAACCCAATCGAGAATGTTTCTGGATGGATGGCAAAGGATGTTTATAAGCATTGATCGCAATTTGAAACTGTGGATGCTCTTCCTCCGGCAGTTTATGCATCATGAGCGAGCATCACAAGCACCCCCATGCAGAAGTCAATAATGAGTATGCCAAAGCAAATTTTCGAAATAATTCGTAAAAATGGAGGATATACTAAATATTAAATTGTCGTTGTAACTTATTTGTTCTGTATTCGCTATTTTTATTTACATGGTATTATCTTTATGACCAATCAAAAAAAAAAAATCCTTTTTTCAATGTCTGTTTAAATTAATTAATTAAAAGCTTTTAATTTTCACTTTTTTGATGATAAACTACATTTTCTAAGTAAATGTAAATGTTTCGCAAATATATTTTGATTAAAGTAACAGTATTTATATTTTCTTAACCCTTTTGTATCTGGTCCTAAGATTTTGATCAGGAGTGTTTAAGGTCACCAGCAAGCATTTCATGAAGGGAAAAGGTGGCTTGTGTATGGATGCTGTGCTGAGACTCTGGTATATTAGTTACTTGTTTAAAGGACGCTCTCCGTGCGAACTTTTAAGCTAACTCTTGCGGAGAGCTAATTGAGTCTCAAGCCCAAAACTAAAATGGCCTCTGGTCCAACGTAGAAAACAGCAATGATAATTTTGGAGAAATAACTTTGAATTCCTTAATTTTTTCCATGGAACTTCAAAACCTCACTTTAATTCTGATTCGAGTTATAAGGCCCGATTTGGGTCGAAAGTCAGATTTAGGCCGAAACTACAATTCAGGCCGAAAAATGAACTCGTCAAATCACAAACTCCTTGGAAATTCACATTTTGGACCCTCTCACTTTAACTCTTCCTTGGTATTTTGAAGAAATAAGATTGATTTCCTCAATTCACAAAGTTTTGGAGATATTTTAAACTCTATAAATTACAAATATTTTAATCTGTAGGTAAATATTAGTCGCATATTACTTGGGCTTCGTACAAGTAAATATTTCTTACATGATTCTATAGATAAATATTAGCTGTTTATACGTGAACCAGATGTTAAATATTGTCCGTTTATACTTGTGTATATACGTGTTAATACCCTTGAAAAAGTTATGCATTCTCTTCTTCTCACCACAGATATGGGTAAATATCAGGACAGACCGGCTTCTGTAATCTTGGATAGCAATTGGTCTACCGCATGAAGAGATGGCAAACTACTGCGGAAAAAAAGTCTGCCTCGTCATGTATCTAAAGTTACATGATCGCCTAAGCGTGTATCACGCATGGCACATAACGGACTGAGGGAGGCACTGTGGAGTAATTGATAGCGGCTCGGTTTGCCTCCATTCATTCCACAGTGATCCAGATTCAACACGGAGGCCTACATCAACTGCCTTGAGGAGTTAATGCTGTTCTGGGTCAAGAGGGTGGCTGCTGGAAGACCGTGTGTCTGACAACAGGACTTTGAACCATGCCAAACAAGCAAGAGAAATAGTCATGGCTTCAGACAATTTCTGCGACCACATCACCCCTTACATCTAGCCACCTAACTACCCAGACTGCCACTCCCTTTATTATTGTGTGTGGGCAGTATTGAGCAATAGACCAACAAAACTCCTTGTGACAGCAAAGATGAACTGAAGGTAAGTCTTATGAAAGCATTCACCAACTTAAAGAAGGAGACTACACAGAAGAGTTTTAGGAGATTCCGACGTCCTCTGGAATCAGCGGTTGAAACCAATCGCCATTTTACTGAATAAATCTACTTTTTAGTATTCCAAAATATTTCTGTGTAATTTTGGTAAATATACCTGTTAAAATGAAATGTCACTGTTATTCTTATCCCCGTCTAATTAAGACAGCGATTTATCCATCGCACCCTGTACTTGTAAATGTATCATAATTAAGAAAAAGAGGATCTTTATAATATTTGAAATCTTGGTCACGTTTGTTAAGCAATCATGGCGATCGTGTTTTGTTTTGTCACATCATCAACATGTTCTTTTACTGAGTCAATAAGACTAGAAATAAATAACACAATGATGTTAACAATAGCAATTCACACCACATTTGAAAAGTTCTTATTTTAACTTATGCTTTCACTATACACTTTGCAGGTTTTCCTGATGAGAACGATATCGTATGTTTTGGTCACGACTTTTTTCAGATATAACCTTAGTTTTTTTTTAATTTTATTTTTACTATTCGTTCTTTACCTTTCTTTATCTATTGAACGTTCTCTTGAGAGGTATATATACTTTGTAAGGGTCGCCAGACGAACTGATATTACTTTTTATTTTAATTTAATATTTATACATATCGGCCATGATTTTTTACCTTCTGCACCTGGATATTTCAACAAATCCGGAATCGATGTTAATATTAGAACCGAATAACACCGTGACGCTTATTTTTAGTCATTAATGGTTTCTTGTAGTCTTTGCAGTTCGGGTTTACGTGGGGAAAACAGGAATTTTAATGAGGAAAAAACGAAATTTATAAAAAAACTGAGTGACGTCATATCGTGACAGAAACTTATTTACCCAAGAGCGGCTGACGAGATATCTCGTGAGAAAATTATTTACAATAGAACGGCGGACGAGATATCGCGTGCGAAATTTATTTACCCCGAAGCCGCTGACGAGATGTCGCGTGCGAAATTTATTTACACCGGAGCGGCTGACGAGATGTCGCGTGAGGAATTTATTTACACCGGAGCGGCTGACGAGATGTCGCGTGAGGAATTTATTTACAACGAACGGGTGACGAGATGTCGCGTGAGGAATTTATTTACACCGGAGCAGCTGACGAGATTTCGCGTTTAGGAATTTATTTACACCGGAGCGGCTGACGAGATGTCGCGTGAGAAATTTATTTACACCGGAGCGGCTGAAGAGATTTCGCGTTTAGGAATTTATTTACACCGGAACGGCTGACGAGATGTCGCGTGAGGAATTTATTTACACCGGAGCGGCTGACGAGATGTCGCGTGAGGAATTTATTTACAACGGAGCGGCTGACGAGATGTCGCGTGAGAAATTTATTTACACCGGAGCGGCTGACGAGATGTGACGAAGATTTCACCGGAGTTGACGAGATGTCGCGTTTAGGAATTTATTTACACCGGAGCGGCTGACGAGATGTCGCGTTTAGGAATTTATTTACATCGGAGCGGCTGACGAGATATCGCATAAAGGATTTATTTACATCGGAGCGGCAGACGAGATGTCGCATGAGATATTTATTTGCACCGGAGCGGCTGACGAGATGTCGCGTTTAGGTATTTATTTACACCGGAGCGGCTGATGAGATGTCGCATGAGGAATTTATTTACACCGGAGCGGCTGACGAGATGTCTCGTAATAAATTTATTTACCCCAGAGCGGCTGATGAGATATCTCGTGAGGAATTTTTCAACCCCAAGGTTTCTGATGACATATCGCGTACGAAATTTATTTAGTCTAAACGAGATGATATATCACAAATTTATTAAACCAAGAGATATATCGTGAGAAATGTATTTACTCTCGAGCGGTAGACGATATATCTTGTGATAAATTTATTTATCCAGGAGAGGCGTACATGCTATCTCGTGCGAAATTTATGGAATATGTATTGCTCTTTCTAATAACCATCTGGGCATAAATATCGCGTTCCTTCTTCCAGCATCTTTGATGAACTCGCACTGTTGTTGTTCTTTTCTGGTTTGATTCTCCCCCGCGTGCTATTCATCTGAATTCGGATAATTTTTGTTATATGGCTCCTTAGAGTGATTGTCAGTTGAAGTTCACATTCGTTTGCACCTGGCTTCTTAAGCAGTACTATAAAAAATAGATCTACTTACGTCTTCCGGTATGTCACCGCTGTTGTAGTTTTCATTTATCATTTCTGCAATCTTCTTTATGCTGAATAGAAATAATAATGTAATAGAGATGCTGGCAGCCTAAGAAGATTAGGCTGCCAGCATCTCTATTACAATTCCGTCTGGTCCCGCCGCTTTGTTTCTGTTCAATTTGACCAATGAAGATTCCAATTCAGATTTTAATCTCTTCGGTCCGTCGGTATTTCTAGGTATTGCCGGTTGTTCTCTTTCCTCATGGAAGGATTTTCCAATATATTCGTCCCATATCAGAAGTATTTTTCTTTCTCTAACATCATTGTCTCATTTTTGGATTTTATGCATCCTGTTGATGAGCATGTATTTTGTCCTGTTAATTCCCTTATGTTTTATGCACATCTGCTTTATCTGTGATACTCATTCTTTCTATTTCTTCACATTTTTCGTTAAGCCAACCCTCTTTGGGTCGCCTGCATTTGTTCTTTATATGTGTAGTGTCCTGTTATGTTACATGTCATGGCATTGTTTTTTGTAACCTTTTCATCGTGTCGATAAATTAATCTGTCATCCATTTTTTTTCTTCTTCTATT
Source organism: Acanthosepion pharaonis (assembly GCA_903632075.3). Lineage (NCBI taxonomy): Eukaryota > Metazoa > Mollusca > Cephalopoda > Sepiida > Sepiidae > Acanthosepion > Acanthosepion pharaonis. The sequence goes on from CAHIKZ030000964.1 coordinate 186,977, forward strand.
TCCCTTTTGTGACGATCACGATTGCTGAGATTATTAATGATTTTCCACTTAGTGTCCCCATTTTCATGTTGCCCCTCGTATATGCTTTTCACAGGGTCCATATATCTCTCCTGTAGGGTCGTTCAAGATTCTGTCGTATTGCAATTTCGATTAGTCCCATATTTATTTCCAAGTTATAAAAATTGTTATCGTAAAAACAAATTTCGTCGCAAAAAATCACGTACAAACAATCACATTAATGAAAACTTGGGAATCCAAAATTTCAGGATTGCAGGTCTGGATCCGACCCGAAATATTTCTAATTTCCTCACGGAGTCGGCCTGATTCCAAAATGGTATGAGATGTTGGGCTATGGCCTCTAGGAGTAATGTTTAAAAAGTGTGGCACAGTGACACACTGATATTCGCAATTATTATATAGACTAATTATTACTTAATTATTTCATGTTTATTTTAATTATTTTTTGGTTATTTTCTGAGTGAATTTTGAGCATGATCATGATTACGATTTCGTAAATAAAAAAATACAATATGAAGTATATAATGACACTGAACAAATTCGCTTGAGATATTTCTATTACTTTCAATCATTAGTGCTTTGACGTAGATTCAACTCAGTAATCATCTCAAAAGTTTGTGGAATGGAAGACGGAAATAAGCACCAAGTCAGTCAATCATCAAAGGACAAAAATGGTTTCTGAGTCGGAGGACCGCGCATCCTTCCCGTTAATAAATTAATCCTTTGAAAATAAATATCTAACGTTTTTCAACCAATTAGTCAATAAAAAAAACTTGCTTCATGATCCCGTTGAAGGGTATTTAATTAAAGTCACTAGACGGATAAAACCAGTAAGGAAGTAAAGAACGAAAACAGACGGCAACAGTGCACGACGAAATCTTTAAAGAGATTCCCTTACTAATTCATTTGTCTTCCTTAGTAAGCTACGTGACACTTACACTCCTCTTCACTAAGCAACGTTACACAGACAGGCTTCTTCACCAAGCTACGTTACACTTACACTTTCCTCGCACTTTCTCCCTTACCGCTTTTCCTCTTACATACACACGGAGAAAATCCAGTTCTTTTCATCTTAACCTATTCTTTAACACAAGAACTTTAATACTCGTAAACCTTGTGAGAAATTAGTTGTAAAGAAATGAAAAGAAAAATATTTTATATTTTTATATTTAAAAATTTTTTCATCATTTTTTTTCTTGTGGGTTGATTCAAATCCGCAACAAGTGCTTCCTTCAGAGTGAATCGCCTTCCAAAACGAGGCTTGTCGGTTCTGTCACAATTACTATTTGAAACCTTTTAAAGCCTAGTTGATAATTACGAGAAATGTAGAAATGTTTTTAAATGCCTCTATATAGCTATATATTAGCAATGGCAACTTTTTTGTATGATAAAAGTATACAAAGACCAAATCACCATGTACACACTCACAGACAACTAGCAAAAATCTCTTCCCCTTGTAGGAAAAGTCAATTGTTTTTATAATAGTTTGGTGGACCCTTATCAGGCTTTCGATTTTGTGGAGTATGGAAATGGATTAGCATATTTTTCTATGTAATCCATTCCAGTTAGTAAAACTTGAAGCACTATTGGTTAGCAGAAGCTAATTTACATGAGCTCGCTGACGTCATGTAGTGTCAAATCATTTTTCTTTCTTTCTTTTTTCTTTTTTTCTTCTGCAGAAGCAGCTTGCGACACGAAAGCGTTTTGGCCTTCGGGTATGTTCACACTTTCTTCTGTGGAAATCCTCCACGGAGTTAGTCTCAAAAATGCCCTAGAAACATTATAACGTCAGATAGAAGAAATACTAAACTACTTTTAGCGTTCAACCTGGATTCTGCTTTAGTTGGTTGATTGATAATTCATACCGGTGAATTACTTACCGAACACATTAATAGATGTTTGTTTTCGTTTTAGTTTTAATTTTTTTCTCCAGTCTTCAACCTCGTGGTTGCCTTCAGAGTTGAAGATATATTAGGTTAATTAAAAATAATGACGTAATAATGTCGTTTTTTGACGTATTTTTAACGTAAAAAAAACGACATTATTACGTCATTATTTTTGCACCAACCTAATAGTTTTTGTAATATCTGCAATTTCTCGGTAAGTCTACGAGAGAACAGATCTTACCTCGAATCCGCTTAGAAGATTACAATTTGAGGTCAATTCGAAAAACGAAAGTACTGTTAATAAACAATACAAAAACATATTTCTACAAGGGAAATATGAAATCATGAGTACGGTTGCTTTAATACTGGAAAGTAATAATGGCCATAGTATTTGTATGTCACGGTAACAACTTCTCAGATATTTTTCGGTTACGTCTTGATAACGCTCACGTCAGACAGTTATGTGCCATGCGTGATACACGTTTAAGCGATCATGTATCTTTGGATATGACTGAGGAGGCAGATATTTTCCCGCAGTGGGTTGCCATTTCTTTCTGCGGTAGACGATCCAAGGCTTTAGAACCCGGTCTGTGCTATTTACCCATAGCTGGGGAGAGAAGAGGATTCGTACCTTCCCCAAGTGTATTAGCACGTGAGTGAATGTAATGAATACGACTGGAATTCGAACTAGGATTTCCGATTTCTCAATCCGAACCGCTATCCATGTTAACGTTAAAAATCCCAACAACCAACCAGCTTCATCGTATTTCTTCTTATATGTCTTTTTTCCGTGTTCCCTCCCTCTGTTTTGGTATTATTTTAAACACGGTTGTTGAAAATAATTTTTCTTTTCAACTACTCCATCTTATTTGACATTTTTTCTGTAGAATTTTAATCATTGTAATATTTTTGTATCTTTTTTATCAATAAATTATGATCCCTCTTTTAAAGAACATTTTAACTACCTCCACTCCTCAGCAATATCTATTGCTTTAAAAAGCGATGATTAGATTTGTAATAAAACTTAAACAATTGGATATCAATTGGCACTACTTCAGGTAAGTTTGTGTTGTTAATATTCGTTACCCGTTTTCAAGGAATCCATTTTGAAATTACTCTCATTCTAAACTCAAACTGTTAACACTCAGTCGGTGTGTAATATGAGCTAGAAAAAAAAATTACCAACTTGTGTAGATCATTTTAAACCTGATTCATCATCATTATTTCTTATTTCTCTTTCATCATCTTTTTCAGATAAGCCCTTGATTCCGCCCAGATATCCATCAGTTGAACGTAAGTCGTCAATTATCTTGAATGCGATTATGTCTTTATTACCGTTCCGGAATAAGGTTTGCTTCTCTGAAATCATTGAAGCTTATTTCAGAAATTATTATTTGTTTTTTATTTTCTTTCCATATGAACGCCGATTAGAAAAAAAAGATCTTTAATAATTTTATTAAAACAGAACAAAATGGCCGCTGAAAGTAAGCGCAGTAAAGAATTCGGAGAGTTTTTTCTTTTTCTGAGGGGGGGCACTATTTTATACAATTCTGCCTACAAATTCAAAACATTTTTCCTAGCCTATCGATACTTACACTATCTGAAGAAAACTGAAGTGCTTACCTTTACACCCATCATTCCAACGACACAAACTTGTTTGATTTGACGCCGGCTCCGGGCATCCATTTCCGAGATTAAAAAAAAAAAAAAAAACTGAAAAAATTCATAAAAATATTTTCTTACCAATCAGAAAAAAATCCAAGCAGCTTCAACCAACAGTTCGTTTCCGAGTAAATACAAAAATATATTTAAACCGCCATAGATTCGACTCCGCAGCAGAAGTGTCACGCGAGTTACCGGGCACTCGACGAATACACGAACCCACTGAAGCCCGATCACAGCCGCGGCCACTATGCAAGGAAATATCTACTCCTACTATTCGATAAAGCTAATACACGTTTATATTTTCCCACATGATCTTTATCTACAGCTACAATGCAGGAACAACTTCCATGTATACAGTAGAATCCAGAAGCGAACTTGTATTTTGCCCGAGGCGAAAACATAATTCTTCCTACTCACTTTATCAACGCCTTATTTCCATTGTTGTATGAGTTTCCATTGTTACGGAAGTTATGATAGCTTAGACGACACACTGGAATAAAGCATTTTCATGTTCCCGCGAAATATTTTACAAAGATAGAACTGCTATTTTTTTTATAATTGTTGTTCTGAGACCAGTATACACACAAATCTAAAAAAAAATGGTCAGCTTTATATTTTGAAGTTGTCTACAAGTTCAAAATACATATCAGAGAAAAGAATCTTTTACGAATTGAAAAATAAGTTCAGCACAAGTCGGTACTTTAAAAATAAATTCTTGATTCTAAAGCAATCTCGATAAAATCTTCGTCGTGTTTAAACGGTAATCGCGTAAATCGTTCCAGCTTCAGTCTATATATATCGTCGTAGGTCGATATTTAATCTGCCTAAATATGTGTGATTCTTCACCTTCGGAATGATGTCAGAAAATGTGGGATCTTAATTAGAATGAATGCAAAATAATAAAATATACAACGAAAATGAAGAAACATAACACTTAATGTTATGCATTCAGAAACTGGTGCAACCAAAATTTGAACTTACAACCGTCTTTCCCGAAGAAGAAGCTCTAATTCAAAATTTGAACTTACAACCGTCTTTCCCGAAGAACAAGCTCTAATTCAAAATTTGAACTTACAACCGTCTTTCCCGAAGAAGAAGCTCTAATTCAAAATTTGAACTTACAACCGTCTTTCCCGAAGAACAAGCTCTAATTCAAAATTTGAACTTACAACCGTCTTTCCCGAAGAACAAGCTCTAATTCAAAATTTGAACTTACAACCGTCTTTCCCGAAAAAACAAGCGCTAATTCAAAATTTGAACTTACAACCGTCTTTCCCGAAGAAGAAGCTCGAATTCAAAATTTGAACTTACAACCGTCTTTCCTGAAGAACAAGCTCTAATTCAAAATTTGAACTTACAACCGTCTTTCCCGAAGAACAAGCTTTAATTAAACATCCAAATAACTTCGAAACAAATTAGAGTACACAGAACTTTGTTCAACGAACTAAAATCTGCCAGCATTTATCAACCTCTCCATGGTCATTTTAATACCCATACGTGTATATATGAACAAGGACATAAATTGTCCTGACCTCGCGACCTTTGACACGTTGGCCTTAATATTCAACAAACCTACCTCTTTAGTATAATGAGAAAGGTACTTGGATCTTTTCTGTTAATTCACTCCAAAATAAAAAGAATTTATATTTACTAAAATTCACACTAAATTCTCCAGATCGAGGCTCTTCCATTGCACTCCGGTTAGGTTGATCTTTGCGATTGCAACTTGGTGCTCTATTTCTGGGGTCTACGTTCGCGCTCACCCGCATAAACAAGCTAAAAAACAGTTATTTTTTTTTAATTTGTGAAAGATTCCTTTAAGTACCTCGTATATAACATCCGCACTTACGAAATTGGATAACTCCCTGATTTCTGGTAATTTTTCATTTTGTGGTTTGGAGTTGTTACGAAGCAAGCTAAACAAATTTTTGATTTAAAATTTATATTTCCTGTCTCTCTCTCTATCTCTCTCTATCTCTTGCTCTTTCTCTCTCTCCCTCTCACACACGCACACATACAAACACACATATTTATATAGCATTATTTAGCAAGTTTAATTTATTAAAAATGTCTCACAAAGAATTATTATATTAAGAAAGTTTTATGCATTGTATTTGTTAAATTATATTTTTTATGAAAGAAAACAAACATTACGCCACAAAATTCTTGTCCTATAATTTCGAAAGTTACTTTCGAAATTATAGGACAAGAATTTTGTGGCGTAATGTTTGTTTTGTTTATCTGTTACTACTGGTTCAGTATCCTCGATTTATTTCCCTATTATTTATCATGCTAACATTTTAACAACATTTGCCTATTATTTTATTTTTTATGCTTTTATTATTTATTGATTGTAAGGTCATATTTCTTTATGGAGGAGGATGAATCTTTTGTTGAAAAAACATTTCTAATGGCAAATTTATTGTTATGGTACGGTTCCTCGTAAGACGGTGATGGTCCAAGGTAGAACCAATAAAGAAGAACTCAAACACGTATATAGAATAACACAGATATATTACAAACAGGAATATATAGAGAGAAGAAGAATGTGTTAGTACGAACAATCAGGCTTAGTAGTAATTGTCTGAACGAGACTCTGTTTCGGACTGCCTCTGACTCGACTAACTCGCTCTGAGTGACTGACTTCTGTCGGACCTCACTCCAGACTTCAGACTGAACAGTATTTAGTCACCGCCCCACGAGGGCATCATGTGGCACAAGGCCGTTTTAACGTGGTTAAAGACCGTGGGCTCGGCCAAAAATATGCCTTTTGAACCCGTATAAACGGGTTCAAGGTCGGTTTACCTCCCCGAAAGAGACTCCGCCCTTCGGCGGAGCCTCGTTCGGGTTCCTCCCCGCCCGAAGGGAGAGAGTTCAACCGATCAGCCGGTCAACCTGTCGTCCAACTTCAGACCAAACGGTATTTAGTCTCCCCCCTCCCCCCGATGGCATCATGTGGCACAAGGCCGGTTTAACGTGGGATCACTGTGACCGTGGGCTCGGCCAAAAATATGCCCTTTGAACCCGTATAAACGGGTTCAGGGTCGGTTTACCACTCCGAAAGAGAGTCCGCCCATCGGCGTAGCCTCGTTCGGGTTCCTCTCCGCCCGAAGGAAGAGAGTTCCACCGATCAACCGGTCAGCCGGTCTCCCGACTTCGGACTGAACTCCCTGCTTTCTCTTGAGGAGCAGTATTTATTACGTATGGAATAGTCCATTATGTTATTATGGGTAAGGTCACATAACAGTTATTTTGTTTTGTTTACGACTTGTCATTATTAGTTCAATTTTGAGTCAGTCGTTCAACTCTGAACCGACTGTTCGGTTAAACTCTCTTCCTACGGACGGGAGGAACCCGAAAGAGGGTACGCCGAAGGGCAGAGTCTCCTTCGGGGAGGTAAAACCGGCCCTGAACCCGTTTATACGGGTTCAAATGGGCTATTTTTTGGCAATATCATGTCTAGCCACACTGATGATACTGTGATACAGCGAAACAGCCTGTCTCTCTTAGATTGAGCACTTTGGAAGAATGAGAATTTGTTGGTTGCTGCTAATTAACGCTAAAAGCTCTTGGGTATGAATTGAGGACTCTGGTAGCCAGTAATATTTATATGTTGTATATAATATGTTAAAATATATCTATACCGGGTGTAACAGCATAATTTTCCATCCTACATAATGTTTAATATCTAAAAAGAAAACCGCTAAACTAAATGAGGTTCTTTTTTCCAGTTTTTCAGACAGGTCGTTTAGCCATCTTTATACTATTTGTCGTAAGAATCAATGAAATCCCTTTGAGTTATTCAGCTAGAAAGAGAACAGGTTGAAATCGTTTTGTCCAACCCCAATGTCTTCTCAGCTGAGTAAAAATCCTGAGTTTAAAACTGGGATCCTTAATCCCTATTTGCTTGCACGATGCTGCTACTGCTGCTGCTACTGCTGCTGTTTCTGCTGCTGCTCTGCTGTTACATAAACCATCTTTATTTGCCGTTTCTCAGTCCTATTGCTGATATTGCTGAAGTCTTTTGCTGTCAAGCTTGGCTTTCATCGCTATCGTCTCTCTTAACAATAATGGTGCATTAGTAGGAATGTAAATAATAGTAAATCCTCAGCAGAATTTCAGGAATAAATGACCATGTAATGTTCCAACTTAGAAAACAAGAAAATGTAGCAATAATCAAAAGTCACCCAAAATTTATTTAAGATAAATAACCTAATTCTCCTTCAGGCTATCGTTACATTATGTGTTTCATGTGCTTCTAGGAAAAGCAAATATGGTTTAAGTAAGAAATATTCGCTTTTTCTATTCATAATTAAGACATTCTTCCTTCATATATCCATTCATTGTAATCTTCACATAATTCCTTCAATGAAAAACATTCCAATTTCCTGCAAAGGTTATCTAGAGCAAATCCTTGCTACGAAATATGAAAAGCTCTGTGAGGAACCAATTAGGAAGTTGTCGTGATGAATATTGAAACATAACGCCAAAATGTGTTCCTGAATAAAATTAATTTTCAAAAATATAAAAAGGATTTTTTTAATTTGATTTATAAAAGGAATTATCTGAAATCATTGCTTAAATATTTCACTTTGCCGTAATAAAGTAAATTTAAAATCGCAACGTCTATGATGTAAAATCATTTTTTTAATTTAAATAATTGCACCAAATTTCATATAGATTTTAAATTTCCCTTTTATTAAAAAGTGTATATATATATATATATATATATATATATATATATATATATTCATTAAGTAATTAAAACACTAAATCACTTACCTGCAAAAATCACATAATTTTCTCACCTTTTCTTTGAGCTTCAAACTTTTTATATAAACTTGAATGAAGTTGATACATTCATTTGAAATATTCTTTTCTGTGCCGTGATATTGTACATTTCATGTTAAGTATTTTCAGGTAATTACCAAAGGAATCAAATAATTAATTAAATTAAATTAAAGTATTTATCTAACAGTCGATATGAAAGTATATATCTATATACAAATGCAACACTCATCATAATAATGAAGCACAGTCTCTATCTTTCTTTTTTTGAATCCTATTTATCTGAGTCTTTTCATCTCTATCTTAGCTGTGACGGTTAGAATTAGTGGAAATAATGAATGTAGTTCGTTCGACCACTTTTCCATGAGAAAGGGATTGTAAGGTGGAAAATAATTCATCATCCATAAGGACGCGGAGTCTATCGGGAGTGGAAAGTGAAGACTGGGCAACTCCTGTCTATCTATCTATCTATCTATCTATCTATCTATCTATCTATCTATTATTCAAATTTCTCCTTCTTTCTTTCTTTCGATTTATCTATTTTACTCATTTATTTAATTATTTTCATCCATATCTATCTCATTCTGTACATGTCTATCTCTCAGTCTGTTTATATATATATATATATATATATATATATATATATATAGAGAGAGAGAGAGAGAGAGAGAGAGAGAGAGAAGAGGCAGCATATATATATATATTTTATATTACAAAGAGTTTTTCATATCTTGAATCATACCTTGCACTAATATTGCTAATTGATTCAAGGTATGATTAACTCTGTGTAATATATATATATATATATATATATATATATATATATATATATATATATATATATACATCAGTCTGTTCATATCGATCGATTGATGTATCTGAGTCTGTTCATATCTATCAATTTTACCCTGTTCATATCTATCTCATTCTGTTTATATCTATCTATCTCTTTTTTTATATATATATATACATCTATCTATCTCCGTCTGTTCATATGTATCTATCTCTCTATTTTACTCTATTACCTCATTCTGATCATATCTATTTCTCAATCTGTTTATCGCTATCTATCTATCTATCTATCTATATATATATATATATATATATATCTCTATATATATATCTCTCACTCTGTTCTATATCTATCTATCTATCTATCTATCTATCTATCTATCTAACCATGTGAATTTTTTTATTAATGATTTCCATCCATTTCTATTTGTAACTATTTGTAATTCTAATTATTGTATTACCTTGAAATCCACTTTCTATTCACTTTCCGTTACAGATGTATACATGAAGTGTCATATTTTCGAGAATCACTTATTGTTTCACTTCTTTTTTTCCCTGTCCAGTATCTATACAGCTGTCGGATTTTATTATTCTATTATCTCCAGGTTCTTTTCGTGTTTCCATCAATTTTGTTTTTGCTTTGCCACTGAGCATCACTTATTTTCTTCGAGGAATTTTTTTGTTTTGTTTTTTTTGTCCCGTGCTTCACTTCCATACGAAGTTTTTCTTTGGGTTCTATACCTCGTCGTGAAGGTGAATGTAAGTCAAGAAACAGAAAATTTCTTTTCGCTCAGATAACAAAAGAAAACTTTAAAAAGAAAACGTCAGCTTCAGAAGCAAAATGGCGACATCTGCAGATTTGATGACGATAAATACAGTGTGTAGTTGGTTCCGAATATTCGAAAAAAAAAAAAAAAGATTCTAAAGAGAACATAAATCAATGCGCTTCCCAACGATTATATGTTGAAGAGAATTAAATCTCTGAACTCTTCTTTTTTTTCTAGTTGGAAGCAAGTGCATCCGTATACTGTCTTTTGAAATATAAATAACAAGTGACGCCAACAAAAACAATCATAGGGAGAACATGTATAGCAACAAACAGCATCGATAAAAGAAACATTACATTTTCTACAATTGAAGTAACCAATATAATAACAATAAAAATAATCACAATGGCATGAATAATAACAGGACAAGAAATAAAGAAAGAATAATAATTCTATTTTTCTTACAAATAATGTTTATCCTGTAAAACGCCCAAGAGCCACTCTAGGTAGAGTATTACAGAGTAAGATATACAGTTTATGGTGATATGTTGTGAAGATAACGGTTGATTCTAGACTTTAACAGGGGAAGATTATAGTGATCGGGAAAGTATCCCCCTGGGAGTTGGTTCCATAAAGCAGGCGTTCGCGAGAAGAAGCTGCTTGAATAGAACTTAAATCTCATCAATGGAATATGAAGGAAATGAGGATTGTTCGCTACAATATTCGTGGCATGGCGGGTCTTAGCTGTGACGGTTAGAATTAGTGGAAATAATGAATGTAGTTCGTTCGACCACTTTTCCATGAGAAAGGGATTGTAAGGTGGAAAATAATTCATCATCCATAAGGACGCGGAGTCTATCGGGAGTGGAAAGTGAAGACTGGGCAACTCCTGTCTATAGATGGCGGCATAATTCATTTTCGGCCTGATCTTGTTCTTATCAAGTTAGGGGATATCAAGAGGAGCTATGTACTTACTTATCGTATGTACGAGTTAAATTTGAGGTCTGGGTTGAGCTGAAGTCCCATTAGGTGCTGAAAGCATGAAGGCTCCCTGACAGAATACCCCTTCATCGCGATAGATGGAAATTCCTGGTTTGCTCAGTGATGATGTAATGTCAGTTGGATTCATTGAATGTGAACAGCAAGTTTTTGGAATACTGATCTGTTAAAGCTCAACCAGAGGAAAGATCAGCTGCCAGGCTCTGGTCATCTAGAATTTTGGCACCTATATACAGTTCCATCATCAGCATAGACATTCACACTTATTGAGAGTATACTTTAAGACAGATCATTGATGTAGAGTAGAAAATGGGTAGGAACTTAAAGCGAAACCTGTGTGGTGTAAGCGTTGGTCTATGGACCTCGGAAGTCTGTCTGTGAACAATTACCTTCAAGGACTTACCCATTAGGAAAGACTTGATAATTGAGAAGGATCTCTATGCCATACATTGTCAAAGGCCTTTGAAATTATCTTGAGATGTACTGGTTGTCATTTGTCTCACTGATTCTGTGAGTAATAACTGTTGTAATATCGAGAGTGAATCAATCCGATCGAAATGCGTATTGCTGTCGTTCAAATGGTTGTCCCTATTCAGATGATTGTTGACTATTGAATGAAATAGTTTGCGAATGATTCTAAGGAGGCTGATATGTCTATACTGAGACTGGAATGAGCGCATATCCGCATCATTGAAAACAAGGAACAGATTTGCGACCTTCCACAAACTTGGGAATGATTTCTCCTTCAAGCAGGATAAATCGTTTCGCTAAGATCTGGGATAACTTCAGGTTAATACACTTAAGGACAACCACTTGGATTTTATTTAGAACCGATACTTTTCTTAAGGTCGAGACTTTTGATAAATACTGAGACTTCCTGGGCTGTAATAAAAATATTAATGAGATTATAATCATTGAGACGATGGCGGGGGAAGGTCTTTGTAATCTAACGTTGAGTTAGAGGCAAAGATCGTAGCAAAGAGCTTCGCTTTGACGAGGATAAGATGGCGTAAGGATCATTTATGAAAGTAAGTATTGACGCTGTGTCTCTATTCTGAATTTGCTTGGAGATTTGCCATACTTCTCAGGATCCAATTCCTTTGCTTTCACCATTTACTTGGGTTGATTGTGTATGGCTGCACCTCCCTTTTTCTATAATCCTCTTGCAATGACTGCGGGAAGTTCTGACTGCATCAGATTTACTTCTACACCGTACAATGTGATAGATATTTTAGTAAAGCTATGTGAGCTATGGTTACAGCATATTTAGGGGAGGCTCAGGACTGTTCGGTTTTTGCTGGAATTGTTTCTGGGGTGTAAAACTCTCCATTCCAGAAAGGATGAGGACAGCAGTTTGGGAGACAGTATGTTTGAAGAGGACTGCGAGGAGGGCTTCTACCATGTAAGATCTGAACTTCCTCAGTCCGCTGTCTACCGAAAAATCGTTCGAGGAACCGCCAGTCGGGGGATGTCTTTTGTCTGGCATTGACTAAGACACTGTCTAGTGAATGATCTCAAGTGGTCTGGGCGGGTGGTGTAAAACTTCATTTTAAGAAATATATTTACCAAAAGTGCACAAAAATATCTTGAAATGTTAAAGAGTTAATTTATTCAATAAAATTGTCATAGGCTTCAACCATACCTCCAGACGACTACCGAATCTCCTGCATCTGTTCTGGGCGGTCTTCTTGTTAAAGTTGGTGAATGTTGCCATAATCTTTGCCTTCAGTTCATCCTTTGTGTCACAAGGAGATTTTTTTTTGTTCATTCACTGCGCATCACGCATGATAAAGGGCTTGCAGTCTGGGGTGTTAGGTGGCCAGATGTAAGGGGTGATGTGGTCGCAGAAATTGCCTGACCGCCATGACTGGATGTTCCTGCTTGTATAGCATGGTGCAGTCTCTTGATGCCGCTCTATTGACCCAGGGCCGCACTGCCTCCTCAAGGCACTTGATGTAGGCCTCCGTGTTGAGTCTGATGCCCTCACCAACAAATTCAGGAATTTCTTTTCTTTCGATTCAGTGTATGTTTTCTGAGCTGCCGTAATTTCGTATTCACCATTAGACCTATCCAACTCTTTCAGAATCTTATTCACTGTCCACAGATTGACACCCAAACACTCTAAAATGTTCGTATTGGAGCTACCGGCGCGAAAGCCAAACAGTACAGCATGCCGTTTACAAATTTCTGGCGGTGTAAATTGCATCATGCTGGTCTTTTTCACACAGACAGTGCTCAACTGGCCTAACTATACCGTGCAGCTGAAAAAATCAAATGCAGACAACACTCATGCACGAAATTAAAAATATAAAATTTACCCATCGCACTTTGCATATATAGGTTGCGGCAAAAATACCACCCAGAAATAATCACACGCTTAAGGGTAAGACATTAGCTAGATTCAGACGTCATTTCCTCTAATGTATTCGCATTATGTGGGAATCATATGTGGCAGCCATCTTGATGTCTCTAGCTACAAAGCAGGATTTATTCGGTGTTATTATCCCATCACTGGACGGCCGTTTCGACCTATACTTGGGGCTCATCATCAGTATGCATCCACTACCGAGAATTGAAACCCACAGAGTTATGAGGCAAGCGTCATACCAACTGTACTATCGGGCCTCTTTTTTATCGAGGCCCGTTGGTACTAAAGAGTCCCAAACATAGGACGCTGATGATTCCTATTCTGTATTTTGTTGACGTTTCTTCTATACTCGATGAATTACTTAATTATGATATATAATATATATATATATATATATATATATATATATATATATATATATATATATATATAATCTAATCCTCACACTTGCTCCATATGTGGCCTCCTTTGTAAATCACTAGCGGGTCTTAAATGCCACTTAAGATTAGCGCATAAACTTTCATAACTCAATCAATAAGCTGGCAGATCCTCATACGTCGAAACCGACAGGAGAGTCCATTATTTTTATATATATATATATATATATATATATATATATATATATATAAGAACAGTAAGATATATAATCTGGTGTTCTTATTTAGCTTCCATTTTGAAACATGGTTAGAACAGTGTAGCGAAAAAAAACATCAATTTTAATTCAATTATATTATATATATATATATATATATATATATATATATATATATATATATATATATATATATATATATAACATCATAGGTCTTCCTCTCGCATCTTGATTTCAGTCACTTTCCCAATGTCGTAAATTAAATTAACTTTTCACGGTAATTGTTTTGGAGAGATTTTCGCCTTTGAAGCTCGAATTTAAGCGAGCGCAGTATTAGAGGGGTAGCTAGGACTCATAATTTAGAATCTTAATCCATGTTCTGGTCTGTTGCCCTGCTGTTCATCTTGATGTTCTCCACAAAATCCAAAGAAAGGTCTGCAATGTTATCGATCCTGACCTGGCATCTCGACTTCATTCCCTTTTCTCACAGACGTCATGCGGCTTTCCTCTGATTTTGCTCGAAATATTTTCATACCATATGCTCTGATGAGTTTTTTCCCCCCAGGTGCCCCGACTACATGAATTTAAGCGCCCTACTAGATTGGCATGTAGGTCCCACCATTTTACCGCTTAAATATTTAAATATAATCGCAACTTCTACTCCAAAAGTTTCTTTTCTCGCACTTCTCGACTTTTTCCCTTACTTGCTTCAGCGGTGACTACAATCTTCAAAAATTTAAATGCAGTGTCAACTGCCATTTTCTATGATTTTTCTACTTTCTCAATAACTTTTATGCCCAGTCTTTTCTCTCACATTTTGTAAACCCCTGCGTGCTAGTGGCATTCCTTCCTTGCTTGAGGTGAAAGGCTTAAAAAAATGTTATCATTTTGCTTGGAGTGAAATTATATATATATATATATATATATATATATATATGAATAATAAAATATAGTTTTAATTTATGCTATTTAGTAAAAGTGTATGACAAATTGGAAAAAGGTCTTTCTGACGCATTTTTCATCCGTTAGGATTTCTCGGATTAGGCCTTGTTGATGCTGCACGTCTACGCATGCGCATGAAACGAGAGACGCTGGTAATTTCAAAATTTTTGAAAGAAATGAAAAAAAATATTCTTTCAAAAATTTCGAACTGAACCCTTTAATTCGTCCTCAAGGACACAGGTTCCAGTGGATAAAAAACGTTAGGTGGATGTAGTGGTTTCACTCAAAAACATGTGAGTTCAATCCCTGGCTACTGCACAGGTAAAAAAAAAAAAAAAAAAAAATTGGGATGTTGAGTTAAAGGGAAATAACTGATACATCATTAAGAGGAACTAAAACAATCAATGCCGTGGACGAAATAAATGCTTCACTTCGAAATTCCAAACACCTGAAGAAGGCCGGAGCGTACAATGGCTGAAACGCCGTGAATATTACAGTAAATGTGAGGACGGCAGTTCGGACAATACAAATAATGTAAATCTAATTTTTATTAGGTAATAATGTTTCAAAACTGACATTATTTCTTATGGCTATGAATTCTATATTTATTGAGTACACAGTTTGAGTAGATACGCATGTTTTTTTTAACAGTGCAATTAACATCTACCGTCCTAGATGCTGAAAGTCTTATTAAAGAAAATGTAAAAGAGTTACATTTAGAAAAAAAAATTATTATCCGGCTGAGCAGAAGTAATTACGTTTTTAAATATATGTTTCAGCTATTCACCGTCGAAAGCATCTGAATCTGTGAATTCGAGAAACAAACAGATTTTGTTTCTGACTACTTTTTAGAGTATCTTGCACATCGGACCAGAAAAAAAAACAAAATAAAAACGCGATAAAAGATTTTTCATTGATTTTCTCCGATGAATTCAAACTTAGATTAAAAGCGATTAAAACTGCCAGAGACATCAAACAGGTATTCAGCCATTGATCTCTTATTGAACGTCCAGTTTTGTGTTGAATGTAAAAAGTGTCGCTGTGAGATGATGATGATGATGGTGGTGATGATAACAGGATCGAGCAGATCTCAGCGGTCGTGGATGGCAGTCAGCTTTGAATGACAACGCATTCTATTCAGGATGACCTCTTGTGACAAAAGATATGAACTACGAAATACTTCCAACACGGAAATTAGTCAGTGGCACTCATAGTAAAGAGGACCAAAAAAAAAAAAAATAGTTAAATGGCTTCCGGGTGAGCTGACTGAAGACGAAAACAAAAATCGCCGCTCTTAAGATATCGCTTACCCTAGATTTTTAAAATCGAAATTATCCCCGTCTTAAACGAAAAAAAAAAAAATAAATAAATAAAAAATAAATAAATAATAGAGATTTGGTGTATGTTCTTTCTGACAAACGGAAGCGATCTGTTTAATTGTTTGACCGGAAAAAAAAAAAAGATATTTTTTCGTTAATCTCTTTCCATCGAAGACGTTTTCGAATCTTTGTAAATTTCATACTGTGAATATTAAGATTGGCAAGGAGAAAATATCGTTGCTAAATTTACGGTGGTCAGTGAATGGATCTGCCTTTGGGTAGAGGCGGCAGTTGTTCAGCAAATGTATATAGAAGAAAGAAAAGAAAGCATTCGTCTTCTTATTCTCTTCCACCTCCTTCTTCTTCTTGTTTCCCGCTTTCTTTTTCCACCACCACCCATTTTTCTTTCTATTTCATTCCTTTTCCCTCCACCTCTCTCCCTTCCCGGACAAAACGAAAACAGTAGGAAACTAAAAACGAAGTCGTTGAAAAGGTCATAAAAAAATTCAAAGAAAAAAAGAAAAGAAAAAAAAACCCTCCCTTCGAACAGCGACTTGGGTCATCCATCTGCATTTGCAATTTTCTTTCCTTCCTTCTTTCCCCTTTTTTTTTTTTCACCTGCACGTTAATACCCACCAATAGGACAGATCGTTTAATCCATAGCCATTTTGAGGCTTTCTCTGCAGCTTCTGATAGAGCCCTGATGGCTTTTCCCTTTTATACTCCCCTGACTCTAAGCCGACTTACAGCACTGCATACAGATCTTCCTGCAAAACCACCGCATCCGACTTCAACCGGGAGAGACAGGTAGTTCGCCAACTGTTAACTCTGCATCTCTCAACTAACTTCTGGTATTTTTCCAGCTTTCTTTCAACGGGTTCTTCCAAATTCTCCCCCCAAGGTACCGTAAGTTCGAGCATTATGACTTGCCTGGAGACATATCTATGAGTTATTTAATGCCGAAATCTAAATATTTTGTATGCAATTTTATTTTATTTTTAGAGATAATAATATATAAAAAATTAAAATGACCCTCCCCACATTGACTATCTACATATCCCTTTTCTTTCCTTCCCAGCTGCCCCTCAACGCCTACCAATCCCCGTCGTAAAGCTCCATGGAACAGATCTTTTAATCTATTCATTTTAAATTGAATTCAAATTCCTGATGGCCCTTTTTCATCCTCAAGCGAAAATTTTGAGGATGCAAATTACTAAAGGGCTTCAATCGGGAGACAGGTACCATTTCTCATCTAGCTTCTGGTTTTTCCAGCTTTCAAAGGGTTCTTTAATTCTCCTTAATAATAATTTTCAATTTTAACCTGCCTCTCGTTTTTGAAACATGAGAATCTTTATCTTATGTATAGGAAGGAATCATCTTTTTTAAAAAAATATTTATAATTTAAGCTCTACTTCTGTATGGAGCACTGTTTTTTTTAATAAAAATAAAAATATATATAACCCTGGATTATTATATATATAACGTGTTATTTATATTTTATATTATAATTAGCTGCACACACACACACACACAGTTCTCGTGTTTCAAACAGACAGACACACACACAATTATATATATATATATATATATATATATATATATATATATATATAAAATACTAAATGATTACTAAATTTAAGTATTTATGTACGTATCTAAAATACAGTTTAAACGATACATTATAGCCCAACAGTAATTGTACATTGAACCCCTGTTGAGTGCAGTGCCAAAATTTCATTAAATGTAGACTAGGGGTCTGGAGCTAGTGTTCTTATGTTTTTGCGGCAATTTTTTAATAGGAAATTCAGTATTTCTTTTCGACAGACATTCTTATATCAATCCACATATATAAAAAAAAAACACTTGCATATTATATTCCAATTATTATGTGTGTGACAATAATAAACACTCACAATAACTTATGACAACATTACTAAAGAATTTAAAATATGCAGAACACAACATATATTTATACATTTCACTACGCTATATTAGAACTAATTTTTATAAATACAACTGAAAAGAGAAGAGTTTATATGTGTCACATGACTTGATGATATATAGATAAATAGATACGCGCCTGCTTTCTGCTTTTGAAGATTTTGAATTAAAAGCAAGGAAGAAACCCGAATGTATTATAAAAATTACACCTGCTAATTTGAAAACGAGTGTCTTTGTTTTAAGCTCTTACTCAAAATTTTAACGGAATGTGTTAACCATAAAACCCAGTGGAACAATAAACTTTTTCCTTCTTTAGTATTAATTAAGAATTTTGTACTCAAAGTAGATTTTATGGAAGAAATATCTGTTTTAATGTAACGAAGTAAAACGTGTATCTATTGGCATTGTAAAATAGTTTATTTTCATACTTTAAATCAGAATATATTATTTTGAAAATGACTAAAACTGTTTCAGGCTATTATTACAAATTTACACTCCATGTCATAAATATGAAACCCAATGGAACAATAAACCTTCTTATACAATCTTCAAATACAAATTAAAATGTGTAAATAATAAAATTGGCAATATTGTTACATCATTTTGCATCTGCTTTTTACAGCTTTTATATATATATATATATATATATATATATATATATATATATATATATATATATATATATACAAATTGCTAAAACCCAATTACAGCCTCTTTCTCTTTTTTTCCCTCTCCCTCTTCTTTCTTTGTCCTTTTTTTTCTCCCTTCTCCCCTTTCATTTATATATAACACTTCCGTTAAGTTAACAGTATAAATAGGTCAAGGTCTGGTCACTCCTCCTCCTCCAATATAAAGTATGATTGAGAGAGATTGAAATTAATCCCTCCCTAAACTCTACCATGTCTCTTTAACTATCCCTTTTACACTCTCTGTTAAATTACAAAAACACTACCCATCAATTTTAATTTCATTTTTCGTTTCATTTGATTTTTGGATTTGCTATCTGATAATGGTACCTTAAAGTGGTCTGTTTTTCTTATATATATATATATATATATATATATATATATATATATATATATATATATATATATATATATTACGAGGAAATTTTTAAATAGTTTTGTAGATTTATAGGGTTCTATCTCTCTTTCTCTTTTCTCATCTATCTATCTTATTCTGTTCATCTCTCTCTCTCTCTCTATCCAGTTTGTTCACATCTATCTTAATCTGTTTATCTCTCTATATCCAGTTTGTTCAAATCTATCTTATTCTGTTTATCTCTCTCTATTCAGTTTGTTCATATCTATCTATCTATCTATCTATCTATCTATCTATCTATCTAGATAGATAGATAGATAGATAGATAGATAGATTTGCATTTATCTCTCTCTATCCAGTTTGTTCATATCTATCTATCTATCTATCTATCTATCTATCTATCTATCTATCTATCGAAGATTCATAGATATGAACAAACTGGATAAAGAGAGAGATGAACAGAATAAGATAGATATGAACAAACTGGATAGAGAGAGAAAAAAATCTTCTCATTTTCTCTGGATCTATCTATCTATCTATCTATCTATCTATCTATCTATCTATCTATCTAGATAGATAGATAGATAGATAGATAGATAGATAGATAGATTTGCATTTATCTCTCTCTATCCAGTTTGTTCATATCTATCTATCTATCTATCTATCTATCTAGATAGATATCTAGATAGATAGATAGATAGATAGATAGATAGATAGATAGATATAGATAGATAGATAGATAGATATGAACAAACTGGATAA
This sequence comes from Acanthosepion pharaonis, assembly GCA_903632075.3. Taxonomy (NCBI): domain Eukaryota; kingdom Metazoa; phylum Mollusca; class Cephalopoda; order Sepiida; family Sepiidae; genus Acanthosepion; species Acanthosepion pharaonis. Next base: position 206,857 of record CAHIKZ030000964.1, read on the forward strand.
AGAGAGAGATGAACAGAATAAGATAGATATGAACAAACTGGATAGAGAGAGAAAAAAAATCTTCTCATTTTCTCTGGATCTATCTATCTATCTATCTATCTATCTATCTAGATAGATAGATAGATAGATAGATAGATAGATAGATAGATAGATAGATAGATAGATAGATTTGCATTTATCTCTCTCTATCCAGTTTGTTCATATCTATCTATCTATCTATCTATCTAGATAGATAGATAGATAGATAATGATATAGATAGATAGATAGATAGATAGATAATATGAACAAACTGGATAAAAGAGAGATGAACAGAATAAGATAGATATGAACAAACTGGATAGAGAGAGAAAAAATCTTCTCATTTTCTCTGGATCTATCTATCTATCTATCTATCTATCTATCTATCTATCTATCTATCTATCTAGATAGATAGATAGATAGGTAGATAGATAGATAGATAGATAGATAGATTTGCATTTATCTCTCTATCCAGTTTGTTCATATTCATCTATCTATCTATCTAGATAGATAGATAGATAGATAGATATAGATAGATAGATAGATAGATAGATATGAACAAACTGGATAAAGAGAGAGATGAACAGAATAAGATAGATATGAACAAACTGGATAGAGAGAGAAAAAAATCTTCTCATTTTCTGTGGATCTATCTATCTATCTATCTATCTATCTAGATAGATAGATAGATAGATAGATAGATAGATCCAGAGAAAATGAGAAGATTTTTTTTTTTTTTTGAACATCAATCATCTCAGCATCTACATTGTATATGAGGCAGCATAACAGCAAAATTTCTAGTCGTTTATCAATACACGCCTGAGGCGCATTTTCTATACCAGCAAGGCAAGATCATCAGGGAGAAATTCTGGCAAAAAGCAGTGCAACATTCTGTTAGTCAGCCATCGTAAAGACCCGAGAGCCGTTAAAATACAACATTACAATAACGAAAACTGAGTAGACAGCTCCAAGTACCAACGAACATCAGCTGAGCGCGCATTTCGTTTGAACGCTACAATTAAAATACGTTCAGTACGGGGAACATTTCGATACAACCCTATATTTTGTTCAATCGTTCTGTATTTCCTCTACCCGTCTAAAAAATACATAGGAATTTCACTCACTGATTTTTATCGAGTCTCGCTTTATGTGTTGTTTCACACGAGAATTATAATGACAGTGTAGCAGAATATCAGATTTGCATTTAAAATCAAATAGAACGTGTATTTTTCTTTGAAACTGAATATCAATAGTTTATCAAAGTACCAGTACATTCTTTAATGTTTATTGCCAATTTCGTTAGCCGAATAAATAAAAGACAATTTTTTTTTAAATGTCCCTTTGATTTTCTGAATGATAAGCAATTTTAAAACTGGAAATATTTATAAAGGGACTCAATTTTATTAGTGTACTTGTTTATATCTCCAGAAAATAATGCACATATATAATAATAATAATAATAATAATAATAATAATAAAAGTGTCTCCCGTCGGTATGTATATAAGGGTATGTGTTTTGCATTGCATGCCCACATTTCTATTTTCTTTTATTCAAGAAGAAATTTTATACACTGTAATTAACTCATGAATACATTTAGCCAATCACTGAACAATCGATACAAGCCCTGCATTCCCTGTGTAATATCAATGTCTTTGCAAAAAGCCGCTTTAGCTATTCAACACAAAATATCGATAATCAGATTTCCAGAGCGAAATAAACGATAAAGGAAGGATCAGAATTAATTTTCAAAGGCTCCGATATTCAGTGAACTTAAAACGATTACTTGATTACTTATTTTAGTGCATCATTTCACAAATCTAACAAATTAGCCGTAAGTAATCAATGTGGCCTTTTAAGAGCCAATCTGAGATTTATATTATTGCCGACTAATCCTTTTTTTATGTTTGTAACATTTTATCAATTGGGGCTAACTTTGATAAAAACATTTCATTCTTTTCGTTTCATTGAAGACAAAAATTGCAGCCAATGTTTCTCAAGTGAATTATTCAAAGTCATCTTGGTCATCTGAAGATGGATATTCGCTAATGAAGAAACGTGCATTAGGGCCGAAAAAATCGTGGCATTTAACGAAAAGATTTCGGTTTAAGTCTTGCAAGATGTCGTTTGTTGAACGAATGGAGAAGCAAAGCAGGCCGAGTAATACATCTGCTTTTATAGCCGATTAAATTTGCATAACAGATTTTATAATTAGTTTACAGTTGTTTATAATGAATTAAATTAAATTTAATTTAAATGCTTAATAAATAATAATAAATTTGCCTTATTTCAGGTTTTTGACCTTCGATTTAATACTTTCAGTCCACTTTTATGAGGTTTGAAAAACTCTCATTTAAGTAACACACTATTTTAATGTTTTAGATACATTATGAAATAAGTAGCGAAGTAATCGTTCTAAGTAAAGCGGTTCATCGAAATAAGTGCTGCATAATTTGCTGCGCTTTTTCTGATACTGACAAATATATTCCTACAACACTGTCGGTTTTGTGTGGAGTCATGATGGTGTAATGTTGTATCACACCCAATGTGATGAACTGAAAACTGATTTTCGCTGCGCATGCGTCTTTGGAGCTAAGAGTATGTGTGACTGCCGTCCCTCAATGGCCTATATTAGGTGCTAATCTTGGGGACCACATGAAAACCACGGGGACAGAAGACCATTCAGAGTAAATAGTAATGTTGTAGCTCGTTAAAGTTTAAGAGTTACAATTAAAAAAAAAGGTCTGAGCTGCAACTTTCTCATGTATTCACTGACAACTGTAAATTTGAACAAGTCGCTGAGTTCTGCGAATGTCCATAGACCCACGTGACCTCTTTTGTTAACACAGTTAATCAGAGGTAGACAGAATGTCGCCAATACGACTGGAGTAATTCATATACCTAACAGCTGCCATTGACAATAATTAAAGCAAATAAATTAAAATTAAATTGGGAACTCAAGACAGACTTGATTTCACGCGATCATTTGTCTTCATTTCAAAGTTTCCTAATTATCGATTTGATTGGTTTTTATTTCAGCGCAGATTACCTTGAACTTGTCTTAAAAGGTTTTCTGACCTACAGTCCTGTCTTGAAACCGATTTAATCCTGTTCCCTTTACTCGGCTTTAATCTTACTTTTGAGGAATTGTTTTCGTTATTCCACAAAACTATACATCTGAATTGTAATGGTATTCATTCTGTCTAGTAGTAAAATTTGAAGCTCAGAAATCGAACTAAAAGCCCCAAAATAAACTGTTAAACTAATATTTTTTCTTAGGTTGGATATTTAATATGGCGATGGTAATACTAGCCTTTTCCTTATAAGGAAAAATTCGGAATTTATTGAACCAACAACCAATGCTTTCTATTGAAAAAATTATTCAAGAAACTAGTTTTCTCAAGCCCGATAACTATTATCGCTCTTTCCAGTATTGATAGGAGCTTCCTTGATAACCTTTTGTTCGAAGAAGCATGGAAAGTCAACAATATGATTATGTCATTTGTTACATGAGGTTTAATAAGTTGTCGTTTCTACCTTGCAAAAGAAAGATTCCCGGATATAAGATATGCAATTTTGCCTCAGGCTTATTCTTTATTTCTACTCAACGTTGCGCGCGAAAGATTGCAGAATAAGTTTCTGATAAAAATCCATAGACATAATGTTGAAACTTGGATAAGCATGGAATAATAATAATACAACACAAAATGTACGTAAACAGAATTTATTGAAACAAGGAAAAGGTACACAATATTTACAGTTAGTTTTGGTATATTCTTGGGAAGACTGTTCCTGTAGAATGGGTTGACTTAATCGCAGTCGGGCAGAGTCTCTGGATTGGATCTCTTGTTACTTCCCCGTCTTCCCGGTACCAACCCATATTTATATGGTCGGTACTCCACTATGTAAATTAGGTGGATCGTACCACAACACCTACCTCCCAAGCCTTGGAATCCGTTTTGGATTTCAAATTGGCTTGATGATTATGGCTATTTCTCTATTTTATGGTCGGTACTCCACTATGTAAATTAGGTGGATCGTACCACAACACCCCCCCTCCCAAGCCTTGGAATCCTTTTGGATTTCAAATTGGCTTGATGATTATGGCTATTTCTCTATTTTTATGGTCGGTACTCCACTATGTAAATTAGGTGGATCGTACCACAACACCCCCCTCCCAAGCCTTGGAATCCCTTTTGGATTTCAAATTGGCTTGATGATTATGGCTATTTCTCTATTTTTATGGTCGGTACTCCACTATGTAAATTAGGTGGATCGTACCACAACACCTACCTCCCAAGCCTTGGAATCCCTTTTGGATTTCAAATTGGCTTGATGATTATGGCTATTTTCTATTTTTATGGTCGGTACTCCACTATGTAAATTAGGTGGATCGTACCACAACACCTACCTCCCAAGCCTTGGAATCCCTTTTGGATTTCAAATTGGCTTGATGATTATGGCTATTTCTCTATTTTTATGGTCGGTACTCCACTATGTAAATTAGGTGGATCGTACCACAACACCCCCCTCCCAAGCCTTGGAATCCCTTTTGGATTTCAAATTGGCTTGATGATTATGGCTAGTTCTCTATTTTTATGGTCGGTACTCCACTATGTAAATTAGGTGGATCGTACCACAACACCCCCCTCCCAAGCCTTGGAATCCCTTTTGGATTTCAAATTGGCTTGATGATTATGGCTAGTTCTCTATTTTTATGGTCGGTACTCCCACTATGTAAATTAGGTGGATCGTACCACAACACCCCCCTCCCAAGCCTTGGAATCCTTTTGGATTTCAAATTGGCTTGATGATTATGGCTAGTTCTCTATTTTTATGGTCGGTACTCCACTATGTAAATTAGGTGGATCGTACCACAACACATAAGATGAAACAAATATTCAAGTGAAAGGAATAATAACTGACAATAACTCATCCAATATATTCGGTATTCATTGAAAAAACAAGCAGTGCAAAAGTCGGCTGAAATTTATAGAATATTTCCTTTAAACCAATTTCTCAGGGAAAAAAAAAGTTTCTCTAGTTCAGTTAATCTTATTTCACTTCCCAGTATTGATATAAGTTTAATTCATAATTTTTTTGCTGATTTAATGTGGGACGTCATGATTAGGTAATTATTTTCTCTTTCAGTCATACACTTTGGTTGGAACTTCTCTTTCAGCTATGTATTTTTTTTTTATCAAATCTAATACTTTTCAAATTTTTCGGTTATCGATCTATAAATATCTGAATAAGAGAAGAGGAGGTAGTCTCCCACACATCGCAGTCAATGTAAAGTCCACGTATCGAGCCACGATTACTTACGGCCGCATCAGAGAGACTTGTCGAGAATTAAATCATTTTGCCGGCATATGTTTTTTACACATCTTTTTTTTTTATCATCAATTGATTCAATTTATCTACTCTCCAAATTTCATTAGGTGAGTCAAATACAGAATTTTTTCAAATGAGACACTTTATTTCAAAAAGTTTATTTTTGTAAACTACCCCGAAATCAGGCTTGTTCCTCTCTTAATCACCGTGTTCTTACATGACATGAGTGATCCTGACCTTCCACAGCCATCTTGATATTATTTGTCGGAAGAACCACTGAGTTATTCAACTAGAAAGAGAACGTTAAAATCGTTTTTTTCCCACTATATCTTTCCAGCTGAACAATGGTGAGAGGAACGGTCATTCAGGCTTTCAGTAATGGTACGAACATTCATACTTTGGCTTCCATCTTCAAAGTCAATTCAAGAACCGTCAAGAGAATACTGAATAAATTTTGAAAAGATGGATCTGTAGAGACGAAAATTGGATTAGGAAATCATATCATCAAGGGATCATCATTTCAACTTAGAGCTAAATACATTGTTATTGATCAAAGTAGAGTCAACTTTGGCGTCTTTTTCATCATGCTATGCTATTCTTTTGTTTTAGCAATCTCATGGATGTACCTAAACTATATCTATACTTTCAGACGAGTTTCCTCATTGAAGGCAACCGTGTTGTTCAAAAGGATATATCACTTACTAATCGTGGCAGGACGTCATTTATAACGTCATTTAAGAACATGTGAGAATTGTGAAAGCAAATATAAAGCCAACCATAGTAGCAAGCTAGATAGTCAAAATTAGCAAGCAATTATATAACTGTTAAATAATGTGTAGGTTCGTAATATATATTTGTGATGGGCAAATTGTCACAATTTTATATTTTTTAATTTCACGCATGCGCTTTGTTTTTAATTTTGTCAACTGCACAGTATAGTTGGGTCAGGTAGGCACCGTCTGTGAGAAAAAGCGCACCATGACGCAATTCCCTCCGTCAGAGATTTCAAAAAGGCAAGCTGTACTGCTTGGCATTCGCACCGGAAGCTCCAATACGAACATTTCAGAGTATTTGGGTGTCTGTCTGAGGACAGTGCATAGGATTCGAAGAGAGTTTGATGAGGCTAATGGTGATTACGTAGGTGTTTGGAGTGATCACTAGTGACAGCGATGTTATGCCTCTATTCATTTTCCCACAGCTACTCAGACCCAACACGGAGGCCTAAATCAAGTGCCATGACGAAGTAGTGCTGCCATGGTAAAAGAAGGTGGTTACTGGAAGACTCTATGTCTAGCCACAGGACTCTGCCCCATGCCACAGATGCAAGAGAACCCAGTCATGGCTATCAGACAATTTCTGCGTCCACATCACTCCTTACATCTGGCCACCTAATTTCCCAGACTGAAACTGCTGGGATGTGTTGGCGCAAATGACCAACAAAACTCCTTGCAACGCCAAAGATGAACTGAAGGCAAGAATTATGGCAACATTAACCAAATAATGAGACCTTCCAGAAGAGAAGCAGGAGATTCAGAAGTCGTTTGGATGCCTTGGTTTAAGCCAATGACGATTTCATTGAATAAATTTACTGTTTAGAATTTCAAGATATTTTTGTGTAATTTTGGTAAATATATCTGTTAAAATGAGATGTCAGTGTTATTTTTATTTTTGCGTCATTTAGACAATAATTTATCCATCGCACCCTGTATATTCACAATTTGCGAACATTTTAGATCAACATATAATTGATATGTCTCGGAAGTAGCTAAGTGGTTTAGCCTACTGCAACTGAGTAGAACAATCTAGCAGGTAATGGAACTGCTACTCGCCGTAGTCGCAGTCAATAGGCGTAGGCAATAGGCGTAGACCAATATGATAGCCAGTAGCATAGACCAATGGGCGACGGCCTGTACCTCTAGATCAGCCTGTATTTATGGCTGACACCAGCCAATAATATTCCTGTGAGGGGGAACACAGGTGTATTCATATATATTACATCAATAACAAATAAGCAAAATTATATTAACGTAAGACAAAATTTAGTAGATAATAGCAAAGTTTTATAGAGGACAAAAGCTTTTGTATTACTAGAAGCAGCTAAAATTAAATAACGTAATTTTCTCCATAGGGGATCGCATATTGATGTGTTTATTCATCAAAGATAAATTTGCTTGTGGCATAAGACAGAAATAAAAGTTAGAAAAAGTTCGTCATCATTAACTATCCTACATCTAGATAGTTCGATTCACGACCTATTCATTTAACAATTAATAATTACAAAAAGAACTCCTCCATCTCCGTTCTGATCCAACATGTATCAAAATACCGCATATACACAGGAGACATTTTAATACACCAACGGGTCAATGATTTATGGATATATGTGTACACATTTCTTTTATATTTAGTATATTGAAGTATGTATAAAAATACGCATAAAAATCCAGTTTGACCGTTTAATGCCACCAAATTGAGTAACATGACTGGTTGTAGCAAACGTGAAAACGCCGAATTAACAAAAGATATTTACTTAAACATACACAAAACACAATCCCTGGTAACGATGTAGCAGGATTCCAATGTACAAGACAAAAATAAATATGAACGTTGCTAAATTTACCGATTATATAAAACAACTAATGCGGAAAGTTGAAAAGATAAAAAATAGAAAGAATTATTATTCAACCAAAGATGCTTGAAAGAATTGATGATGCCCAGAATGATATGGATTAAATCCGACATATTTTAGTTTGTCTTTTGCTTTAAGGTTACTTTACATGGATATTCATATTCGAGTAAATGCTCTGTTAATTTAATTAAACAGTATGTTTGTTTTAATTACATTTAACGGCACTGAAAATTTCTCGAATATTCAGACCGGGAAATATAATTAAATAAAAATACTGATTAATTAAATAAACAAAGCATTTACTCAAATATGAGTCTCCATCTAAAATAACTTTTAAGTAAAAAACAAATTATATATATATATATATATGTTAAGAAATATACATAATATATTACATTGCTTGAGATTCATATGGTCTACAGAAGGTTTGAAGCTCCGAGTTGTTCAATCAGTGCAAGATATTATGTATATTTCTTAATATATAAAATACCTCTGTTATTTCTTTAAATATTCACCCACCCGAAGTTGTAGAGGTACCAAATGACAACGTCTCACCTTCGTGTATTGGCGCGAATAAATTTGTTACATTCTGCAGAATCAAATTACTTGTCAGTAAATATTATGTATATTTATATATATATATATATATATATATATATATATATATATATATATATATATATATATATATATATATATATATAAAATATATAGAAAATAGGAAGGAACTACAAACATGCATACAACATAAAATAAATAAATCTCCATAGACAAGCAAACTTAGACAATTCACCATAGCTGTTACCATGGTGGTTTTGATTTCAATTTTAAAACAAATAAATTTCAGATATACATTATTCCAACAAAAATTTCGCTTGAAGATGGAACGGAGCCCATTTTACTTTCAACTCAATTTAATTTAAAAGGATTATATTGAAGTTTTTCGGCTTTGTTTTGAAACATGAGACCTCTTATGTAGCGATTTGGAATCATATTTTTTCAATAAATAATTATATATATATATATATATATATATATATATATATATATATATATATATATATGTGTATATTATGTATATTTCTTAATATATTAAATAGCTGTATATTAAATAGCTAACATTGAGCAATGTTTTTCTTGCAATAATGAGTGTGTGTGTGTGTGTGTTTGTGTGTGTGCGTGTGTGTGCATATTGTCATATGCCTTAGTCGACGAATGGGTTCATAAGGCGATCATACGTCGACCAGAAGATATATACATTCTCACACCTGTGGAGAGATACAGGCTATCTCTCTCAGATCGTGACAATGGACAATTGGTAAACAAAAAAATATTTTAAGAACACTGTTCGATTAGGATAATCGAACAGTAATCTTTTCCCAGGTCCGCTTCGTTTTCAACACGAATACTGATCCACAATACAAGGATGAACGAGAAGGCTTTAGCGATCTTTGATACAAGAACTTTAATATGTACAAATATACAAATATTAAAATAAAAGAAAATATAAGTATGAGTAAAACATCCGACGACCAGATCTCAAAACTTACGTTGGGATATCAAAATTCGCCTAACTCCAAATGGATTCAACTGAACCCGAACATACAAAAATATAAGTATGAATTACTATGAATGCAGAAATCAACGCATACACAAAAGAGATGGGATAGGAGTTACAATTATTATTTTTGACATGTTGAAAGGTGTTTGTAAGAACATAATATTTTTGGATGTATGTGTATCTTTCTAATACGGGTTCAAAATATAATTACTTATCTTTATATTCAGTTTTTTTATTATCATTGTCCTTTCTTTTCTTTTCTTGACACAAATACCATTTCACACACTGTCCGGCTGTAACAGAGATATACACTTTCTTCCTCTCTCTGTTTTTTTTCTCCTTTTTCCTTTCCTTTTTTTTTCTTCTGTAGACAGTTCGGTTTCCAAACCCGATTCCCTGCAACAGGGATATACACTTTCTTCCTCTCTTTGGGTTTTCCTCTTTTTTTCTTTCTTTCTTTCTTTCTTTCGTTACACAATTCAGCTTGTAACAGAGATATATACTTTCTTCCTCTCTGGTTTTCCTTTTTCTTTAAACGCAGGTTATATCCTCAGCGTATAAACTTCTCAAAGTCTTCAATTTGGGGTTATCGAACAGAAATACTTCTTATATTTCTTGTCCGGAGTTGCCTGGGTTGAACTGGACAAGTTCCATCACTATCAAATGAGTCTTATCTTTCCGTTCATAAATCATCAGCGCTTCGACTTCAGGTCTTGCTCCTTCAAAGTCAAGACAGCAACTGATTCCCAAGTGAATCTCTGACTTTCACGTGTCTTAAGTTTTGGCGCGAATTCCAGCTTACATCAGTCCCCTGTCTAGCTTCTGTCTAGACATTTGTTGCTACGGGTAATTGGGTCAGTCAACCTTTTGACTTGCGTTCCCAAAATGTCATAAGACTTCCACGTGACCACTATTCTGTTGCTAGGCGGAAATTAACCTTAATATATGCGTGTATGCGTGTTTAGGCTATTTGCGTTTCGTATATATATATATATATATATATATATATATATATATATATATATATATATTACGATAAACGTGCAATCAATTTACAAATTCATGAATTATTCACAAAAACAAATGCAAAAAGGTTAATGATTTAATTGGCGATATATATATAATATATGTAATATATATATATTATGTATATAATATAATATATATAATATATATATATTATGTATATATATATATATATATATATATATATATATATATATATATATATATATATAATATATAATATATATGTATAATACATATAATATATATATTATATTACATTTACAGCACAGATATATCAAGAGAATTGAAACTTTTTTGATAACATTTTCGGAGATATTTCTCTCGATATTCACCCGCCCGAAGGTGTAAAGTTACCAAACGACAACGTCTCATCCTCGGTTCTTGGTACGAATAACTTCGTTACTTTCTGTAGAAGCAAAGTTACTTGTCAGTAAATAAAGTTAGAGAAAATATATTGAGAATGAATCAGACGTTAAAGAATTAAAAGAAAAAACTATCACCTTTCGATCGGTTGCCGGACGCCTGATAGCTTAGACGAGTGTAGATTAAATTGGATTCATCCAAACATTCTAAGCTAACAGTAGATATTTACTCAAACCTCCCGGAAGTAAGGTTGTGACACAAGGTCGGTTTAATGTGGGGAGCCCGAGTGCATGCACCCGGGCAAGGAAACAAAAATACCACGTGCCGTCGGTTGCGTTGGCATCGACGTTGCACCGATCCCTCCCTCTGGTGCAATGCGAGGGCGCGGCCTCGAGCCGCTGTTCCGCACGGCTGGGCACCACTTCATAATTTTCTCAGTTGCCTCTCTAAGCTAACTGTAACAATGCGTGTTCCCAGCAGTCATTTATAGCATTTTGAGTTGCATATATTTTAATGGCTACACATTTTAAAATAGATGTTTATGATAATTTCGTGAGTGAGTTTAATAACCTCGACCCAAACCTAGGAAGTTCAGAAGAATATCTGAGGTTTGTTCATAAGGTCAAATTTTGTGAAATGAGTCGAGCCAAAAATGTTTTAAGACTTAGTAGCAGATTCATTATATGTAGAGCGCTAATCCCGTGTAATCGCATTTGTCTTTGCCATTTTTGGTTAACTGCCCTCAAAAGATCACATGACTGTCAACCTAGAATTCATTCAAACAAGTCCTGTAAACCCATTAATGTGGTGTGACCCATGAAGCCTGTCCCTCTCCAGGCTAGTTTGAATTCGGGGTTTTCCTGCTCGAAAAGTGGTTGCTCCTACTAATTTCCTATGGGGAGGGGAGAAGAGATGATATTTGCGCGCAATCTAATTAACCTGACTGGAATTTGAACTCGACTCTCCGATTTCTCATTTCGAACCGTCATACCTAACACCAACAAGCCTCCGTCATTCATCCAGAAGAATTTATTACTCTGTTATAAAAAAATTGCCCGTGCCCCAAATTGCAGTAAGTCCAGTTCAGATTGTCTAAAAGGGTCACATAAAAATCTCTCATAATGACAGTGGTTAGTCAGCAATTGCTAGTGTAAAAACAAGTTGGCCGTTAATTTTACTTCTTACATCTGTCAAAGGATATGTAATTTTCTCTAATGACTTAAAATTAATCTCCGTAAACACGCCAGATCCGTGCTAGCCTAACGACCATTTATTGTATCCTAGGAAACAAATATATGCACAAAATAATAAATAAAGCAAAGAAGAGTTTCTTCCCTTCAAAATCGAGCCGACTGCCACACGCTCACGCTCACACGTGCAAATACGTACACACGCATACACGTGTGTGTGTGTGTGTGTGTGATAAGTCGCGAAAACATTGGCATCACTAATTAAAATAAAGGCCTTAGAACAAAAGTCACACAATTTTATTCTTTCATTGTGACCTCGGGACGCCACCCTCGCGGAAATAGGAATGATTTAATACTGAAGCACACGCATAGACACAGATAGACACACAAACACACGCAGACATCTTTCGTTCTGACCATGAGGAAGCCTATTTAGCGGGGATGAAATACGACGTCAAGTCAATAAAACAATTTTCGACTTTGCCTGATTTATCAGACTTTTGTTTGAATTATATATATTCTACTCACATCCTGTCGACATGGAAAACGTAAAGACAAATATATTCTTCATCTGAAAATATAAGAATCTCTGGCTTTCAACCAATTCTGAAAGAAATAGAGAAGAATTTAGTTTAAATTTACTGCAGAAGAGCTGGGAGGAAATGGAAGAAAAAAAAACAATTTTGACAAATCAAATAAATATATATATATATATATATATATATATATATATATATATATATATATATATATATATGTATATATATATATATATATATATATATATATGTATGTATATATATGTGTGTGTGTGTGTGTATATATATATATGTGTGTGTGTATGTATATATATATATATATATGTGTGTGTGTGTGTATATGTGTATATCAGTGTGTATATGTGTATATATATGTGTGTATATGTATATATATGCATGTATGTATATATGTGTATATATATGTGTGTGTATATATATATATATATATATATGTGTGTGTATATATCTGTGTGTATATATATCTGTATATATATATATATATATATATGTATATATATATATGTCTGTATATATATATATATTTATATATGTATATATGTGTGTGTGTGTATATATATTTATATGTGTGTATATATATGTGTATATATATGTGTGTGTTTATATATTTATGTGTGTGTATATATATATAGATATATATATATATATATATACACATACACACACGCTCCAGTTCAAAAGTTTGAAGCCACCCCAGAATTAGCCCTGGATGAAATTGAGAGAAGAGTGAAAACAAAAAAAAAAAAAAAAATGTAAAAGAGCTCTTAGCGTTTATATATATATATATATATATATATATATATATATATATATATTAAAAGAAGAAAGCACAAGAGTATTGGTATAAAAGTTATCCTTTTGTCTAGATAGACATTCTGTTCCTATTAAATTTAACTACCTTCATTTATAAATTGCTAATAATCTTCCACAAACCAGAAAGTATACAAAATCAAGGGCGTGTCCAATCCTTGTACGCTCGTGATACATTGTAAATGGGGGCGGGGTACAAACAAAGTGAATAAAATCAAAGAATATTTGAAAGAGTCGTTATATTTTTAACCCCTTCCTCGCCAATTATTTTAGGAAAATTTTTATTTGCTTCTAGTATAGGTATCTCCACTATTTCGGCATAAATTTTCTATATATAAGTTTAAAATGATTTTTTTACAACGAAAAAACATTCTTGAATATTTTATTTTAGCTTTAAAAAAAGTTTCATCATTAAATTTATGATTTCCATTAATTAAACAATTCTAGTGTATTTCAGATAGAAACTATATACATTTGATTGTCAAATTTAATTTCAGATTTTTAAATTTTCTTAAAATCGGCCATTTTCTTAATTTTAAGAAATTTGTATACAAACACAAATTTATTGATTTTGAAAATATTTAAAAAAATTCCTGACACGTTATTTTAGTAAAATTAAAAAAATTAAAGTTAAAGTAATCTGATTTGAAAGAAATCTTTCTTACTTATAGCATAAAAATATAATATACAACCAATTATTAACGAGCGGTCCTGTTCATCTGATCAAACTATTGATGGATTGTTGAATGACGAACCGATGACAGCTACTACGGATGACCATAAATGACATAATTTTTAAGTCCGAGTTTTTTAAAAAAAATATTCTATTTGAGTATGACACACACTAATGGAAATACAATACATAAAATAAAATTATTTAGTGAAATAGTAAATGAAAAAAGAAAAATTACTTTAAAATTTAAAGTTTACATTTTTAAAGCTGAACGGAAAATACAACCTGTAAGAAACGAAATGTTATGAAAAGGCCACGTAAATGGACAAAACCATTATATCACTTGACCTTGTTATAATAATGGCAATTTCTGTATATCATACATGGAAATAAGGAATGTATTAAGTAAAAAAATACAACATAAAAAATTATTTTTAAAAAAAGTAGCGCAACTAAATTTATTAAACTTAGCAATTTTGGACTCGTAAATTTTTTTCCCACTTAATTACTACATCACCTCGAGGAACCCTCCTAATACAGAGTTTTAGACGATTTTAAACTATTATAAATTATTATAATTAAAATTTCTTAAAAAACGAAAAAATTCTTGTAAAAATTAATTATTCATCAGAAAAAATTATTTCTTCAGACAATACTGTCCTTAATAGTGCTTATTTACAAAAGCAATTAAAAGCTTTTCTAATTAAGTAATATCATAGTTTTATTGGATTCATTATTTTTCAATTCAGAGCAGATTTTCAGTTAGATAGCTCAAATTTGAAAAAAAAAGTAGGTTATTTACCATCTTCGAAGACTCCTACCTTTAACAAAATAAAAAAAAAAATATTCAGGAACCAAAAAAGGTTTTGGCCGAAATTTCATTAAATTAAGTAAATGTGGGGTAACATATTTTAAAAAATTATATTTTTTACCAAAATGTTCTAAAAGAAAATATTTCAAAATTAATTTTATTCATTTGTGAATAAGTCCTGAAAATTTCATTAAAATCGGACAATTACTTGATTTTTACAAGAATTTCCAAATCAATATGTTTTCAACGGAAAAAAAATCGCAAAAAAAAATGTTATTTTCTGTGACGCCGCGATGACGTAAACAAAAGAAGAATTTAACCAAAATTTCGAACGTGTTAGAAAGGATTAAAAAGTTTCAAAAAATAATTAAAAAATACTTTGGTCTTTCATCCTAATAATAACATAAGCATTTTGACGATAAAACTTTATTTTAGTTAAGTTTGTGGCATTTTTCATTACGCTATATGCTGTTTTCCCGCGAAAACAGTGAACATGCTTATTCTAGTATATTAACTAAGAAGGTGAGGCACCTTGAAATACATGAGCGGTGGCTAACACCTCTACCAGACATATGAATTGGCAACTGGACTAGTTTCAAGCTCAGAAGGGCATAAAAAGAATCAAGATCGTCGGATAAACACATCTGTAAGCTGTTTTTTAGTGTTATGTTTTGGGCGTGTTTATACGTCCGTATGTGAAAAACACACATTCAGTAAAAACGTATATATACGTCGATCGCGAAGGGGTTAAACAGAATCTGGAAAATTCAAATGCAGGTGCTACGAGAGGATCCATTATGCAGGCACGATGACGGTATTTGTGCATTGCAGAATGCAGGGCTGGAAACTTCTTGATATATGGTTGCTTTTGTTGGACGTGCATATTTTCAATAATATTTAGTCCTTTTTTTTTCTATTGGATTCAGGGTCTATTTTTGTATTATTTGTAAGCAGCCGCCTAGTTTTGTTCCGGTTCTAATGGTGTCTGTCAACGTTCTTTGAGTGGATAAATTATTATTTTATTAATACTACCTTCCCAGATATATTTTATTTATATCTGAATTTATACACACAAAAACACACACACACACACACACACACACACACACACACACACACACACACACACATATATATATATATATATATATATATATATATATATATATATATATAAGGCATTAAAAACAAGAAATTTTATATTGTAGGCCATGATAGATTTAAAACAAAAACACACACTAGTCGACCGGTTTCGTCCCCTCTCGTCAGAACTGTTAACAAGAAAAAAAAAAAAAAAGAAAAAAAAAAAGTCTGTCATGGATGACATGAATGAGTGGACAGGGAAAGAAATAAAAAAAAAAAAATAAAAAATAAAAATAAAAAAAAAATGATTTCAACCAAGATGCTAGAAGCGCAGTACAGCAAGTCCAAGCAAACAATCTCTTTGTTTGCAAAGAGCAGGTTGCCTGGACCTGATGTAAAGCGACTCCAACACCTTAAGATGGAAAAGTGAGTGCGAACTGGCCAAGACAGAAAACCAGTTCACACTGAAATCCATCGCGCAAGTTGGATTCTTTATAAAGTGATCCGCAATCGAAGACCCATACGTGTTACGAATGGTATCGCCTAAAGAAAATTTTTTGTTCAGTATTATAACAGGTACATGTTGTTTAATTCTAACGTCCAACCGCTGTGTCGTTCTACCTATGTAGTCGCATCCACAACTACATTTGAAATGGTAAATAACAGAATTAATATGGTGGGGGGTAGAACATCTTTACACATAGATAAAAGTACGGACTTAGTTTGAAAGACAACACGAACGTTCGCTGCAAAATAACACTCACGTGAACTACATGAAATACGCTTAGCGAAGGATTCACTAATCCTACCCAACCACGGTAAACGAAGATAGACCGGACATTTACCCACTGAAGCAGGTTTGATTTTGTTGAACCTGGCAGTCTCATCTCGAATAATCGATTGAACAATGTTCAACGGATAACCATAAAGATCTCAGTTAAACAACTGATTTCATGTTTCAAGGTGTCACCCGAACAAATCATTAACGCCCTATGTGTCAGGGTCCTAATCAAATTAATCTTTTGTTGTTTAGGACAAAAGGAGTCCCATCGAGTATATAGTCCTGTAAAAGTAGACTTCCTGTAAACAGAGGTAATAAACGAGGAAGGAGTTCTTTGAACAAGAACATCTAAGAAGGGCAATGAACCATTGACCTCCTTATCTACTGTAAATTTAAGGGCTGGATGAACACCGTTGAGTAGGGAAAAAAATTGATCCACTTCCGATACATGGCTGAACACACAAAAAGTGGCATCCACATACCGAAAGTAAACCTTGGGTCGGGCAGAACTTAACAAAAAGGCTTTCTTCATAAAAACCCACAAAAATATTTGCCAACACAGGACCCAAAGGGGAACCCATCGCTACACTATTCGATCTGATGATACATGATATTGTCGAAACTAAAATCGACAAACATAGTGGCAAATTTCATGAGTTCAACGAACACTTCTTCAGGTATATTCGGAGGAGCCAAATCGCTACGATATAACATATCGCTGCAAATATCAATAGTCTCCGATAAAGAAACACAAGTGAAGAGGCTACAGATGTCAAAGGAACACATAAATCCATAAGTTCTAACGAGAGGGGACAAAACCGGTCGACTGGTGTGTGTTTTGTTTTAAACTTATCATGGCCTACAATATAAAATTTCTTGTTTTAATGCCTTAATACGCTTTTGTACCGTTTCAAGCCTATATATATATATATATATATATATATATATATATATATATATATATATATATATATATATATATGATATACGGAAAGTAATTACATTTTACTATAAATTGCTTAAAAACATTTTAAGTTAAATATTGTTCATAACAAATCTAATCTAATTTTCAACGACTGCAGTCCAATTGAAAGATATCGAGGATATTTTACTTATGAAATTTTCAATTGCCGAACAAAAATGTAATTTTCTAGGGGCTAAATATTTTGAATATGTTGAATAATCCCCCATCCTGAAAATTTTATTTTCCTTGGGCTTGTTTTTCAGAATGTGCTCTTACATGGTCTTCGAGGGGAATGACACTTTTTGTTTCCCAAAACAAGACACTTTTGATGTATCGTGTTAT
>CAHIKZ030000964.1:227500-232500 GCA_903632075.3 Acanthosepion pharaonis
TTTTAAAACTTATTCACTGTTCTCTTGATTGTTCTCGAATGGAAGCCAGAGTATGAATGTTGATACCATTACTGGAGGCCTGAATGGTCTTTTTTTCTCTCACCATTGCTCATTTGAGAACACAAGGGGTCTGACAAAAAAAAGACTTTAACTTGCTCACTTTTTAGCTGAATAACTCAGTTTTTCAGTGATTCTTCCGACAAATGTGTGAATATGACTAAATGGCTTATCTGAAAACATGGTAAAAAGAAACTCAATTAATTTAGTGTTTGTTTTGAACAATAAACAATATAAAAAACATAAAAAAATCTAAATTTTCAAACACACTGGGTTGTATATTAATATTTTTCTTTCAATTTTAATTAGGTTCTTCGACTAGTTTCGGCCAGCATGGCCATCATCAGGAGAAAACATTTTCGGAGAAAAAATTCTGCTTGTTAGAAGCAATGAAATACAGACTGTTTATGAAGAAAATGAACTTTATCTGTAGTTTTTATATGTTTTTATCGTTAATTTTTGTCGGTCCTTATGTTGGTCAAACAGTCTCTTGCAAGTTGTTTTTAAAAAAGAGGATGGGAAGATCTATGAGTTCACACACACACACACACACACACACACACACACACATATATATATATATATATTTATAAGTGAATTTTAAATAGCACGAAGGGAAAGTTTAGATTGGTATTTTAATTGATATTGAGAGATACTACCCCAGTGTGGAGAATAAAATTATTTAAATGGGAATAACTGTTGATAATCGGGTACATAAAAACAATCACGAGTTTACTTAATGAACAAAAATCAAACGAATAGATGTCAACCCAACAAGCTATAAGATAAAAGTTTTAGGAAAAAAAAAAATTACTAAATATAAATTGGATTGCTCTTTCAGTGTTCTGTCTATGGATTTTTCCAATCGACTGTTTAATAGAAAATACCCAAAACTCCACCGAATTTCAAATTAATTTCTTCGTAGATTGTTTTAAAATTTAGATATTTATCAAACCTTAACCTCCCAAATATGCACATTAAAGTAACGCGAAGTGACAGCGTCTAAGAGTTTGAATGAAACCTGTCGTGTAATTTATTGGGGTTGTTGTAACGTCTTCCTTTAATGTCGTTCTTATCATTCACCACTTAGCCACCTTTATCTAGAGACGAGACGCGTTAAATTTGAGCAACATCTAGCCGACACACTGGGGTTAAAAATAGGAAATTGAAATGATACATATGACACACTCATATCCTCTCTCCCACCTCACTTCCTCACTTCGTTAACTTTGCGTATACTTGATGAGGTCCGTCAAAAACGTGTGAATCTCTTTTCATTTTTCATTTCAGCTTTTGGAAGTAAAGTCTGATGATCCAGAACCCTGTTAAAGGGGTTATGGTGAAATAGCTTATTACATGGAATCTTAACGTGGTCTGTCTTTTATTCAAATATATATATATATATATATATATATATATGCATATAATGTAAAGCTATTTAAACTCGGTGGGTGAAAAAACCTTCATAGCACAATTTATAAATAAACTGGCATCCGAGGAAAAATGTTGAAAAAAGAAAGTACCAGAAACCTCCGATCTGCCCCCACCAAAAAAATCTTCCAGTACCTTAAATTTCTATTACTAAGAAAAAAAAGCCCATCGAGTAATAAGTTAAAACGAAGAGGGCTCAATACGCTAAGTAGAACAAAAGTAAAATAAATCCTAATGAGCCAGATATTACCTACCTACTTAGATTTCCCAACATGAGATCATCAGAGTGAACTGGCCAGTTCACCCTGATGATCCCAAGTGGGAGAACCTAGGTAGGTTATATTATAAATTAATTGATTTAAAATATGTTTTTTTCCGCTACACAGTTTAAACATGGTTAGAACTGTGTAGCGGAAAAAACATATTTTAAATCAATTAATTTATAATATTAATGCTCTGTAAATTTACATTGAGCACTGTTTTGTAAAAATAAAAATATCTATAAGAACACCGGATTATATATTTTACTGTTCTTTCTTTTTATTTAAATACACACACACAGACACACACACACAAACACACACACACACACACACACACATATATATATATATATATATATATATATATATATATATATATATGGAAGTTTACAACAAAATAAAGAACAAATAGGAAAACTTTATCAATCTAACATGTTGCACTTTCATTAAGGAATATCAAGAGACAGATATGTAAAAATACAGAAATGCATTTGATATTTTTAAATTTGTTTTGTCTGATTTTCATTGGTAAATCATGGGTATCTATGTATATAAATTTGTATATATTATTCTAATGAATGACAAAGTGTAAAGATAACTGCGTAATGGGTTTGACCTTTAGAAGGACATCATCGGACTAAATCAATGAATATTTAGAATGTGGAAGAGCCACTCATCCTGCGGAATGTGCCCTTGCAGTGTCTACCTGGAGAAGAACACAACTACAAGGAAATGTCTCGATCAGCTTTGGCAGCTTTGCGACCCTGATTAAAATAAGGAAAACGATGTCGAACATGCTCATTCTTGTCTACTTGGCATTCCATCTCAAAATGGGCGTCTAATCTGAAATAAAATTTCAATGACGTTAGACAATATTTTCACAGGATACACAGAGAAACTAAGAAGCAAAATTGCTACGAAAGATTATTTTTCGAGATCATTCCCAGAAAATCAGAAGGTATATATATATATATATATATATATATATATATATATATATATATATATGAAAAAAATATAGAAAAAAACTTAATATGTTATTATGCTGTATAAATGTTAATATAAAGTCAACGTCGGACGTTTCGGTCTATTTTAGACCATCGTCAGGACATATTCATAAAACATAATTACCATTAGAACATATAAAATTCCACATGAAAAAGACAATGGACATAAGAGCACAACTAATGCAAACAGATAACTGAAATTTTATATTTTATATATATATATATATATATATATATATATATATATATATATATAAACCTAATATCTGTTGGAGGAGGTGGTGTATAAATACTCGAATGCTGATCAGAATTGTATAGGAAATACTTAAAATTTTAATTTTTTCGATACGTTTTTGGACTTGCAGTCTAGCCGATCTCATTTAATTCACGAACGATTTGCTTTTGTTTTTATCACTTTTGCTACTAAACATCTCTCATTGTGATAGCAGAATACTTATTAAGAAAGGTGTGATGTTGTAAAATCGATATCCCAATATAATATTATAATACATAAATATATCTTCAACAAAAACAACGTTAACCAATTTGAAAAAAAAATTAAATTGTATAACTGATATATATATATATACACCGAACATACATTTCGATAACGATGTCAATTTTTTTATTGATTCCACAGAAAATCTTTGGAAAATTCGTTTCTATCATCATTGAATGACTTATGTAATATAAGATACAGGAATAGAACTGCTCTCTCCAAACATTTATGACAATTAAAGAATGGTGGAAATTTACGCATTATTAAGTGGGATACTGTAACTAAAACTAAATATTAGAATAGGATAGTTGATAAATGTAATTTATGCCTTGTAGATAAAAAACAAGAGAAATTCGTTGATCCAGATTAATTTCTACTGTAGATTATAACCTTTGTTTTTTATTTTCTTCTTTTTAATATCTTATGTCGAGCATATATATATATATATATATATATATATATATATATATATATATATATATATATATATGTAGTTTTCGCCCGTTTATTTTAATCTAAAATTTAAAGAAATACAATTAATCCTTTCTAAATACAAAATATTTTGGGATTTAAAATATTTTTTTTAAAATACAATATCATTTTCCCGTAGACTTAGGTCAGTTTTATACTAAATTCTAAAAACAAACAGTAATCCCTGTTTATGTTTCATATAAAATATAAATCTCATGTATTTTACATAATTTTTTATGGCTATATAAAGTCCGTCTATTTTAATACATATTTATAAAAAAAAAATACCATTAATCCCGGGTGATTTAAAATATAAAATAGAAGCATTAATTCCCGTTTATTTTAAATATAAAACATAAATCTGGTCTCTCCCTCTCTCTCTCTCTCTCTGTATATATATATATATATATATATATATATATATATATATATAAATATTGCGTTAATCAGATATTGTTTATTAAAATTGAAATGGACATCTAAATACTCAGATACTGAAGATTGCGGTGTGCTTGAAACTCCGAGTCGTACTACCGGAAAGGAATCGTATGTATATTTACTAATATAATATATATATATATATATATATATATATATATTGGCTGGGTACTCGTATTCGAAGATACACGTCTCTTTAGGGGGCTAGCTAATCCCCGTTGCAGACGCCTGCTCAGGCACATATATGATTTGTGTTTGTTCAATATATTTTTATACTGCAACTCTACTGTGCAGATCTTAGTTTTACAGTTTCTGCGAGACAGTTTTATCTAGCGTGACCAACTGTCTGAACAAGGCCAGCACGCTCAAACCCTCGATCATGATGACTTGTGACTTCGTGCTAGGACAGCTATCGACGGCCCCTATGGTACCATCTACCCAATTTCAGTAACAAGTCATAGGTCAACCTGTGGTATGTTCTTCGGGCATTTTCCAAAGGTGGGATCGCCTCTTCCCCACTCCAGACGAATGATATCAAGGAGTTACTTTCCTGACTATTAGAACCCGGGACTCATGATTAGAAATCATTTTAGCCATACATAACGTGCCTCCACATACACACACACACACACACACACACACACATATATATATATATATATATATATATATATATATATATATATATATATATATATATATATATATATATATAAAAAAAAAGAACAGTAAGATATATAATCCGGTGTTCTTATAGATATTTTTATTTTTAATTTTTACAAAATAGTGCTCAATTTAAATTTACAGAGCATTAATATTATAAATTAATTGATT
>CAHIKZ030000964.1:242500-255000 GCA_903632075.3 Acanthosepion pharaonis
TGTCATCGTCTCCTACAATGGTGATTGACACCGGAAATGAGATTATTACTTTTTTTCAGCCTTAAGGCCACGATTAAGAATCCCTTAACGGCTTAGGATCGTACGGGTTCCACATCTACGACAGCCATAGCGGTAGTGATGTTTCCTGGGCAAGACTGCAAGACTGCAAGACTACAATGCTCCCCAGGTTGGTATGAATTCAGAGTTTTCTTTCTTCTACACTGGTTGACAACCAAGAATATAGTAGCCAATCTGGCTTGCTGAGGAAGGGAATTGATAGAATCATACCTTTCCCAAGAGTATTTACAAGGCATGAATCTATCAAATATGCATCGGAATCCTACAGGATGATAAAATAAATGACAAATATGAAAGATATATCGATCTAACATGTTTCACTTTTATCAAAGCTTTGTCAGAGATTGAGAGAAAGAAGACACAAAGACAGAACTTTTGTCATTTTTCAGTTCGGGTTAGTTCTCATTGGTCGGATATTTCTCTTCTACATTTAGGTATTCCGGACTACATTTCGTAAGGAGTCTGAGGTAGAATTCTATGATTAGTTCAGATTTTATTTTTTGGTTGTGGTGGGAATAGAAGGTGATTAGATCGTTTTTGTTCGTGGGTTTACAATAAGCTTTAAAACCTAATTTTTCATTGTTGCGTATTATTAAGATGTCGAGAAAAGATAGAGAATTCAATTTCAAATTCGTGTGGAGTAATGGATAGCGGCTCGAATTGAAGAATTGGAGATCCGAGTTCGAAATCCAGTCGGATCCATTACATTCACTTACGGGCTAATACCATTGGAAAAGGTATGAACCCTCTTCTTCTCCCCCCGCCCAGCAGAAGAGACCGGATTCTATAGCCTTGAATACAACTGGTCTCCAGCAGAAAGAAATGGCAATCTACTGCGGTAAAAGAATCTACCTCGTCTGTCATGTATCGAGAGATACATGATCGCCTAAGCGTGTATCACGCATGACACATAACTTTGAATTCAAGTTTATTGAGTAAATTTTCATATTTTTCTTCTAGCCATGTTATTTTATATTCAAGGTTAAAAACCGAGCTTACAAAATCCACAAAACCCAAAAAGTCACGTCTAACAAAAATTACACAAAATTCATAATCTTGCCCTCCGACAGTCTTTCTACTAAACACGCAAACAAATTAGTTAACCCTAATACTAGGTTCGTTACCGCCACCTCTAAGACAAGGGGTGATATAATTAGGAAGATAAATAAACTCAACATCAATTCATATGCCTGGATTTATCAAATAAATTGCTTACAATGCAAAAATGTTTATGTGGGTAGATATCACGTGATCTAAAAGCCCGCATTTACGAACATACATGTTGTGTATGAGTATACTTATCCACTTGGAGAATGCTTCTCTAAAAATAAAAATAAAAAATCACGAAACACGTTACATAGGATATACCACAAGCACACTCTCTCGAAGACTCACCTGTCATCTACTGGATCAAAATGTCATTATATAACACATTAATAAGTAACATAAGGATCATAGTAACAATACCGTACAGTTATTGAGAAACAATACCAAAATACTAGCAAAATTAAATAGTAGAAACAGAATTATGATCCTCGAAGCAAATCAAACATCTATAAATAAAAAAAAGCAATTATTATTTAAGAGTCCACATACTTAAATGTATATTAAAAAAATAAATAAATAATAAACACACGGAGACACGCAAAACACACACACATGTCACATCTTACATACCTTGCAATATACTTTGCCGACGTTGCTACATTCATCAGTTCTACGGAAATCAGAGTTTGTCTTTATCTAACTTGATGGTGATTTTCTAAGTGTAGCTTAGATATGATACAAGGCCGAAAGTATAGGGAACAAAGTGAGAATCGAACTCAATATTCAATCGTAACTATTTTAGCAAGTCGAGCTTGCTAAAATTACCCCACGCTGAAATGCCTCTGCATTTCCTGGTGATGACTTTAAGAAATAGAAGTTTGGTTCATATTGTCTTCCGAAATCACTTTGGCAATTTGACAATTTCTAACGGAATTTCCTTTCTTATCTTGGAAGAATTATTCGTAATATTTCTCTCCCTGTTATATGTTTTCTGTATGTGGAATTTTCTTCTCGATTTAATTGTTTTTCCTCCGTTAACTCGATTTTTCACATACATCACTAGGTTTATGAGATTTTTTAATTCCTTTATATTCCTTTATCTTCCCTTTGATTTCTTGTTACCTTATTATAAAACTAATTTTTTTTATATATTGAATTTAAATTCAATTCTTTACAGAATTTTTAAAAATTAGTATATGTTTAATATTATTTAAATTATAATCTTAATATTTGAGATATTATTAATATTATATTTAAATGAAATTAATATATTAATAATTTACTTATTTTTTTTATTGTAACTTTTACTAAAAAGTTAAAGATGTAGTATTGAATGGATTAATATTAACATCTTTTTATAAAAGTATTAATTTTAAATTCTTACACCCATTCCATAATATATAAAACCTCTCTCTGAAATTTTTTATGACCTTTTTTGTTCATTCTTCTTCCTTGAACAGGCGTTGATAGGTTACATTTAGGTCAGTGGCCATTTTCATCCATCGCGTTTGTCTGTACTGACTCCACCACAACGACTTTAAGTACCTTACATTTCTATATTTATACAACTCCCTCCTCTATTGCAGGCCAACTCTTACTCCCTTTTTATCTTTTTTCCTTCCTTTGCCTTCCTTTTGAAGAAACATGGGAATTCATTCATTTTAGTAAATGTATTTGTATTGATAAGTCCAGAGAAAAACCACATTGCCATAGACAAAATGATTAACTGTATGAGGTAAATTGTTTGGATTTCATTAATTGTGTGTTTGTGTGTGTGTGTTTGTGTGCAGGTTAAAGTCAATGTCATGGAAATAAAATTATTTTAAATAGAGAAGAGAAAATAAGATATTTAAATAAACTCATTTCACAAATCGACCTAGAGCTGGACGAAACTGTATTTTTATATTTTAATCTAGATCCCCCGTTCAAAGGCCCAAGAGCCACTAAAGGTAAAGTGTTACTAAGTGAAGTTGTTGTAAGGGTGTAAGGAAGGGTTATGGAGGGAATACGAAGGGTATTTTA
The DNA here is from genome assembly GCA_903632075.3 of Acanthosepion pharaonis. NCBI lineage: Eukaryota > Metazoa > Mollusca > Cephalopoda > Sepiida > Sepiidae > Acanthosepion > Acanthosepion pharaonis. The sequence continues at coordinate 245,648 of CAHIKZ030000964.1, forward strand.
TAAGGATATGTATGACACGGATGGGTTGATCCTAGACGTGATGAGGTTAAGGTTGTAATGATCGAAATAGCATCCTCCCGGGATAGTGTTACACAAACTAATGGCCATGGGAACGAAGATGTCTGGAACCAACTCCTTACCAAATTAATACGAAGGTAATGTGGATGATTTAACGCTGCGTACGTCGCATGACGAGTGCTAGATGTGAATGTCTGAACTGGTGGAACTAAGGAATACATCACGTCTGAACATTTGCCATAGTAACAGAGATAGAATAGTGTGAGGCGAGAAACGTTTTTGCCGTGGGATAGAGATTGCAGAGTGGAAAGTAATTCATCGCCCACAAGGATAATTAATCGATTATTGAACGGGACAGTGAAGACTGGTAAGCACTAGCCCAGATATTTTAAAGAGATAGATAGATAGATAGATAGATAGATAGATAGATAGATAGAGAGAGAGAGAGAGAGAGAGAGAACATAGAATACAGGTAACTGATCATTCTTCCAGCATCTTTAGCGAGAACATGAATAGATGATATTCATTTGAAGTTTGAAGACGTTCCAGGCAAGGGGCCTCGTTGAGGTTATGATCGCTCATCAGGACTGGAACAAATTTGGGGCCACTCGGTCGTGAGGAAACATAACTAAAGTTGCATTAGAGATATTAATTGATACAAGCCTGTTTTTCTAACACTGAACTGTGGGGGCTAGGTCAGAGTAAAGATCAACTGCCCGGCTCTGGTTAGACACAGTTTTGGAGGTACACCGTTGAATCAACTTCATATAACATTTGCCTTAAATAATAATATGTATAAATATATTAGTTGTGCCTTTTGATTAATATCTTTTTTCCTTTCTTTCTTTTACATATGATTTGCCTAATAATAGTAATATATTAATAATAATAATAATAATTCGTATAAACATATTAGTTTCGCTTTTCTTTCTTTCTTTCTTTCTTTCTTTCTTTCTTTCTTTCTTTCTTTTGCATGTGATTTTCCTTACTTAATAATACGAATAAGCATATTAGTTGTGTCTTTTCTTTCTTTTCTTTTTCTTTCTTTCTTTCTTTCTTTTCTTTACTTTCTTTCTTTCTTTCTTTCTTTCTATCTTTCTTTTCTTTACTTTCTTTTTTTACTTTCTTTACTTTTATTCTTTACTTTCTTTCTTTACTTTCTTTCTTTTCTTTACTTTCTTTCTTTCTTTTCTTTCTTTCATTTGAATGTAATTTTGCTTACGTAATAATGTCTATAAACATATTAGTTGTGCTAATATGTTTATACATTTCATTGCCTCGACATTTAGTAAAATTTTCTTCGGTAGATCGTTAATATAAAGCAAAAAAAAAGGGGTAACGAAACTGACGTCAGTAGTGCTTTAATGTACTTGAACGAAATGGTCATTAACAACAACCTTGAACTGACCTACCAGACAGAAAATACTTGATAACTGAGATGATTTCTCCAGAGATTTCCTAAATGAAAAGTTTGAAAACTCCTATGCCACACCTTGTCAAAAGCTTCAGATATATCAAAGGCGATTGCTTTCTGTTATCAAGTTTTACCCTGATCCTATGCTTAATGATAGTTGAGACATTATAAATGGACCTAAAGGAGCGAAAACCGTACTGTTTGTCTCTCAGTAGGTAGTTTCTGTTGAGATGAGCAACAAATTTCTTGTTGATGGTAGCTTCGAGAAATTACACTGATGGGGTGATATCGTGACGGTGATGAAGAATTAGCCGAATTCTTGTGAAAGGAGCATACACTTGACATCTTCCATGGGCTTTGGAAACATTCCTCTTTGGGCAGTGGTTTGTCAAGATTGGAGATGGTTCTAGGTAAATGTTCTCGAGAAAAACCAGATAAATTTTATTTGGAACTGTAGCCTTTGTAGGGTCAAGTCTTCTGATAAGTCTGGAAAAATTCTCGAGCATATACAATATAATCCTTTAAATTAAATTGAGTTTAAATTAAAATGGGCTCCTTTCCATCTTCAAGCGAAATTTTTGTTGGAATAACGTATATCTGAAATTTACTTGTTTTAAAAATTGAAATCAAAATCTCCATGGTAACAGCAAGGGCGAATTGTTTAAATTGGGTAGGCGAGTGTAGGGTGTTAATAATAAGTAGCGGTATAGAGATATTTTCAAGATGTCAAGTCGGGGAAAGTTGGTGGTGTCTAAAATGAAACGGAAGATGTATTAACCTTCGTCTAGTTTGCTTGTCTATGGAGATTTATTTATTTATTTTATTTTATTTTATTATGAAAGGGAATTGTGTATATAAAAAAAAAAAAAAAACTTTCGTAACGTTTGTTTTTTGACGACTTCATAAAGGGTTATCTTTTATGTAAGGTATTTAAACTACTTATTTGGGCTATGGATTATGAAGGGTGTTATGCTGTATGCATGTTTGTAGTTAATTATTCCTTCTATGAATCTGATGATTGGGCTATTTGTTAAACAAGTTATTATAAATTTTTTTTTAAATTTTTTTTTTTATCTAATAATTCAAACCAAAAATCTGATGATGTCTACAAAAAACCGTTAACTCGTGTCTATTATTTAATAGATTATTATTATTTAGAAGTTTAATAATGTGTAATTTTTCATGGAGGCTTAAAGGGCATGGGTCATCCCAAGCTTTACATGTTCTAGCCTTATCAAAAAAAAAAAAAAAAAGATGGAACGGAGCCCATTTTAATTTAAACTCAATTTAATTTAAAGGATTATATTGAAGTTTTCGGCTCTTGTTTTGAAACATGAGACCTCTTATGTCGCGATTTGGAATCATATTTTTAAATAAATAATTATATTTATGCTCTACTTTTGTATCGAGCACTATTTTTTAAAAATAATAACTAAAAATACTAAGGGACTTTGGATTATTTACCTAACCAGTTCCTTCCTATTTTCTATATATTTTCACACACACGCACACACACACACACACACGCACACACACACACACACACACACACACACACACATATATATATATATATATATATATATATATATATATATATATATATATATATAAAGGTAGAATGTGTGTGTGTGTCCGTTTATATGTTTGATAGGATCTCCTACATTTTTTCAACCGATTTCAACCAAATTTGGCACAGTTACTGCTAATGGTCCTGCAGAGTTTTTGATTTAAATATTTAAATCAATATTATCGATTTTTCATTTTTGATCGGACGCATGCGTGTGTAATTATGTGCGTTCACTGCACACAAGCAGATAGATATGGGCACTTTTCATGTTAGAATTAATAGCGGTAGCATAATTAGAAAAAAAGTCGGATTTAAGTGCTTATATGGGAATAAGAAAGGACAAGAATGGCCATATTTTGGTTTGGGATGCAAAAGTTATCATAATAAAAGATTTCTGTCGCAGCCGAACTTTCCTCTCCCAAAAGCCAATCGGATTAGTGTTATTATTCATGCGTCGCTCGTGCGATGCGTAATACTTGCTGCTGATTGGCCCATTCATGCTCCGGGGTCATACGAGATCATGTGTGAACGGGGAGTGTCACGCGTACGCGCATCAAGCATCCCAAATGGTGGTAGATGTTTCAGGTAGCCTACTTTTATGTCAGGATTTACAGCTCGTACCATGGTTTTTAAAAAGGATCTTTTAATATTTCAATGCAGACATGCATTACTTTCCATGTTTTCTGCATTTGCACAGTAAAATAAACGTCAAGTTCATTTTAAAAAGGATTTACAGAGCTACATGTCAAATTTTACCAGAAAAATCAGTAAAAAAGTGAAACTGATGCTTTTTAGATGTTTGTAGCCCAATTAGCCTACTAAAGCAAAGGATTGAATTCAGTGAGCAATTACTAACATGCCACTTCATACCACCAATTTTAAACCAAATGGACAGAATAGGTTCCCACCATTTGTTAATTTTTCACATTTGATTGCATTTTTTATTCGAGGGGACACCGGGGGACTATTATGTCTTTTCACCCCATTTATGTGTAGTAAAAGGCACCTACTCACTATAATTTTACTACTGCGGATCGCTGCACCAAAAAAGTTCTCTCACGTTTTCATCTAAATTTGTGCTACTAAATTGCCTTCATTATCCATCAGGAAACGAAATTAATATTGCTTCAAATTTTATTCGGAAGAAGTGTAGAAACGCTTGTATTTTCAACTTTTGATCAATAAAATTATCTCATATCACCTGGCTTCTCAAAGAAGCTTGAAAATCCCATTTTCTGATTGGCTGAAATTGAGAGACTGCGCTACATCGGTGACGACGTAAATCAAAAAGGCAATGCCTATTTTGGGATAAGGAAATACATAGCTTTCATATTTATCAATAAAAAACCCGATACAATAAAGTCACCAGATACTATTTTGAAACGTCATCTGCCACTGTACACTGGTTTGAAAAAACCCAGCTGGAGGTTAACCAATCGCATCAACTGTTCAAGGTTGCTCTGAGCTCACTAGCACGGTTGCAAGCGTTTAACCTTCGGTCCATCTAATCATACGCGCGAGTAGTTCTCTTACGCACGCGCGTGCACTTGCGTACGTACGTCACCTTAGTATGTGCGCTCAAGGTCAACCGGCCAACCGCCTCTTTATACCATAAATCGCACGCTCGTTCACACTTTTGCGATTACTTTCCCGCGCTTGGCTCACTTTATTCGCTTCTTACAGAAACCGCAAGTTGTTCATTACGTATCCAAACTGGTTTTTTTTTACTTCTTAGTTATAACTACATCCGTTTCCGCGTTTATCGAATTTACTTCCCAAATTACCTACTACTGTTTTAGCTTTAGTTGAAATTTTAAGTTCACTTTTTTGTCTTCGATCCCATTTTGATACAGTTACATACATTTTGGGGATTCCTCTAACATGCCTATGTTTATACTACACGTATTTTTGCGCTCAAAAAACCTGCATACCTTTTATTACGTTTGCCTTTTTAAAATTGGTTAAAATGCCGCCTAAGAGAAGAAAATTTTTTAGACGACGCACGGCTGCTGCCTCCGCTACAAGAGCAGTAAGGGCAAGTGAAACCGCAGAGCAAACTTCGTTGCACCTTTCTCAAATGGCCTCACACTCTGCTGCCCGCATATCCACAGAAAGTAACGCTGAACGGACTGAAAGTCTGGCATCAGTAGCATCAATTATGTCATCACGACGCGCTAGACTTTCAACTGAAGAGCGTTTAGTACAGAATTCAGAGGACGCAATACGCGTTTCTAGGGCCAGGGCTTTCGAGTCCCAACACAGACAATCCTTCGGCGTTTAAGGAATGCCAGCTCTACAGCATGTTCTGGAGCTTTAGAAAGCCCTGAAGAAACCACTTCGTGTCTTAGGAATGCTAGGGTTACAGCATCTTCCAGGGTTACGGAAAAACCTCAACAAACCGCTATTCGTCGTTTAAGAAATGCCAGCGCTACTGTGTCTGTCAGAGTTTTAGAAAGACCTGTGCAGATCGCTAATCATCGTTTCAGCAATTCCAGATCTACTGCGTCTGTCAGAGCTTCAGAAAGCCCTGAAGTACAGCGAGCACGGCTCAACAACAATGGGCAAATCGCGAAGACAGACGCTCAGCGTTGCGGGTCTGCATTTAGGTGAACAGTGTTTCGTCCATAGACAGCTTTACGTAGGCTGCTCCCGAGTGGGGAGTAAGGATAATGTTTACGTTTACTCTCCAACAAACAAAGCTAAAAATATTATCTTCGCAGAAGTCCTATAGCCCATGGTCGGTCACGTTTAAACGCAATGTACACATCTGTATGTCAGATGCATTGTAGGTTCCTTCAATTTAAATGTCATCGTAGTATGCACTTGCCATTACTAAGACATTTCATTAAAGGTTGTCTTGCTCACCAGGTGCTCCCTTATCGCTTAAACCCCACCATAGCTGCATTCTCTCTTACATGTCGACCACGTTACTTCACTGGGTGCTCCATACTTCCGGCCTTGTGCTAGATCTAAGCAGCGCTTAGAAAATCACTTACCTCGGCGTGGTGCAATGGTTAGTAAGCTTGTCTTGCTAGATCAGTTACGACTGAAAAGTGAGTTCGATCCTCACTAGATGTCCCATACTTTCGGCCTTGTGCCCCATCTAAGTTACGCTTAGAAAATCAATAGACCTTGTGCCACATCTTAGATACGCTTGGAAAATCCCTACATGTCGACCACGTAACCATATTCAGTTGCAGCACAAAACCAGTTCGTCGGAAGGTGGAGTCGTTTAATTGTCAGAGATGTCGACTGCGTCCACGCAAGTCAGGCCTCAGCAAAAAGAAGTGGGATAATAAAAGAATAGCAGCATTCAGAGTTATAATATGCATTCTCTGCCGTACACCGTTGGTGTGTTTCTTCCCTTATCATAAGGACTGCTTTAGGTAACGCAACGTGCGCTTCATGCTCGCCTCAACTGGCTATTAAAAACTACAACAAAATTTTTGCCTCTTACAAGTACTCGCCTTGGCACCATCCCATCGGAATACAAAACCATCTGCCACAACACACCAAAAACTTCCTAAGGCCCGTATTCGTATTGAGCTTAACTTTTAATTGAAGCTGTCTTCCAAACGGCTGATGCTACCATGGTTCTCCATTGCTTCCTTTTAAGCCTTAAATTTTTTTCTTCCGTTATGCTGATGAATACCGACAACCTGTGTACATTACGTTTCTGACGTGGGCGGCCACCAGTTCTACTAGACTTCAGCCTAACATGCGTTTACAAATGAGTATGGCGGTTATGACCTTCCATTCAGAGGAAGTTTACTCCCTATTTGTCCATTCCACAAAATGTTTTATATCTAAAATCTCTAATTGAGCTTCTTTTTTCCAGGTTTTCAGGTAAGACGTTTAACTATCTTGACACCATTTATCGTAAGAATCAGTGAAAAGTTCACTGAGTTATTCAGCTAGAAAGAAAACAGGTTAAAATTATTTCATGTCAACCCCGCTATGTCTTCTCAACTGAGTAATGCTGAGCAGAAAAAGTTCATTTAAGCCTTCAGTAGTGGTACCAACATTGATACTCTGGCTTCCATCTTCGAAGTCCATTCAAGAACCATCAAGAGAACGGTGAATAAGTTTAAAAAGATGGAACAGTAGAGCGGAAAACTTGATTAGGAGGTCGCACCAGGAAAAGGGATCATTATTTCAACTTCAAATGCATACTCACTGTTCACAGTAGAGTCAAATTGTATTATAAACACCTCGGAGATTTCAAGCAAGATATCTTTAATCATTTTTGACAATTTTGCTGATACATTTTGCTGATGAGAAAATGAGCACTGCTAGATATTTCAAAATGGCATGCTGTAGTGCTTGGAATCTGCGCCGGAAGCTCCAAGACGTAAATTTCAGTCTAATGGTGATTACAAAGGTGTTTAGAGGGATCACTGGTGATGGCGAAGTTTTGCACTTAGACTAAATACACAGGCATACACACACACACATACACACAGACACACACACATATATATAAAGTCATTCACTTCTGTAGTTTACTGCTACTAACAAGCAGAATTGTTTTTCTCCTGATGATGGCCATGCTGGTCGAAATTAGTCAAGGAATCTAACTGAAATAATAAAAACGAAAGAATATTAATATACAACCCAGTGTGTCTGAAGATTTTAATTTTTTAATATTTTTATTGTTCAAAACATAAACATATATATATATATATATATATATATATATATATTTGTATATTTAGGCAGCAGTCCTTCCTTTATGCATGTTTCATTAAAAACGACAGACAAGGTACTACGGTTGAGCTTTTTATTTAATTTTTCTTGTGTTCTGACAAGAGCTTTCTTTTCTGGACAAAGAGCGTGTAAGAACTGTCCGAATGTTCTGTATTTCCGAGCGCTTTCGGCTATACCTTTAGCCATTATCAAGGATGATTTAATTATCAGCTTAGTAGAGTGTGTGTGTTCTGTGTATGTTCAGTGTGTGGTAGTGATGTTTTTAGTTTCCGAATACGGCCAACCTTATCCTCAAAAATAACAACACACCAACTAAGTCAAAATTACAAAGAACAAACATTATCTATGAGTTCAAATGCCCTTTAAGGAACTGCGTTCCTCACCAAACCGGACTCATAAATAATTACATCGGCTACACAACCACATGTTTATCCAGACGTCTTACATTACACCTATCTGATCACAGTTCCATCAGAACACATTTAAACACACACTCAGATTTACCTGACACTATTAGGAACATACTAGTAGAAAACACAAATATATTAACTGCATCCACTTGCAAAAAAAGACTAAAAATAATGGAAGCTCTAATAATAAAAAAAAAAAAGCCAACTCTTAACAATATTAACTATGAACAAAGCCACAATGTATTTAACCGTATTCGGAAACTAAAAACATCACTACCACACACTGAACATACACAGAACACACACACTCTACTAAGCTGATAATTGAATCATCCTTGATAATGGCTAAAGGTATAGCTGAAAGCGCTCGGAAACACAGAACATTCGGACAGTTCTTACACACTCTTTGTCCAGAAAAGAAAGCTCTTGTCAGAACACAAGAAAAATTAAATAAAAAAGCTCAACCGTAGTACCTTGTCTGTCGTTTTTAATGAAACATGCATATATATATATATATATATATATATATATATATATATATATAAAAGTGAACATAGAAGTCAACACTTAGAGGCGACAGTCTGTTTCATGCTATATGCAATCGTCGTGTTGACTTCTATGTTCACTTTTATATTTACACACGCTCTATCTCTGATATTGAGCACTTTATCCCATAAATATAGCACACCTTAAGATTATATATATATATATATATATATATATATATATATATATATATATATATATATAGTGCTGTTCGATAAAAGTGACTCACCTGATTTTTTTTACTAAATGTTCTCTTTTCCGATGAAACGAAAGTTGAGCTAAATTCAAAGGATAAGCGATCTAAAATCCGAAAAAGAAGCTTTGAAAGCTCTTTGAATTTAGCAGTAAGTTCTGTCAAGCATCCGTTCAGTATAATGTTCTGGGGATGCTTTTCTTTTCAAGGAATTGGTTTCTTAAAACCTATTGAAAAGACCCTCAGGAGTGAGCAGTACAAGAGAATTTGAGAGTCTTGTCTGCTCCCTTCTGCTGAAAGGGTGCAAATCGACCCTACCAAGCTCATTTTTATGCAGGATAATGCTCCCAGTTACAAATCAAAATTGATGAAGGAATATTTTGATGAGAAGCAGGTGAGTGTTATGTCATGGCCGCCCCAATCTCCTGATCTCAACCCCATAGAAAACTTATGGAGCATGTTGCTCAACTGCTTTCTCGAGAGCCTGTACTTTAT